>CM045987.1:84450423-84994189 GCA_025175895.1 Wurfbainia villosa | reverse complement strand
GAATCAATCCCTGCGATGAACCGTTTCCAGTTCTATCGCATTCTTCTATCACGGTTATAGGAGATGAGGTTTACCCTAGGTTCCTTGTATAAATCCTAAATCTTAGATCTGAGGGTTGTCACCCTCGTATCGCTAAACATAGTAGATAGAAAACCAAATACACATAGATATGGTCTAAACTAATTCCAATTGCAAATTCAAACTCAATACAAGAATTCAATTTGAAGCAACATATCCTCGCCCTAATCCTAGAATCAAGTAACTACTCCATAGATAGGAGAGGAGAAACACAAGGCATGTTCATGTTGAATAAATAAAAGATAAAGTCAAGAATAGAAATTTACAATGCCAATGTGGCCTTCTCTCTGGTGTTGAAGTGTAGAATCTTGACCTCCGGCGGCATTCTTCCTCCCTGTTGCGAGTTTCCGAAGCTTTTTAGGGCTTCGGGGTGCCATCCTAGCCATCTTGCCTCCCCCCTGGGGTTTGGCCGGAGCTTTCCTTATTTAGACATCACGCCGGATCGCTCTGAAACCTGGAAAATAATCGACTCGCGTCAATCGCCGCATGCCACCGCATGTGTGTTTCCACCATGGCGCCGTGTGTGGCGTTAGGTGTGGCCAATTTACCCCTTGGACAGGTGTGTGTAGCCACATGCTAGCCATGTCCCTTCTCGTCTAGCTATAAAATACCCTTCTTTTTGCTCTGAAAGTGCGCCTTTTCCCCACAAAATGCTATCCTGCACACAAAAGTATAAAGAGCAGACCTCCGAACCTGAAAATAGGAAATGAATGCAAAAAAAAGTGACATATGCATGAAACTAACATAAAATGTAATGAGATGTGAGCGAAAACTACTCCTAAAATCCTATATGTTTTGCTCACATCAATTCCCCCAGACTTGAGTCTTTGCTTGTCCTCAAGCAAACCTCAGTGCCATGAAATTTTAAGAAGATATTGTTCCATACTTAGCATGTTAACTAAATTTATCAAGTGGTATTTGCAATAAAACAAAATAAATATGTTCTAGAAATTCACTAAGTTAGCTCCTCGTACTCTTGCCAAGCGAATCTTCACAGGGGATACTCATTCCATGATAAGTTAAGTCGTCATCCTATAGCTTTCCTAAGGTCTCCGACTCTTAGGTACTTACCTGCCCAAAGCGAGGGTCGTTCCCTATATCTAGCACAAAGTCTCAAAGGCATGCTCAGTATTGAGAGAAATTGGCAGGTGTTCCCCAGTAACTTAACTCGGTCTCAAAGGGGCACCTAACCATTTCCACCCACAATAACTATTTTTTATTCCTCATAATCTCTTTTTTCTTCTTTCTTTTCTTTTCCATTTCTTTCTCTCTCTCTCTCTTTTTTCTCTCTTTTATCTTTTCAGCTCACTGGGATTTTGATTTTTTCGAATGGTCTTACACAATCCGAGCATCTCCAGTAACTAAAATGCTAAATCTAGAGTCACCTATGGATTCCAAAGGACTAGACTACTGAGATGAATCATAACTAGGTATGTACTAGACTCTTCCTTTCAGAAAGTTCGTCATGTGTATGTGTAAAATAAAAACTAACCAGTGTAAGTCTAGAACATTCATTCAGAGCAAATAAAATAAAATACCACGTGGTAAATGAAGTAAAGCTACCCATGGAAACAACTCATGAAGAAAACTTTTACAAATACTACTGAGGCAGCATATAAGTAGCAAAAACTAAGTGTTAAAAGAAACTAAACATCTAATGCATGAATAAATGAATGCTAACTAAAATGCAAACATCATGAAAGAAACTCCTGCTAGAAACAAAATAAAACTTGGGGTCCCCCCCAGACTTAAATGAAAGTATACCTCTAGTATGGTGGATGAGGTGGAAAGTCTGGAAGCCTCGGCATCTCGGGATCCTGGGAGAACCTGTTGTTGAGCCGCTGATGCCACATGTACATGTAGTCGATCTGAGAGCTAGTGGATGCAGCGGCTGCTCGATGCTTCTCCTCCCTAGCCCACTGTGCCTACTGGGCATGCATGTGTTGCCGCATCTCCTGGCGGTAGGTGGCCTCATCCTGGCGACAGCGACCTCCTCCTAGAAGTAAATCGGGCCTTGTCATAAAACTCCTCGGACATTGAAAGTGCTCAGGAAGCCCTGAAACTTTTCCTTGGTGTAGGCACTTTACTCCTCCAATCGCTACCTCTGCATCTGCTGCTCGGCGTATATATCGTCGAGGCGCGATCGGAACTCCGAAAAATCATAGGTCGATGTACTTGCATCCTGCTCATAAGTAGAAAAAGGTGGTGGTGCAGGTGCAGGCTCATGTCGACATGGACTAGGTGGGCTCCTATGCATGTGGGTGGAGGGAGAGTAATGTAAAGGGGAGAGATGGTGCGTGATGTGGATGGTCCCTCATGGTGGGGACTTCCACTATCAGTCTAGCGCCCGGTTGGCGTGTGTGGTGATAATGTACAATCACGAGTCGAGAGCCTAAGGGCAGTCGAGTTTTTCCTTACAAAGCATAAGGAGTGTTCCTCTCTTACAATCATCTTCATGGCCATACACACTTCTAGGTCGATCCTAGGATTCCCCTCTATACTATCTAGCGCGGTGTAGTCGTACCCCATCTGATGGAAAATGTGGATAAGTAGGCCTCCCATATTAATCTCTCCTCTCGCTGCTTTGCTCATCTTCACTAAGTGTCTAATGAAATGGGACCCTACATAGATGCTACTCCTTTCTTGTAGCATGTCCCAGAGGCAAAGCAACTTGCTAGCTCTCACTACACCATCACTCTCCCCATGACCAAATATAGTACTTGCCATGATTCGGTGGAGGTATCGGAAAATGGGGCTTTGGAGGCGTGATGCTTTGGCCCTAGAAGGGTCGTAAGCGTGCTCTCTTGTCAATTCGGTCCAAAAGATCCGAGAGTTAAACCCAATAGGGGTTCTTCTCTCTCCTCCACTCGGCAAGCCAAAACATGAATTCCATTGGTGTAGTGTCCATTCATGCTCAATGTTAAATATTCTAAAGGTAATCCTACCCTCTTTGCTCTCTCTACCCATTAAAACTTCAGCTTCTAAAGAACTTAAAAACTCTAAAACTATCCTAGGGTAGGTTGGGTGTCTTATCCCCATTATCTCTCCCCATCCTATTTTTGTAAATAGGGCTTGAATGTCACCCAACAACCATAGGGATTCTAGTAAGTCTTCATCAAGATACCTAGTTGCAGTGATTTTACGAGTAGAAAGCATGTTATATCTATCCCTATGCTCATTGTTGCGAAAAAAAAGGGTTGGAAGAGTGTTACCTTCCTCCGGAGCTTGAGGGGCGTCGGTTCTCCTTGCTCGCCACTTCGAAACACCAGATCGAGATACCACTTGCTTGGTCCTCCTCATCCTTGCTTCTTTTGTCTTCTTTAAAGGTTGGAAAAGCTTCTAGGTGGTGGGGACAAAGGATCCACATGGCTAGGGCAAGAAAAATCAAAACACACGGCGCAAATGGGTGAAAACACACAGCCAGGCCGTGTGTCCCCTTTTTCTCTCCTTTTATGTACAATGGTCCGAATTTTCTCACACGCTTCGCCGTATAAGCTAAAAATTGATTTATTTTTACCTAACAAGTTCTTTTCTGATTCTAATACAATCAAAGGAAAACCTAACAACTAAACTTGGGTTGCCTCCCAAGAAGCGCTTTGTTTAAGGTCGGTTAGCTCGACCAAACTCCATTATCAACTTGGCTCCAGAGGTTCAATGAACCTCCATTCATCCGTCTCAGTTTCTGGAGACTCCCCTAGATGCTTCTTTAATCGTTGCCCATTTACCTTGATCTCCCCTGATTCCTTACTCCATATATCCACTGTACCATATGGGTATACCCTCTTCGCCCGAAAAGGTCCTAACCACCTTGATTTTAGCTTCCCTGGAAAAAGTTTTAACCTATAATTATAAAGGAGAACTAAGTCTCCTTCCTTAAACTCCCTTCTCAAGATGTATTGGTCATTCCATTTCCTAGTTCTTTCTTTATATGCCTTAGCATGTTCATATGCGTCCCTTTGAATTTCGTTCAATTCGCTTAACTGCAGTTTCTTTTTCTCTCCTGCCGCGCAGTAGTCCAAGTTGAGCTTCTTGATGGCCTAGAAAGCCTTGTGTTCTAATTCAACGGGTAGATGGCAAGGCTTCCCATAGACTAAGCGGAAAGGGGGCATGCCTATCGGGGTCTTATAAGTTGTGCGGTAAGCCCAAAGAGCATCGTCTAGTTTTTGTGATCAATCTTTCCGTGATGCCACTACTATTTTTTCTAGGATACTTTTGATCTCCCGATTGGAAATTTCCACTTGTCCGCTTGTTTGTGGGTGGTATGCTGTTGAAACTTTATGGATCACCCCATACTTATGTAGCAATTTTTCAAACTATTTTTCGATGAAGTGGGATCCTCCATCACTGATTACTACTCGAGGAACTCTGAATTAGGGAATATGTTTCTTTTGAACATTTTTATTATGGTCCTAGCATCACAATGGGGTGATGCTATGGCCTCCACCCATTTGGAGACGTAGTCTATAGTGACCAGGATATATCTATTTGCGTCAGAAGCGGGAAAGGGCCCCATGAAATCTACTCCCCATACGTCGAAGAGCTCCACCTCTAATATGGTGCTTGCCAGCATCTCGTGTCTCCTCCCTATATTCCCTGTTCACTGGCACCGATCGCAGGACACTACATATTTACGCATGTCCCTAAACAGGCTAGGCCGAGAATCAAAGTACCTTCGTGACCATTTTTGCAATTCGACATGACCCCCATATGCGGAAGGAATGGCGGTGAAAGAGGATGCTCTCCACTTCCTCTTACATGCACCTTCGATATACGCTATCTGCACACTTCCTAAATAGGAATGGGTCATCCCATACGTATTGTCAAACCTCTAAAAAGAATCTTTTTCTTTGTTGGGTCATGAATTCTAGTGGTATCACTCTTCCCGCAAGAAAATTTACCAAATGCATACGAGGTGGTAACCTTAGTAATGACCATGAGGGTATCATCCCGTAGAGAATCGTCTATTTGGGCACTGTCTCTTTCTTCTATCCTGCTATCTATGGGCATGTGCGATAAGTGGTCCGTGACGATGTTGTCTGATCCCTTTTTATCCTAGATTTCTATATCAAATTCTTGAAGTAATAGAATACAGCGAATAAGGCAGGGTTTAGCATCCTTCTTACTTAGCAAGTAACGAACTGCAGTATGGTCGGTGTAAACTACTACCTTCAAACCTACTAAGTATTGTCTGAACTTGTCGAATGCGAACACAACTACTAGTAATTCCTTCTCAGTCGTGGCATAATTGATTTGTGCTCCGTTCAGTGTCTTACTGGCGTAGTGAATGGCGTGTAGTTTTTTCTCCTTCCGTTGTCCTAATACTGCCCCCACTGCATAATCACTAGCATCACACATGACCTCGAATGGTAGGCTCCAGTCAGGCGATTGTATTATCAGGGATGTCACTAAGGCTCTCTTTATTTCTTCAAACACTACTAAACATTGTCGGTAAAAAATAAACTCTGTGTCCTTAAATATTAGATTTGTCAGAGGTCTAGTTATCTAAGAAAAATTCTTTATGAACCTTCGATAAAAACTTTCATGCCCCAGAAAGCTCCAGACCCCCTTTACATCCCTGGGTGGCGGCAATTTTTCATTTACTTCGACCTTCGCCTTGTCTACTTCGATACTGTTCCCTGATATCTTATGTCCTAGAACTATCCCTTCAGTTACCATGAAGTGACATTTTTCCCAATTCAAAATCAAGCTATTCTCCTCACACCTTTGCAGAACCCTTTCTAAATTCTTTAGACATGCATCGAAACTTGTTCCGTAGACTGAAAAATAATCCATGAATACCTTCATAATTTGTTCGATCATGTCCAAAAAGATACCTATCACACAACGCTGGAAGGTGGCTAGGGCATTACATAGGCCAAAGGGCATTCGTCTATATGCGAAGGTTCCATACGGGCAGGTGAATGTGGTCTTCTCTTGGTCATTAAGGTGGATTGGGATTTGGAAAAACCCTGAGTACCCGTCAAGGTAGCAAAAAAAAGGAATGTTTAGTGAGGCGTTCCAGCTTCTGGTCGGTAAACAGAAGTGGAAAATGATCCTTTCTTGTTGCTTTGTTTAATTTATGGTAATCTATGCACATTCTCCATCCTGTTACCATTCGAACAGGGATCAGATCATTCTCCTCATTTTTAACTACTGTAGTGCCGCCTTTCTTTGGAACTACGTGTACTAGACTTACCCACTCACTATTTGAAATCAGGTAAATTATTCTGACATCCAAGAGTTGAAGCACTTCCTTTTTCACTACCTCCTGCAAATGAGGGTTAAGTCGCCTTTGGCGCTCCACGATTGACTTACACCCATCCTCAAGTATTATCCTATGCATGCATAGAGACGAGCTTATCCCTTTTATATCATCGATGGTATAGCCCAGCACTTTTTTATATGTCCTGAGCACCCCCAGCAACTTCCTTGTCTCTTCCTCACTCAAGTTGGCGTTTATAATCACCGGATGGGTTGCAGTTGGTCCTAAAAATTCGTACTTTAGACTAGGGGAAGCGGCTTCATCTCAAGTCCTGTGTGTTTCTCTTCTGCAACCTGCCCCGATTCTTCCTCTTCTTCTGATCCTGAGGATAGGGAAACTTCTTCTTCTGATCCTGAGGATAGGAAAACTTCTTCCATCTAGTACTCTCTCTCCTTGTCCTCCCCCTGTACTTGGCAGGCTACTTCAGCGCTGTCTATCCCCTTGATTAGGAAAGCCTCCTGAAAATATTGCTCGCTGTTTGCCCATATTTCGAGAGTGCCCACCACTGTCTCTATAATGCAATATGCGTCGTTTGTGTTCTTTTTCATCAAAGACACCCGTGGTAGTGTCCAAGAGTTCTTTCGATGAGTTAGTTATCCTGACATAAAAAACATGGAAGAGTAACCAATCCTATAATCCATGGTGTGGCCAGCGAATAACCAGTCCCTGTAGCCTCTTCCACGCCTCGGTCAGAGTCTCTTCTTGCCCTTGCTCAAATGAAAGGATTTTATCCCTAAGATAGGTTGTTTTGTGTGTGTGTGTGTGGGGGAGGGGGTGAGAATTTACTTAGAAAAGTGTCTTCCATTTGTTCCCATGTCGTTATACTCTCTTCTGGTAGTGCGCATATCCATTGCTTAGCCCCCCCCCCTTTCAGTGAAAATGGGAACATGATGAGCTTAATGGCATCTACTGGGACTCCTTCATATTGCACTGTGCCGCAGTACGCCAAAAATTCTTCAAGGTGTAAATAGGGTTTCTCAATCTGAGCAACTCCAAACTACTTTTCTTGAATAAGAGCAATTAATGCAAGGTTTATTTCCCAGCTCACGCTTGAATTCGAGGAATAACTATGCAGGAGTTCTAGGCTTTTCGTCTAGGCACTATGTAATCTTTCAAGGGTCGAGCGGGTTGTGTTAACATTTCAACATCTTTTGATGAGAGAGGATTAATAAATCATATACAATAGATAAATTGGAGGGTGGAACCAAAGTTTTAGTTAAGAAGAAAAGTTAGGAGTATTTTTACCTAATGGTTAGGAACAAGAAATAAACAAATCTAGTTACCAAAATGAAAGAGCCAATGAAGGAAATAGAAAACTACTGCTAAAATAAAATAAAAACTAAATCTAGATATGAAAAATATAAAACTAAAGTAAAATAAATAAAAAAAATAAAGCAAGTAAGTAAATCTAATCCTAAGTCCAATCCAATTATCCACTTCTCGATTCGATATCGAATCGATCAGTCCCCGACAACGGTGCCAAAAATTTGATGCACGTGAACACAACTTCAAATCTCGCGATGGAGACCATCGAGGACTCAAAGTGCGCGCTCAACGCCCGCAAGTGCATGGATGTCGTCAAGTAATAAAAAGATTATTGATCCCACAAGGACTGAGATTCAAGTACCGATTCGTTCGGTGGATGTAATTGTTCTGGACTAGACTCTAAGGGTTGTGATTGTGAGGGTTATCGGTGGTCCTACTCAATACGGTGTCACACAGAGGAAGAAAAGAGTTTGTCGCAAGATCTTTTTTAAGGCATTCTATGATTTTGGGTTCTCTTGTGTGTCGTAAAACATGCTATCAACTGGGCGTTATCTAAACGTCTAATAATGGTCTTGTGGAAGGGACATTATACACTCTCCCGATGAGCCACCGCATCTATCGGGAGCTATCTCTGCCTTACAAGGACTGGATAGGCGGTACGAGGATGCCGAATCAATCCCTACGATGAATTGTTTCCAGTTCTATCGCATCCTTCTACCCACGGTTATAGGAGATGAGGCCAAGCCCTAGGTTCCTCGTATAAATCCCCTAAATCTTAGATATGAGGGCTATCACCCCTCGTATCAGCTAAGCACAGTAGATAGAAAACCAAATACACATAGATATCGGTCTAAACTAATTCCAATTGCAAATTCAAACTCAATACCAGAATTCAATTTGAAGTAACATATCCTACGTAACAAACTACTCCCTAATCCTAGAATTAAAGTAACTACTCCATAGATAGGAGAGGAGAAACACAAGGCATGTTCATGTTCGAATAAATAAAAGATAAAGTGCAAGAACAGAAATTTACAATGCTAATGTGGCCTTCTCTCTTTTGTTGAAGTGCAGAATCTTGACCTCCGGTGGCATTCTTCCTCCTCGTTGTGAGTTCCCGAAGCTTTTTAGGGCTTCGGAGTGCCATCCCAGCCATCTTGCCTTCCCCCTAGGGTTTGGGCGGAGCTTTCCTTATATAGACATCACGCCGGATCGCTCTAAAACCTAGAAAATAACTGACTCATGTCAGAATCACACAGCACTACACGGTCATGTGTTTCCACACGGCCAGGCCGTGTGTGGCACTAGGGTGGCCGATCTCACCCCTTGGACATAGCCGTGTGTAGCTACACGCCCTAGCCGTGTCCCCTTCTGTGTCTAGCTACAAAATGCCCTTTTTTGGCTCCGAAAGTGTGCCTTTTCCCCACGAAATGCTATCCTACACACAAAAGTAAAAAGAGAAGACCTCTGAACCAGAAAATAGGAAATGCATGCAAAACAAAAGTGACATATGCATGAAACTAACATAAAATGTAATGAGATGTGAGCAAAAATTACTCCTAAAACCCTATGGGTGCGTTTGGTTCAAGTATTCATACATAACCTTAGTTATGTGATTACCAGAGAATAAAACATAACCTTGGAATAAAGTATAACCTTAGATAAAAACCTTGTTTGGTTGAAGGTTTTAATATATAACTTAGTTTAACATTTTACTAAATTATCCTTTGTCTTTGCTCAATCAATTCGACAACAACGACAGAAATATTAATGACGGCGATCAGCCGATCAACCGACGGCGGGCAAGCGATCGGTCACCGGTCGGCCGACAGCGGCGGCGGCGGCAATAACGAAGCGGCGCGATCGGCAGCGGCGGCGGTGGCGAGTAACCCGGCGCCGGTGGTCGGCGATAAGCGGCAGCGGCGTCGGCGGCGGCAGCGATAAGCGGCGATGATGGCGGCGGCAGCGAGAAGCCGGCAGCGGCGGCGGCAGCAGTGGCGGCCGGATGAGCCGCGGCCAGCGATGGCGGCGCAGCAGCGGCCAAATGAAAGCGGCCGATGACGGCAGCAATAGCGATCGGCGGCCGGCGGCAGCGGCAGGCGTGGCGGCAGCGGCGGTTTTGACAAATTGACATTTAATATATTGCTTGGGGTAATATTGGAAAAAAGTTTCCTTAACCCCGGGAATCAACAAAAACCTTGGTTCTCTAAGGTTTTCCGATTCCCCCTAAAAAGGTTTTTGTTCATAACTTGGTATTGATAAATTACCAGGTAATTGTTTATAATCCAAACCAAACAAGGTTTTTATTGATAACCTAACAAGGTTATTAACAAAAACCCCCAACCAAATGCACCCTATATGTTTTTCTCACATCATGTTCCTTGGCGGTATAGACCAGCTTAGCATGATAATAGCCTATGTAAGCACCTGAGGGCTAGCGTATGGATGAACACGTCATGGATGACTTGGAGGGATCCGATAGGCGTGAGGCTGCGGAGGTGGCTTGAAGGCTTAGGTCTAGGCTAAGGGTAGTCTAGCAAGTATGAGGGCATCATAATTGAGGTTAAACCACATGGTTGAGGTTATCAGTTGACTGGGGCTTTGGACCAGTCGATTGGTCAAGTATTTTAACACTTGGCAGCGGAGTTGACTCTTAGCGATCGATTATGGCTACGCGCGAGTCGATCAGTGTTCAATCAGAAAATGGCACTGCGATCAGCTAGCATTGGGCCGATCGATGGTTGAGCAAGCGCTTATTGCCATGGATGACGATCGACCTGGTCGTTACTGGTGCGAGAATGCTCGGTAGTCGATTGGTCAGTCGGCTACGACCTTGGAAGTTGACTGTTGGGTAATGGTAGTCGAATGTCAGTGTATATGTTGGAACATTTCCAAAGTGGATCAAGCCATTGTCTTACAACGATACTGTTGGAAATCGACTGGGGACTTATGGTAGTCGATCGCGGTAGCGAAATCACCGATCTGAGCATAAAAGGAGCAACTAATTGAGGTTTTTTCCATGGTTCTTTGAGGGTTTTCTTGATGTGATTTGATGGCGAATTGCTGGTGCATTTCAGGGTCCTTCGAGCTCATTCAAGCAACCACATCAACAAAGCATTCAAAGCCCTAGTTTGTATAGTTTTCTTTACATTTTATTTGTTTACTTGTTGTATATTTGTATTACTTGTGCAATCTCTTGTAAGAGTTTTCTCTACCCTTGACTTGTTGTCGAGAAGGAGTGTTTTAGTTTAGTGGTGGTGTTTGCATTACTAGGGCTCATTCGAGCCCAACCCATGGAGTAGGAACCTTGAGGATCCGAACCACGTTATATTTGTGCGTTGTGATTGTGTATCTTGTTATTTGTATTTGTCATTATTATTCTACTGTACTAACAAGAGTGTAGACGATCAAATGCAAACAAATCCCATCGACGCATCGAACGCACTATTCACCCCCCTCTAGCGATCATCAACGTTCCTACACAGCCTAGGCGGCGATCCAACTAAGAATTTTGGAGGAAGGTCCAGGTCGAGGTCGGACGGCAAGGAACCATCGTAATTATGATTACTCAACATTTCTGTGCTAACTCTATGCTGTAGGTGAGTGATCAAGATGGCAGTCGACTGATCCTATCATCAGTCGACTGTTGAGGGGCATCAGTCGACTTCTAGTCAAGCTGATCACTTTGAAGATAGTCAAGATAAGAACCACAAAATGATGGGTGATGTGGAGCTTTAACAAAGATCTGGATCTCAACGAACTAGGGATCAAAGGGCTATAAAAGAAGAAGGGTTTCACCCCTTTTTATCATCCAAGTTTGCTCCCAAAGTGCTCCAACAATGCCAAGACTTCAACGATAGCACTATGCCGTCGTAACGCCGACATCACGCCAAGCTTCCAATCCTTCGCCAGTAGTTTTAATTTAAGTTGTTGTTTTACTTTACTTGTGTTTTTCATTGCTAAGAGGAGAGGTAGGCTTGTTTCCTCTTCCTCTATCTTTTTGTTTCTAACCGTCGTCTCTTACCTTCAATGAGGAAGAGACTCTTGTTAGTGGATTGCCCCATCGAACGCGGTCTAGGATCGCGGGGCATTGGATTAGCAACCTTTTGGTTGTGAACCAAGTAAAAAAGAAAAAGTGTCATTTACTTTTATTGCTTTTATTTCTGCTGTGCTACTCGGGTTTTCAATCGACAAAAGGAAAGAGTTTCTCGTACGCTATTCACCCCCTCTCTAGTGTGTCTCTTCGATCCCACAATATATCTTTGCTAATCTCATTTTGCAAGGAACCAGTCGACTGAAAGGATTCTAGTCGATTGAAGTCCAATTGACTAAGTATTGTCCAGTCGACTGCATACACAGTTGGCAAGATTAGCTGGTGATCGATCAAAGATTTGGCAGCCAAGATGGAAATAGTTCTAGTCGGCTGGGGAGGTACAGTCGACTGGAAAGGCAAACTTCCCGATGCAGAGTCAGGTGACCTAGAGTCGACTACAACAGGTCCAATCGACTAGGAAGGCCGAAGTACCATATCGACGGGCTGATGTGGAGTCGATTGGAGGGCATTCTAGTCGACTGGAAATGGCTTTATAAAAGAAATGCATGACCAGCTTCGAAGATAACTCATCTACTATGTCCAAGTGTTGTTTAAATTGTTCTTCATCCGCAGAAGCTACATCCCATTGCAACGACGCAACTCCGACACTCCGTGCCCTAATTCAATAGCTACTAAAGTGTCAGTATTTTCTATTTATTTTATTTTTCTTTATGTACTTCATTTCAAAGAGAAGGTAGTGTGTTACCTATCTCTTAATCATTGTAAACAAGTGAATCCCTCCGAAGTCGAGAGTTCTCGAGTCAGAGGGACTTATAGTGCATTTCCCATCGAGGTAGCTCTCGGAGAGCTATGGGCCTGGGATTAGCAACTCGGCTAGGGTTGTGAACCAAGTAAATCACTTGTCTTCTTATTTATTTAATTCCGCTGCATACTCTTTTATTTCTTAAAAAAATAAAATAAGTTTTAATTTCTAAAGAAAATTTATAACTTTCGAGATTCACCCTCCTCTCTCGAAACATTATGATCCTACAATTAGTATCGGAGCAGGGTCGCTCCGATTTTGGTGCAACTACCAATGAGAGAATTAGGAATTTTCTTTAGTTTTTAGCTTTTCTATCTTAGAATAATTTTTGCATTAATTTTAATATTTACTTTTGCATTAGAATAAATTTTTAATATTTGTATTGCTTTAGTATAAATTTATTCTTTTTGCACAATACAATATTTCTTAATTTGAATAACTCTAAGATTAATTCTGAATTTTAATTTAATTAATTAAATAAACATTTAATAACAAAAATTTACTAGTAATGTCACACTTTGAAGGGTACAACACCATTCACCCTCCTCTCTTTAGCAGAGAGGACTTTTCCAATTAGAAGAGGCGAATGGAGTGGTTCCTGAAAACCGACTTCGAGGTATGATTTTCAATTAGGAAAGGTTTTATTTTTCTGGTAGATGACTCGGGTGAGTTGTTATAACCGAAGAAATGGACCACGGACATAAGGAAACTAGCTCAAGTCGATTACAAGGCTTTTAATGTGGGGGATCGATCGGTGTGTGTTGGCCCGGCTAGAGGGGGGGGTGAATATCCGTCTTTCGTTTGGTGGTGAAATTTGCTCGTCTACAAATAATATTAGCACAACAGAAACAACAAGACAAGCAAACAAAACAACAAATGCAAAGATAAACAATGCTAACACAATATGTAACGTGGTTCACGACTACGCCGCTAATCCACGGTCCCCGATTCGTCCCTGGTGAATCACTCCGCAACCAATTCACTATCGGTCTCTCCTTTGCACTAAGCTAGGTGGAGGTAACTCTTACAACTCAAGAACACTCCTTTTACAATAGATGTGAAAGAAAACTAAGAGAAGGAGTTTGAATCTTGTGGAACACTTGGATGATCACTTAGAGCATAAGCATTAGCCATCCAAAAGCCCACACCCTCTCTTTTTATAGAGAGGGCTGATTTCTTCCCGTTGGCCGCCACCAGTCGACTGCTGCCATTGGCAGTCGACTGCCGCCACTACAACGGCCTCCGAACATGTCGGATCCCGACCATTGTAGTCCAACAGATCCCTTGGCAGTCGACTGATGTAACCATCAGTCGACTGCTGCCTCCGGTAGTCGACTTCCCAGTCAGCTACGAGAGGTTCTGTGCCCGCGACTTCCTCTAGCAGTCGACTGCTGGGCATAATCTCATCAGTCGGATACCAGTCGAACCGAGTTCGACTCAGAGCAGTCGATTTCCATTTCATGGAAGTCGACTGGTGCCATGTGAAACTCAAACTTAACATTTTTTTGAGCTTTCGATGGTCGGGTAAACCTTAACCCTTGCGGTCGAGCCTCCGACACTCAGCCATTCGGCCAAGTTCACCTAATGAGCTACTTACAATTCACTAGTTCTCTCATCTCACTCGAAGTCCCTCACCGAAGCTCTCTTCATTCGCGGCCACGTCCCTCGGCAGCATTAGGCGCACGACTCTGCAATGCTCCTTCGCGTCTCTTGACTTTGAAGTCTGCTTCCTTGGCTTCGCTTCAAGTCATCTCGTCCGACGGTCCCTCGGCAGCATCAAGCGCACGACTCTGCAATGCTCCTTCTCCGACTCAAGCACGAGGTTGTGAGTGGTGAACCCGCCAAGGCTCCATGTGTGAATTACTAAGTCCTGCATGACTTTAATGCAGATATCAAATCACAATAACAAACTAACTTAAACCCTTTGCCACACACATCAAAACCATATCACGGCAAGAGATTGCCCTAACAATCTCCCCCTTTTTGATGTGTGGCAATCCGTTTAAGTTAGGTACAAACAATTGATAAAATATTAAGGAAAGAAAGCATGTGAATAACATGATTAGAAACTCTCCCCCTTAATACATGAAACTCCCTCTAAATATATTCCCCCTTACTTAAACATATACATTTCTCCCCCTTTGACACAATCAAAAATATTTAACAAAGTTTATACAACATGACATCAAGTCTAGAGAGAAACATAAATCAAAATAACTCAAAAACCTGATAAAAACAAGTTACTGTGCTCGTTCACAGTCCATCAGTCGACTGCTATCAGTATGACAGTCGACTGGCACAAAGAAATCAAGTTTTTTGATTTTTTGGATGAAATTTAGAAATGCACTATAAATTCCAGAAAATTTGAAAAATATTGAAATTTGGGGAACACATTTTTTTTAGGGTTCTTTATCAATGAAAAATAGTTTTCCATGAAAAAATATTAAATTTTCAAAGATTTACCAAAAATCCAAAAGCTTCAAAACAACTAGTGTTTTGATCAAGTTTGTATCCATTTTAACACCTAGTTTTGCTTTGGATTGTTTCAAAACATAAACACACAGATTTTAAAGTAAGAAATTATTTTGAAAACATGTGAAATATCCAACCATGATCTTTGGGCAATATGTCTATGAATTAAACATAAGTCTTCCCCATGATTGGTCTATTATTTCTATTTTAATACTTTAAATGACCATCTAAATGTCATAGGCATTAGTGGACATTTGTATCATCCTAACACCTCACTCATGCTAAGTTTTCAATTAAGGTAGCCTATGGTGAGTGTGAGATGCATCCTAAAGGTATTTATATATACTTAACCATTATTTTCATGCAATTCTATCAAGGTTAAGTATCATCCTATCATTCCACATGATCATAAAGACATATATGGATAAATTTCACATTATGATCATGAAACAAATGTATTCATCAAATTGTGATCATGCATTAGGTATGAAACATGATAATAAGTCAAATATCACTTAAAGCATGATTTATCTATTTATAGGTGCATTATCATCACCTAACACTATTTAAAAAATATTGTCTCGCCATCCTAAGTCAACCAAAATATGATATAGATAAATTCCATGTGGTTGACTATCTTAGGGTTTTCCTAACCCTTTAGGATGGATTTAGGAACCCAAAACAAATTCTTGCCTATGGGGTTCACTAAATACTTCTTAGGGATCCATTTTCTAGCAATTACCTTCTTTTTATCTTGACCCCTAGCAATTAAGCATTTATAGGCCTTTTCATTTTTATTTTATTTATATCCTAGGCCTTTCTTGTTGAAGCTTGCCCTTTGGCTCCCAATTATCATGTTAAGGGTATTGGAGCCTATTGTGATTTTTTCTAGGGCTTTGGTCAAGTGATATACCTTTTCCCTTAAAGCCCTATTTTCATCCATACATGGATCACTAACATTAAATGGCATATATTCATGTGAGCATGCATCATTTAAGCTAGAAGAAATATTATCATTTACATTTAAGCATGCTTTTTCTAATTTTTCTTCTAAGTCCTTAATTTTATCTAGCATGCATTTATTTTTCTTCTTTGCCCTAAACAAGTCCTTAGTGAGGCTAGAAATCATGGAAACTATTTTACTAGGTGAAAGGTTAGTTACCATAGTTTCCATGTCCTCTTCTTCGGATGAGGAGGATGATGAAGCTCCCCCTTCACTAGAGCTCTCCTCACTGGAGCTTGCTTCTTCATTTTCGGAGGAGGAAGAGTCTAGATCGTCAAAAGCCATTAGGGCAAGGTTGGAGTAGACATGCTCTTCCTCTTCGGATGATGATGATGATGAAGAGGGATCATCCCATGCCCTTGCTTTGAGTGCTTTTGTCTTCCCTTTCTCCTTGGCTTTCTTCTCTTCTTCTTTCTTCTTCTTGCTCCCCTTCTTCTTCTTCTTTTCTTCTTTCTTTCTCTTCTCCTCCTTACTCTTGTTTAGGAGAGGACAATTATCCTTTATATGTCCCTCTTCTTGACAATTGTACCAAATCACCTTCCCCCTTGGTCTTCTCCTCCTATCATTAGATTTATTAAATTTAAAATCTTTTAATGCATGTCTTACCCTCCTTACCATATAGGCTTCTTCCGTGCTATCCATGGAGGAGGATGAGGATGCTTCATCGGAGGAGGAGGGGATCTCCATTTTCTTCTTCCCCTTGTTGGCCAAAAGTGCTACTCTTGAAGGTTGAAATCTTGGCTCTTCTATTATTCCTTCAAGTCTTGTTTCGTGGAGCTCCATTATTGAGAAGAACTCCTCCAAGGTGCTCACTTCTAGGTTCTTTGACATGTAGAAGGAGTCCACCATTGAACTCCATTTCAATGACTGGGGAAAAGCGTCGATTGCTTTCATAAGCATATCCTGGTTCAAAAGTTTTTCTCCTACACTTGTTAGTCCAATCAAAAATTCTTTGAACCTAGAATGCAATGATGTTACCTTTTCTCCCTTTTCTAATTTGATGTTTGATAGTTGGGAGCAGAGGAGGTCTCTTCTTGCAAGCTTAGCCTTCGAAGTTCCTTCATGAAGCTCTACTAGCTTCTCCCACATCTCCTTGGCACTAGATCACTCCCCAATCCGGTTGATCTCTTGTTGGGGGAGCACATTGAAGAGGTGGTGCTTGGCCTTTGAATTTGCAAGGTGCTCCTCCCTTTGCTTTTTAGTCCACCTTGACTTCTCTATTGGTTCACCCTCTTCGTCCCTAGGCATCTCAAAACCGTTTTCCATTATAAGCATAATATCAAAATCGATTTTAAAGAATACCTCCATTCTCTTCTTCCACCAAGAGAATTCTCCTTCAAATTACGGTGGGTGAATGTTGGAGTCGGCCATATTTTGATGAAGTGCTTGTTGCGGCGGTTAGTCCTCGACAAGCGACTTGGCTCTGATACCACTTGTGGGGGATCAATCGGTGTGTGTTTGCCCGGCTACAGGGGGGTGAATAGCCCTCTTTCGTTTGGTGGTGGAATTTGCTCATCTATAAATAATATTAGCCCAACGGAAACAACATGACAAGCAAACAAAACAACAAATGCAAAGATAAACAATGCTAACACAATATGTAACGTGGTTCACGGCTACGCCGCTAATCCACGGTCCCCGATTCGTCCTCGGTGAATCACTCCGCAACTAATTCACTATCGGTCTCTCCTTTGCACTAAGCTAGGTGGAGGTAACCCTTACAACTCAAGAACACTCCTTCTTTTACAATAGATGTGAAAGAAAACTAAGAGAAGGGGTTTGAATCTTGTGGAGCACTTGGATGATCACTTAGAGCATAAGCATTAGCCATCCAAAATCCCACACCCTCTCTTTTTATATAGAGGGATGATTTCTTCCGTTGGCGCGTGATCATTATTGCCCTGATCGCCGCCGCCACTAACGACCTCCGAACATGTCGGATCTCGACCGTTGTAGTCCAACGGATCCCTTGGCGATCGGTGATGTAACCATCGGGCCGATTCGCCTCCCGTAGCGCCTGGTCACGAGAGGTTACATGCCCGCCACTTCCTCTGGCAGTTGACTACCATTCCAAGGATGTCGAGTGCTGGGCATAATCTCATCAGTCGGATACCTGTCGAATCGAGTTCGACTCAGAGCAGTCGACTGTCATTTCATGGCATTCGACTAGTGCCATGTGAAACTCAAACTTAACATTTGTTTGAGCTTCCGACGGTCGGGTAAACCTCAACCCTTGTGGTCGAGCCTCCGACACTCAGCCATTCGGTCAAGTTCACCTAATGAGCTACTTACAATTCACTCATTCTCTCATCTCACTCGAAGTCCCTCACCGAAGCTCTCTTCGTTCGCGGCCACGTCCCTCGGCAGCATCAGGCGCACGGCTCTGCAATGCTCCTTCGCGTCTCTTGCCTTCGAAGTCTGCTTCCTTTGCTTCGCTTCAAGTCATCTCGTTCGGCGGTCCCTCAGCAACATCAAGTGAATGGCTCTGCAATGCTCCTTCTCTGACTCAAGCACGAGGTTGTGAGTGGTGAACCCACCAAGGCTCCATGTGCGAATTAATAAGTCCTGCACGACTTCAACGCACATATCAAATCACAATAACAAACTAACTTAAACCCTTTGCCACACACATCAAAACCATATCACGGCAAGAGATTGCCCTAACATTTAACACCTTGCAATGCAGACTTACCAAGAAACGACTCAATAAGTCGATCCTTGAAAATTCAAAGGAACTTTTGGATAAGCTAATTGAATTACACCAAGGCACTAATGATACTAGAATAGCTAAACGAGATATGTTACTTAATAAATTTTTTAATTTTAAAATGAATGAAAATGAAAATGCTAGTCAACTCCACACTAGAATAAAAGATATATTAAATGGACTTCATTTAATAGGACATCAAATAGAAAATAGAGATGTAATTGGGTATGCACTTAAGGCATTCCCGAAGAACGCCTTATGGGCATTCATTGTCGATGTCTATAAGGTCTCTAGGGATCTTTCCTTAATTAGATTAGATGAACTATTTTGCGAACTCAAACTACACGAACAAGCTAACTCAGGTCAAACCGAGAACGGTATTGCTTTAGTGGTAGGTTCGACTAAAAAGGAAAGAAAAACAAAAAGTGAATTCGAAGATGTGTCAGAGTCAGACCTAAACGGAGAAGAGGAAATCGTAAACATGGTCCAAAAATTGTTCAACCAGAGAAAAATATTTACAAAGAAGGATGCCAATAAGGTCATCAACAATAAGCCGAGACCCAGATCGGAAGTAACGTGTTACGAGGTCAACGAAAAAGGACACTACAAGTTTGAATGTGCAAATCTAAAAAAGGAAGAAAAACCTAAAAAGGAAAAGAAGAAGAAAGAACTTAAGGCAACTTGGGACGAATCGACTTCGGAAGAGTCGGACGCAGAAGAGACAAAGAGAAACTTTGTGGCATTCATGGTCGAATCAAGCTCCGGAGCCAAATCAAGTTCCGAGTCCGAGTCTGAGAAAAGCCATGGATCCACATCCATTTCCGAAGGACTAGACGAGGTAACTTCTCCTTTAGAAGATAAACTTTACGACATAATTGCATGCCAAGGAAGGAAATTAGCTAAATCCGAGAATCCTTAAGGAAGTTCAAGTACTTAAGGAGCAAGTAAACTCGAAGACTTCAACTTGCCAAGTTGAGGATAGAGACTCAACTCAAGTTGTAAAACTTGAGGAAGAGAACACGGTCCTAAAAAAGAAAGTAGGAGATCTTACCGGAATGTTGTAAAGGTTCACTTCGGGCTCCAAGTATCTAAACATGATGCTTGGATCTCAGCGAGCTGTGTACAACAAGTCCAGACTCAGACACAGAGCTAGATCCTCATATAAATATAACATGTCATTACGTAGCCGAAATGCTAAGAATTGAGTCCAATCATGAGTTCCTAAGTCTAGCTTAGTCAACCAAGTTGGACCAAATCAATTTTGGGTTCCCAAGAGTCATGTTCACTTAGTCAACAAAACTCAACCGAGTTATCACTTAGGGGCAGCAAACACCTTGCTTGTTTCTTTATTTAGTTAAACTCTTGCATGTGTTAGTTTAATTTACTTACTTAATTTAGAATGGACTAGATAGAAAACAAAGTAGTTTAAACTTGAACAACCTAGTACTAAGACGAAGTGAACTGATAGTAAGTTAGGGAAGCTCTTCGGAGAGCATGTCTAGGAAGTGGTCCATCCGATATCCAAGAAGGCTATATGCCTCACCATGACCTGGTGCACTAAGTCGAGTTGAACTGACCGAAGCTAACTCACTAAGTCTTTAACTAGTTAGACCAAAGCTTAGTCCAAAGTGAGTCAAGTACTTGATTCCTTCATTGACTTTGTCTAGGAAGTGGTCCATCCGATATCCAAGAAGGTCATATGCCTCGCCACGACCTAGAAGTCAATGCTGGAAAAATATACTTGATTAGCTCAAGCTAAACTTGAATCTAACACAAGTTTAAAAACTTTGAAATTTCATTAAGATAAAGTAAATTTTCATCTCACAAAACCCATAAGGATTAACGTGTATTGAAAACTTAGCTCCGGTGAGATGAATTAGAACTTAATCAAGATTAAATAGTTTTACTCAATACAATTAAACTTAACAAATTTACACAGCTTAACTAAACTTAACAAATTTACACAACATAACTAAACTTAACAAATTTACACAACTTAACTAAACTTAACAAATTTACACAACTTAACTAAACTTAACAAATTTACACAACTTAACTAAACATAAAATTTCACAACTTTACTTAATTTAACTCAAAATTAACAACTTTAGACAACTTAACTAACAAATTTAAATAACTTAATTCAACTTAACCATTTAATCAAACTTAATCAAATCAATCAACTCAATTTAGTTAACATAATAGACGAAAATCTAATTAATTAATGGTAAAATTTAATCAAAATTAAAATTAACCGATTCCAGTCGACTGGAATATTTCCAGTCAACTCAAAAAGAGTCGACTAAATCAAGTTAAGTTGCCTCCAAACCTTGGAAAGGAAAATGCGACTCCAGTCGACTGAAACAAATTCAGTCGACTGGAATGCAATCGTAGATAAGTTTTAGGCAGACGCAGTAAATGTTAAATTTACAACAGTCGACTGAACCAAGTCCAGTCGACTCGAATTCAGTCGATTGAACCCTTTCCAGTCAACTGGATTCCGTTTATAAAACCAGCACTAGGGGAGCGCCGAGTCTACTCACAACCACCCCAACCAGTCGCAAATATCTCTTTTTCAACCCTTCAAAGCATCTAGGTCATCATATCTCTTTGATAACATCATCTATAATACCGAGGTAACAATTCTAAACTCTAATTTCAATTATTTTTTCAATAAATATTAAATAATTGTAATTTAATTAGGAGTAAAAGAAGAGTAGTTGAGGCTGAGTCATCTTCTACTCCATGTATGGACATTAGGTTCCCTACTGAGGGACATAGGATTAGGTTTGAAAGCACTCTTTATACTCCCAAGACTACTAGATATATTACTAGATCATGCATACCTAGCATCGAAGTAATAACACATTAAGGGTTAGAGAAATTAGTTTATTGTAAAAACTCTATTAACATAGATCTATGTGCAGAGTTTTTCAATAATTTCACTAGAATTGATGATCTTGGATATTCTACTAGAGTAGAGGGAAAGGATTTTGTTCTTGCCCCCTCATTGTTGAGAGATCATCTAGGACTCATGCATTCATCATGTCCAGTTGTATGATTTTCATCTATGGAGTTACCATACGGTGATCCCTCCTCGCACATCACATTAGATAGGATACACTTGCATCTATTTTGTGAGGAGAGGACTCCATCTATGAGTATTTTTAGTTCCACTAGACTCAGAGTACAAGACTATGCCCTGTACCGAGTCATAGTGAACTGTATTTTGCCACTCACCACTAGGGACATCGTTATGCTGCATCCCTATCATTCATTTATACTCTATATACTTAGTCATAGATTAGATTTAGACATTAGTTTATAGATGTTTCATTCTATCATCCATCATTCTAGGGAAGTTACAAGTAGGAAGGCACATTTGCCTTATTGCCATGTCATTACATCATTACTAGCTACATTAGGATTTGATGTTACCATAGGTAACATCAAACAACTGTCTGAGTATGACGTGATAGATTCTAGACAGTTTGGTTTAGCTAAAATAGGTTTAGATGAAAATAATGTCCTGACATGGAGGAGAGATGGTCCTCAGCCCCAGCCCTAACCCCAGCCTAAGCTTGAGCCTAAGCATGAGCCTGATATTGACTCGGAGCATCATTCCAACCCTCAAACTAAGTATCAGGAAGCACCAGGATTTGATAGTCTATCTCCATTTCTTACGCTTCTAGCAGCCCCCACTATAGCTAAAAGATTATCTAGATTGAAGGATACGATGCAGCGTCAGGAGCAGTAGCATCAGTCTCGTCATCTTGAGATGATGCAAATGTTTCAGGCATAGAGAGAGGATCATCGAGAGATGATGGAGTTTTATCGTTCTTGGAGGATGGATCATCTACCTCCTCCTCCTTCTTCTGATTAGGACTGTATTAGATACATTAGTTATTACAGTTTGACCTTATTTTGGTTACATTTAAAACTTAGTTATTGTTAAAAAAAATTGACTTGGATTATGCTTAGTAGACTAGGATGCTTTGATTTCATTATTCAAAATCTATTTTGTTAAGTAATATTATTTTCTTAAAGGAAAATTAAAAATTAATCTAGCCTAGGTCATTTTAGATTTCGTGATTTTATAGACCTAGATAAGTTTTTGCATCTCACAAATACCTAGGATTACCTGTTTGTGTATCGAACCACGAAGATGGTCGTGAGATGTTAGGACTGCACCCCAAGTTCCAGATGTAAATTCAGTGCATCGACATGAACCAACATAGGGTTTAAAAAGAAAATCAATCATTTTGGTGACTAACTCTAATTCAAAGATTGATGATAATTCTATATAACTTAAGCTACTAAAGAGTTGAAAATTTGCTTTAAGGGTAATTTTTAGATGTGTATTTTGAATATAAAAATAATTCTTAGGAATTAATGCTTAGACATTTTTCTATCTCATTTGCATTATCTTAACTTAATTTTAGAGCAAATGTTGAAAATTTCATAAATTGAAATATTGAAACTTTCAAAAATATTGAGGGGGAGTTTTGAAAATTTAAATTTTCAAAAATATTTTTATTGAGGGGGAGTTTTGAAAGTTTTGAAAACTTTGACTTTTTGATATTTTCACAAATTCGTTTAAATTTTGAAAATGTTAAAAGTTTTGATTTAAAAATTTTTAAAGGTTAAGTACTTTTGAAAATTTTGAAACCCATAGATAAAAGGGGAGAGTGTATTTTTTAAAGAAAATTTTTATTGCATGAATTTACGGGGAGTATTGATAAATAATTTTCGAGAATAGAGTTTTCAGAAAACATCGAATCAAGAAGAGAAAATTTTATAAGTATGGTTGAAAAAATTAGCCTTTTGAAAGATTAAGTACTTTGAAAAGCTTAAGAATTTTTGAAATACTTATGAAGCTTGTCAAGTAAGTATTATAATCATTAGTCATTATGCTTTTAAACCTCATCTTTAAATTGTGGCATTTGGTGTTTATTAAAACTTTTGATGTATGCCAAAGGGGGAGAGAAGAGGTTTAAAGTTAGAAAATTTTAAAGTAAAGAAAGTTTTTCATGCATATGAGCATCTCATACATTTAAATGTTATACATTTTTAGCTCAATGCATTCCTGATATATGTTAAATTTGAATATTGCAAATTGATTCTCCTAACTTTAAATGATGTGTTGTCATATATCAAAAAGGGGGAGATTGTTGGTACAGACAGTACCACTCCTTAGTTTTGATGTATGAACCATAGTTAAAGCTAGGAATTACTTGTGGTTTGATATATGTGTTAAGTGTGTAGGCTTAACAGAAAGTCCTAGTAGGTCAAGCACACCAAATACTAGGCAAAGTATGAAAAGTCCAAGCAGGTCGTGTTGATCAGATACTAGGCAGAAGACTTGACAGATCAGGAGGACCAGACATCAGGAAGGAAGTCCAGGTGGGTTAGGAGACCAGACATTTGGTATGAAGACCGATTGAGTCAGGAGACAGGATAACCGACATGAAGTCAAGCTAGGTCAGGGAGACCAGACAGCTGGCGAGAACCCCTAGTGGGTCAGATCGGATGTCAAGTATGGTAGGTTTGGCAGAACAGTCGCCAGGTAATGTTGGTGCAATCGACCCAGGTCACGATTGGTCAGACTCGAGTTTGACTCGAGTAGTGTTTTGATGTTTGAGATTGATGTTTGACAAGGAAGTTGATCATTGTTTGACAATGGGTTGACTATATGGTTGACATGGGGTTGACCATATGATGGAGAAGTCCAAGTGGGACACTTGGCAATGGAAAGTTCATACTTGGCAATGGAAAGTCCAAGTGGGACACTTGGCATGGAAAGTCTAAGCAAGGGTTTTGGCAAAGGAAAGTCCAAGCTTGAGTCTTGGCAAATGGAAAGTCTAACATGGGTTGGTAAGGAAAGTCCAAGGGGTGATATTGGCAGTATAAAGTCCAAGCGGGAGTCTTAGTAGCATGAGTCCAATGGTTGGTGGCATAAAGTCTAAACGGTAGTCTTGGCAGCATAAGTCCAATGTGCCTTGGCGGTGTAGACCAGCTTAGAATGACGATAGCCGATGGAAGCACCTGAAGGCTAGCATATAGATGACCAAGTCATGGATGACTTGGAGGGATCCGATAGGCGTGAGGCTGACGAAGGTGGCTAGAAGGCTTAGGTCTAGGATAAGAGTGGCCTAGCAAGTATGAGGGCATCATACTTAGGGTTAAATCTTATGGTTGAGGTTATCAGTCGACTGGGGCTTTGGACCAGTCGATTGGTCAAGTATTTTGACACTTGACAGCCAAATCGACTTGTAGCAGTCGACTAGGATTATAACCAGTCGACTGCGATGAAATAGCCTTGGCGATCAATCGCCGATTGGGCAATCGATCGATGAGCAGCGATCAACTACCATGGATGGCGATGATCACGGCGAGTAACATGAGCAAAATGCTAGGTAGCCGACTGGTCAATCGGCTACGACCCTGGCAGTCGATTGCTTGATAATGGCAGTCGACTGTCAGTGTATATGTTGGAACTTATCCAACGTGGATCGAGTCGTTGTCTTACAATGGCTACAAGAGCAGTCGGCTGATGGTCTCGATCAGTCTACTGCTAGGCGGAATCCAGCTCGAGGTGAAGCTTTAAAAGGAGCTCGTGGAGAAGGGTTTTGGCATGGTTCCTTAGGGTGATTTGCTGGTGTAATTCAAGGTCTCCAAGTGCAGCTCAAGCAACCAAATAAGCAAGCATCCAAAAGCACATTTGTAAAGTTTTCTTTATGTGTTTTTGTGTATTTCATTTGTATTTGCTTGTTGTATTTCGTTTATTGTTGTAAACACTTGTATGAGGTTTCTCCGCCTCCGACATGTTGTCGAGAAGGAGTTTTATTAGTGGTGAGTGCATCACTAGAGCTCGTTGAGCTCAATCCATGGAGTATAAACCCTACCGAACCACATTATATTTGCATGTTGTGGTTGTGTTTGTCATCTTTCATTATTACTATTATTATTTCTGCTGCGTTAACAAGTGTTGTAGAGATGAACGCAATCAAAATTCATCGACGTATGACACGCTATTCACCCCCCCCCTCTAGCAACGTCCAATTTCCAACAAGTGGTATCAGAGCGAGGTCGCTCTTCATTTAGACTAACCGCCAAGAGAGCACCACGAGCACCGCTAGAGGGTAAAGAAGAAGATGGAATTTGAAGAAAGACTAGGTCGGGACATCAACACACCACCATCCTAGGGGACTATGGATTTGAAGGCTTCAATTCATGGAAAATAGGGATTGAGAACTTTTTAATGATGGTGGATATCAAGCTTTGGTCCGCCTTGATAGAAGGTTGTGAATTCCCAAGAGGAAAAAAGGGTAGAATCCTCAATGTTGAAAAATGGACCAAGGAACAACTCAAGGAGTTCAAGACAAATATTAAGGTAATCAAAATGCTAAGTGATTTAATTCCTAATAATGTTTTGTCTAAGTTAGGCGAGTACAAGGATGCCAAGGAGCTTTGGAACGAATTGGTAAAGTATCATGAAAATCCATCACCGGCTCAAGAAAAGGAAGAGGCCGAAGAAGCAAGTTCATCCTCACAAGAAAGTGAGGATTCAGAGGTCGAGGTGCGTTCGACATCCGAGGAGGAAGAAGAAGTGGAAGAATTAGGAGAAGCCTCCACCTCTAGGATTGAGGGGGAAGAGATTAGGCCAATTTCCATGTCGGAGCAAGAAGAAAAGCCTTCAACATTCGGAAGAGTTGAAGAAGCTCAAAATTCCACCACCACCCAAGGTAACTCAAACACATGCATTAGTAATAAAAATCTTATTATGTGTTTTGAGTGTAGGGAATATGGGCACTATAAGAGCAAGTTCCCTAAGAAGGTCAAGAAGACCATCGACACCAAAATTTCAAGAAAAGACTAAGGATGTCGGAGCCCCAACCATTAAGAGCAAGGAGCACGTGGTGTGTTTCAAGTTCCACCAAAGAGGGCATTATAGGAGTCAATTCCCTAGGGGGAAGAAGAAAGGGCAAGAAGGAGCTACACAAGTAGGGGGAGCTTCTAAAGCAAACCCTAAGGTATATTTTAATTCACCTTCTAGTTCTAGGTTTAAAAAGCATGTTTTTAGCACTCTTGCTATTACTCATGAAAAGCATTATAGTAAAAATAGGCTTTATTGCTTAGGAGATAAACATGTCAACTTTAGAAATAAGGAGAAATTTAGGACTAATGTCCCTAGAAAAATTCTACCTAAGGAGTCTATTAGGAAGGTAGAAAACCATCTAGGTTTTAACTCCAAGAATTCTAGACATATGCCTAGGAAGGACAAAAATACTCAAAGAAATAATGGACCCACAAAATTAGAGAAATTAGAATTAGAGAACCAAGCCTTGAGGTCAAGTCTTGAAAAACTTGAAAAGACCCTTGCAAGGATGCAAAATTCAATTAAAGAGTCTAGGAGTCAAAGCCAAGGGTGTCAAAGGCAAGAACCATCTAGGAGGCAAGGTTTGGGTCACAAGCCTATGCCCATGAAAGTAATGCCTACTTATCACAATGTTCCATTTGACTATGGAACAAAATCTAGGTCTAGGAAAATGAAGGTCATAAGGGAAGTCATCCCTAGAGTAGACCATGGTAGGTGCCAAGTGGCTAGGGTTTCGAAGAAACCTAGGGAAGCCACTAAGAAAGTTACAAGGGGAGTCACCCCTAGAGCTAACCTAGGCAAAACCACAATGACCAAGGCTACCAAGCCTAGGAGGGTCATTAGGAGGGTATCTAGGGAAGTTATCCCTTAGGAATACCTAGTAAACCAAAGGAGCTCAAATAGGTATTGGGTTCCTAGAAGCGTGATCGACTCACGCTAAATGGGTTAGGGTGTGCCAACTTTAAATGGATGGGTAGTTAACCAAACCATGGTAAAGGTGACACTTAAGGTCATTTTCAAGGTTATGGATACCTTGGAAATAGGTTTGAATTTAAATCCTAAAAGATTTTAGGATGTGCCAATATTATTTAAGAAGTTTGATAAATTGATCAAATTGGCACAAATTAGGTTTAGAGGTCATAGTGTGTCATTTTGGGTTTTTGGCACACTTGGGGGATTAGTAGTAATATGGAAATATGAACATAATAATAACAAATGTCAATAAATACTAAAACTTAGCTATTTTTATACCTTTATATTTTATTTGTCATGCTTTGATTGTCTTATACCATGTCATGACATCATATTTATTTTTATCATATAATATGTCATGATCATGCTTAGGTTTTAGTTATTAGTGTCATGTATGTTTAGGATTTAATCATATGACATGACATCATGATTATTGGTATTGCTTTATTTATGCTATCATTTATATCATGATCATATTTCATGCATTAATAAAATTGAGTTAACGACTATGGCATGACTTGAAGTCCCATGTATAAGGAAATCAAGTAGTGTTGCCTTTAGAGAATGCATGAGACCTTAGTTTAAGATGAACCAAAATCCACATCTCACATCACATTGACATGTTTGTATTTTCAAACACCTTAGACACGTGAGATACTAGGAAATGAGTTAAGTTCAAGGTGCATAATTTTTGCATCTAGATGAACTCAAACTCATCTTATACCATTGGTGGATCATGGGGAAAGCTAATATGCAAGTCATGTGCACTGAGCCCATTGATCATGATCCAATATAGGTTTTCAAAACATTTTAAAATCATTTTAGAAAATCTTAGTGTAGTCTATCTTTTGATAGGAATCAACATTGAGAGAGTTGATACAAAGTAGGGACAAAACATTGAAGTTTTCAATGGTTTTGAACTTTGTATCAATCTCATTATTTTATAGGTATTTTATTTTTCAAATATTTTTCACCGAATGTATTTGACATAAGTATTATACATATGAATTTTTCTGATTTTTTGATTTATGTATAATTACTTATGATTTTTTGAAAATCATTTTTGATTTCTGAAATTCTGCATTTGTAGAAATCAATCAATCACTTATAATCGATCATGGCGTCAATGGCGATCAGCGGTACGTAAGAGTCGATTGCCAGAGCTAATTTTGGATAAACAAGGATATTTAGCTCATATTTCAGCTATGTTAGGCTACCCTAACTGCTCTTAACCCTAGGATATGCTTTGGAAAGCATTAGAAAGGGTGAAAATCCATTGGATATGGATTAGGAGAGTTGTTTAGGGTATGTATCAATGTTAAGGTGTGTGAAAGTTCAAGATTGAACTTTTGATCTTAATTTTGATGGTTTAGTGTTCCTATAGGCATAGGGACTCTCCAAGGACATTGTTGGTGCAATGGTCAAGGGGGAGCAAGCCTTTAGGGGGAGGTTATCCATCATGGGATGATGGATGTATTCTTCCTCATGAGGGGGAGAATTAGAAAATGGGAGAATGTGAGATGCTCAATTTAGAAATTGGGAGAGTTTATAGGATTGCCTCTCTTGAGTGATATGGGATTTATCACTAGGAAGAGTGAAGGCATCCTAGGTATTTTTGGACCATGGGGGAGATTGTAAGATCTCATTGGGATATGAGACATTGACACCCTTGTTAGGGCAATCTCTTGCCGTGATATGGTTTTGATGGTGTGGCAAAGGGTTTAAGTTAGTTTGATATGTTGATGTGATATGTGCGTTGAAGTCGTGCAGGACTTAGTAATTCGCACATGGAGCCGTGGCGAGTTTCACATCTCATGACTCGTGCCTTGAGTTGGTGAAGGATAGCTTTGTGGAAGCCGTGAGCTTGGAGCATCCGAGGGACCGCCGGACGAGAAGCTTGGAGTGAAGCCGGAGGAAGTAGACTTCGAGGCAAGAGACGCGAAGGAGCATTGTAGAGCCGTGCGCCTGATGCTGCCGAGGGACGTGGCCGAGAACGAAGAGAACTTCGAAGGCGAGGGACTCCGAGAAATGAGAGTGAGTGATTGTAACCCGGGGAAGGGTAGCTCTTAAGTGAAACTTGGCCATTTGGCCAAGTGTCGGATGGGTTTTCGACACCCGATCATTGCCATGTCATGGCGATGATGAGCCAGTGAGTTCGTGGTATCGGCCACGGATTGTGGCGGCGATCATATCATCTGAAGCGATCGGCGCCAAGACCATCGATCATTCGGAAGAAGCGATCGGCAGTCAATGATTCGCAGCTGCCAGCCGTGGCCGTAGGCGATCGACTACGGAGGCGTGATCGTGATGAGTCCATCGATCATTGCCAGTTCCGTTGGACTGGTCGGGATCAGCGTGTTGAGGCCGTTGTAGTGATCGGCGATCAGGGCGGAAGTTGACTGATGGCGGCAAACGGGAAGAAGTTAGCCCTCTCTATAAAAAGAGAGGGTGTAAGCCTTTGAGAGGAAAATGCTCATACTCCAAACGATCTTCCTAGTGCCCCACAAGCTCTAAACTCTTCTTACTTGTCTTTACTTCAATCCTATTGTAAGAAGAGTGATCTTGGTTGTAAAGGTTACCTCCACCTAGCTTTGTGCAAAGGAGAGACCGATAGTGATTGGTTTTGGCGGAGTGATTCACCGTGGACGAATCGGACAGTGGATTAGCGGCGTAGCCGTGAACCACGTTATACCATCGTGTTAGCGTTTGTTTTATTGTTTGTCTTTTGCTTTGTATTTGTATATTCCGCTTGCGCTAATCTTTTGTAGACGAGCAATTTCGACGTCCAACGTCGAGGCTATTCACCCCCTCTAGCCGCCATACCGATCCCTACAAGTGGTATCGAGGAGGTTGCTCACCGGACTAACCGCAACAAGCCCTACATAAAAAATGGCCTGCTCCAACATCCATCCTCCGAAGTTTGAAGGAGAATTCGCTTGGTGGAAGAAGCGAATGGAGGTATTTTTCGAAACGGATTTTGATATAATGATTACAATGGAATCCGGTTTCGTTTTGCCTAGGGATGAAGAAGGGAAGCCAATAGAGAAATCTAGGTGGACCAAGAGGCAAAGAGAGGAGCACCTTGCAAACTCCAAAGCCAAGCACCATCTCTACAATGTGCTCCCTCAACAAGAGATCAACCGAATAGGAGAATGCCTAAGCGCCAAGGAGATGTGGGAGAAGCTAATTGAGCTTCATGAAGGCACATCCGAGGCAAAGCTAGCAAGGAGAGATCTCCTCCGCTCCCAACTATCCAACATCAAATTAGAAAAGGGAGAAAAGGTAATTTCTTTGCATTCTAGATTCAAAGAAATTTTAAATGGACTAACAAGTGTAGGTGAGAAGCTATCAAACCGGGATATGGTAATGAAGGCCATAGATGCCTTTCCCCGGTCCTCAAAGTGGAGCTCCATGGTGGACTCATTCTATATCTCAAAGAATTTGGAAGTGAGCACCTTGGAGGAATTTTTCTCAACAATGGAGCTCCACGAAACTAGGCTTGAGGGAATACAAGAGGAGCCTAAAATTCAACCCTCAAGAGGAGTAGCATTATTGGCAAGTAAGGGGAAGAAGAAGATGGAAATCCCCTCCTCCTCCGATGACGAAGCATCTTCCTCCTCCTCCATGGATAGCACCGAAGAAGCCTACATGGTAAGGAGGGTAAGACGTGCATTTAAGAATTTTAGATTTGATAAATCTAATGATAGGAATAGAAGACCAAGGGGGAAGGTCATATGTTATAATTGCCAAGGAGAGGGACACATAAGGGACAATTGTCCCCTCCTAAACAAAAGCAAAGAAGAGAAGAGGAAGAAGAAGAAGGGGAGCAAGAGAAAGGAAGAAGAAAAGAAGGCAAAAGAAAAGGGGAAGGCCAAAGCATTCAAGGCCAAGAGTTGGGATGACCCATCCTCATCCTCCTCATCATCATCGGATGAGGAGAATGCCTTTGTCACCAATTTGGCCTTGATGGCCTTTGATGACTTGGATTGTTCTTCATCCGAAAATGAAGAATCAAGCTCAAATGGGGAGAGCTCAAATGAAGGGGGAGCTTCCACATCCTCATCATCCGAAGAAGAAGAGGACATGGAAACTATGGTAACCAATCTCTCACCTAGTAAAATAGTTTCTATGATTTCTAGTTTAACTAAGGATTTATTTAGGGCAAAGAAGAAAAATAAATGCATGCTCGAACAAATTAAGGAATTAGAACAAAAATTAAAAAGGGCATGCTTAAATGATAATATTTCTTCTAGCTTAGATGATGCATGCTCACATGACCTTTATATGCCTTTAGATGTTAATGATGCATGCATAGAGAAAAATAGGGCATTAAGGGAAAAGGTAGATTATTTAACCAAAGCCCTAGAGAAATTCACTATAGGCTCCAACACCTTAAATATGATCTTAGGGAGCCAAAGAGCTAGTTTCAACAAGAAAGGCCTAGGATACAAGGAAAAGAAAAATGAAAAGGCCTATAAATGCCTAATAGCTAGGGGACAAGATAAAAAGAAAGCAATAGCTAGAAAATGGATCCCCAAGGAGTATTTAGTGAACCCAATAGGAAAGAATCTATTTTGGGTTCCAAAATCCATCCTTAAGGGTTAGAAAACCCCTAGGGTAGTCAACCATATGAACTGGACCTATATCATATTTTGGTTGACTTAGGATGACGGGACAACATTTTTTTAGATAGTGTTGGGTGATGATAACGTACCCATAAATAGGTAATAATGCTTAAATCATGATGATTGATGTAATTCCTATGTATGTTTTAAATCATGATTTATGATTTTGATATTTGGCATGTTATCATGAGAAATAGGGTTAAATCATGCTTTAGGTGATAATTTGTTTATTATCATCGTATAATACCTAATGCATGACTATTATTTGATGGATACATGAGTTTCATGATCATAATGTAGAATTGATTGGTATATGTCATTATGATCATGTAGAATGTTAGGTTGATACTTAACCATGATAGAATTGCATGAATATATGGGTTAAGTATATACAAATACCCCTAGGATGCATCTCACACTCACTATAGGCTAACTTGATTGCAAACTTAGCATGGGTGAGATGTTAGGATGATACAAATGTCCACTAATGCCTATGGCATTTAGATGGTCATTTAAAGCATCAAAATAGCAATAATAGACCAATCATGGGGAAGGCTTATGTTTAATTCATAGACATATTGCCCAAAGATCATGGTTGGATATTTCATATGTTTTCAAAACAATTTCTTACCCTAAAATACATGTATTCATGTTTTGAAACAATTGGATGCAAAACTAGGTAGCTAACTTGATACTAGAATGATCAAAAACCTAGTGGTTTTTAGAACTTTTGGATTTTTGGCAAAAACAAGAAAATATAATGAGTTTTCATGAAAAACTATTTTTCCTTGATAGATATACTTAATAGAAATATGTTCCCCAAATTTCATAATTTTTCAAATTTTTTGGAATTTATAATGCATTTCTTAAATTCGTCCAGAAAATCAGAAATTTGGATTCATTTGTGCCAGTCGACTGCCATACTGATAGCAGTCGACTGGTGGCCTGTAAATCAGAATATTGAAGACCGAATTCAGTTTGTAAACCTCCTACAAGTGGTAGAAATATACTTGATGCCACCAACAAGTGGTAGAAATATACTTGATGCCATCAACAAATGGTACCCAATTTTTAAATCAACTTGACATATTTTTCCCTCCATTATACTTGATGCCATGAGCTTATAACTTAGTGTTAATTTTTTTGATGGTGTCAAAGGGGGAGAAATAAGTTTGTTTAAGTTAATCACTTTAGGGGGAGAAATATATTGTAGGGGGAGAAATATATGATAGGGGGAGAAAATTTGCATAGAGAATTTCATGGTTTCTTACCTTAGAATTTATATCAAATGTTTTTACCTAACTTAAACGGATTGCCACACATCAAAAAGGGGGAGATTGTTAGGGCAATCTCTTGCCGTGATATGGTTTTGATGGTGTGGCAAAGGGTTTAAGTTAGTTTGATATGTTGATGTGATATGTGCGTTGAAGTCGTGCAGGACTTAGTAATTCGCACATGGAGCCATGGCGAGTTTCACATCTCATGACTCGTGCCTTGAGTCGGTGAAGGATAGCTTTGCGGAAGCCATGCGCTTGGAGCATCCGAGGACCGCGGACGAGAAGCTTGGAGTGAAGCGGAGGAAGTAGACTTGGGGCAAGAGACGCGAAGGAGCATTGCGAGCCCGTCGTCTGCCGAGGGGCGTGGAGAACGAAGAGAACTTGAGGCGAGGACTCAGAAATGAGTGGTGAGCGGTTGTAACGGGAAGGTAGCTCTTAGGTGAAACTTGGCCCATTTGGCCAAGTGTCGGATGGTTTTCGACACCGGATCATTGCCATGTCATGGCGCATCGGCCTAATCAGTGAGTTCGGCCGGTATCATCGACCGATTGTGGCGTGATCGGCGCCATCTGGCGGCGATCGCAAGACCATCGATCATTCTGAAGAAGCGATCGGTAGTCAATGGGGTTTCGACCCGAACCGCCGTATGGCCGTGGTAGTCGACTACGGAGGCGGCCGATCGATGAGGTCCATCGGATTCGCCAAGAGTTGGTTGGACTACAGTCGGTCGGATCCGGCGTGTTCGTGAGGCCGCGTTGTAGTCGGCGATCGCCAAGGGCTGCGTGATCGGATGGCGGCAAGCGGGAAGAAGTTAGCCCTCTCTATAAAAAGAGAGGGTGTAAGCCTTTGAGAGGAAAATGCTCATACTCCAAACGATCTTCCTAGTGCCCCACAAGCTCTAAACTCTTCTTACTTGTCTTTACTTCAATCCTATTGTAAGAAGAGTGATCTTGGTTGTAAAGGTTACCTCCACCTAGCTTTGTGCAAAGGAGAGACCGATAGTGATTGGTTTTGGCGGAGTGATTCACCGTGGACGAATCGGACCGTGGATTAGCGGCGTAGCCGTGAACCACGTTATACCATCGTGTTAGCGTTTGTTTTATTGTTTGTCTTTTGCTTTGTATTTGTATATTCCGCTTGCGCTAATCTTTTGTAGACGAGCAATTTACGACGTCCAACGTACGAGGGCTATTCACCCCCCTCTAGCCGACCATACCGATCCCCTACAACCCTTGGGGAGAACCTTTTTTATGTATGTCAAAAAGGGGGAGAATTAACAGGAGAACTTATGGGAGAATTGATGGAGAATTTGAGATTACCAATTTGGGAGAATTGGTAAGGAAGGAGATTTGAGTTAGGTGGCCTAACTCAAAGGTGTTTATGGTTTTTGTCAAACATCAAAACGAGAGCGATTGCTGGTGAAATTGGCCTAGGTCATGATTGACTGGACTCGAGTTTGACTTGAGTAGTATTTTAATGTTTGACAAGGGAGTTGACGATTGTTTGATAATGGGTTGACTATATGGTTGACATGGGCTTGACCATATGATGGAGAAATCCAAGTGGGACACTTGGCAATGAAAAGTCCATACTTGGCATGGAAAGTCCAAGTGGGACACTTGGCATGGAAAGTCCAAGCATGGGTCTTGGAAAAGGAAAGTCCAAGCTTGAGTCTTGGCAAATGGAAAGTCCAACATGGGTTGGCAAGGAAAGTCCAAGGGGTGATATTGGCGACGTAAATTCCAAGCGGGAGTCTTGGCAGCATAAGTCCAATTGTTGGCAGCGTAAAGTACAAGCGATAGTATTGGCAGCGTAAGCCCAATATGCCTTGGCGGTGTAGACCAGCTTAGCATGACGATAGCCGATGGAAGCACCTGAAGGCTATCGTATAGATGAAAAAGTCATGGATGACTTGGAGGGATCCGATAGGCATGAGGCTGATGAATGTGGCTAGAAGGCTTAGGTCTAGGCTAAGGGTGGTCTAGCAAGTATGAGGGCATCATACTTGGGGTTAAACCTCATGATTGAGGTTATCAATCAACTGGGGCTTTGGACTAGTCAATTGGTCAAGTGTTTTGCCACTTGGCGTGATCGATTTGTATCGATCGATTGGGATTATGACCGATCGTATCGTGAGTTGACCGAGATGATGAAATTGCCTTGGCGATCATTGCCGGCGGCGATCAAGCTGCGAGCCGTCGGGTTATAGGAGTAGAATGCTCGGTAGCCGACTGGTCAGTCGACTACGGCCCTGGCAGTCGACTGTCAGTGTATCCGTTGTAACTTATCCAACGTGGATTGAGTCGTTGTCTCACAATGGCTACAAATGCAGTCAACTAATGGTCTCGATCATTGATCACAGGCGTAATCCGACGAGGTGAAGCTTTAAAAGGAGCTCGTTGTTGGATCGAGCAGATTGCTAGAGAGGGGGTGAATAGCAATAGAAACTTTTCGTACGAATTCATTCGAGTAGACAATTGAACGCAGCGAAAGATAAATGACAAATAAAAGAGACAAGTGGTTTTTTTACTTGGTTCATAGCCTTAGGCTACTACTCTAAGGCCCTAGTGGTCCTTGACCACGCACGGAGGGCAAAACACTAAACGAACTCCTCCTCGTTGGAGGTAGGAGTTGATCAAATACAAGAAATCACAAAAGCTTGAGGTAGAGGGACACTCCCCCTCTCCTCGTTATGATAAAAACTCCAAGACAATAATATAAAAAATAGATAAACTGAATTGAAGCTTATACCGACGAAAAATATAAACACTTAAACTTAGAGCGTCGGAGAAGTAGCACTTCATTGTCAGAGAGTTACAACGTTGCGGAGGCTTTTGGGAACTTAGAATTGATGATGAAACCCTAGGAGAGGCCCTCCTTTTATAGCCTTTGAGCCCCTTCTCGAGAGGAACTTCAGCCAATGAGATTTGAGCACCAATTCCCTTGAAATGAGGTGATAAGCCTTGACTCCTCAAAGCTGATCCTTGACCATCAGTCGACTGATGGTCATCGTCAGTCGACTGATGGCAACATCAGTCGAATGCTGACCGTAGGTAGTCGACTGATGGACGACAGTCGAGTCCTCCAAGCTGGTAGTCGACTGATGCTAGCTGAAATCACAAGTTAGCTAAACAAAAATATTATTTCGATAGCCTCCGACCGTCCGATCTCAACCTAGACCATCCATGGGATGTCTTGGGTCGGATCTACGCTTAAGACCATCCCCGTAAGGAGGATACAACCTCTCTTACGCTCACACACACATGAGCTTACCTCGATACTTACTGTGTCGCTTTCACTTTCGGCCTTCCACTTGATTCCTTCGGCTTCCTCCGAAATCACTCGAGTGTCACCCGACCACCGCGGCTTCCTCCGGGTGTCGCTAGCCTTCAACTCTAGCATTGGCACTTTTCTACGCACTCGATTTAGCTCGTGAGAAAACAATATGAGCTTAACTTTGTATCGTTTGCTATAATCAAAACTCAAGTTTGACTTAGGTGCCAACTGTACCAACAATCCCCCCTTTTTGATCTATGGCAAATCCACATACAAAGTTAAGAAGATAATATGCATGAAGAATTATAATATGCATGAAAAACAAGAATAATAAAGGTTAAGTAGGAGTAGTAAGGATTTTCTTCAAGTACTCCCCCTTGAGGAAACCTCCCCCTTGACCGAGGGTGAGTCTTGAGAGAAGACCTTAATCCTCCCCCTTGATGGTTGTTATTTAGGAAGAGTTTAAGTAATTAACATTACTTAAAGTTGGCCTTAGTAAAATATTTAAGTTAAGAGGTCTGAGTTTAAGTAATTAACATTACTTAAAGTTGGCCTTAGTAAAACGTTTAAGTTAAGAGGACTTCCTAACTTGGCCCTTTCTCTCCCTTTCTTAAGTAAAGCATTAACGTTTGGCCATAGTATTAAAAATAAGTTTAAGTTAAGAATTCTCTTAACTTGGCCTTTATTTCTTTTTGTTAACTCAAACAAGTTAAGACGCACAAATTAAGATTAAGTAAGTTAAATAAGTATGAAGTGAGTTAAGTTATCAAATTTCTGTTATCAAAAATTTGATCCCTTAACTTTGGCCTTTTTCTCCCCCTTTTGCCATATATCGAAAAGAGTAAATATAGGTATTAAATTTAAAGTCTAAGCATGTTCCATATTATTTTGAAAATAATATACTGAAAATAAACTCATCTATAAAATGTTTGACTCTTATTTTTCTTGATTGATATGAAAGATCAACAAGTCCTGGTCAAAGTTGGTTAATATATATGATTATACTCTGTGGTTTATGGCGATGCACTAGCTGTATATCTGGAACTAGGAGTAAGGTCCTAACATCTCACGCCCATCTACATGGCTAAGTACAAAAACACATTAGTCCTTTGTGTTGTGAGATGTATTGGCTCCTTAAATCTATAGGTGCATGATATCTAAGGTATGTCCTATTCTAGTTCCATGAAAATGAAAAGTAAGAAATAGTAATAAGATAATATAGTTTGTAAGTTCCTATTCTACTACGCACATGCCCAATTTTCATCTTAATAGACTGAATTCGGCTTTGGGTAGGGGGTTAGTAATTAGGTCTGCCAAGTTGTACTTCGATTCGACGTATTCGAGTTGTATGGCTCCGTTGGCCACATGTTCTCGAATGAAATGGTGTTTGACCTCTATATGTTTGGTCCTAGAGTGACATGTCGGATTCTTAGAAAGATTAATTGAACTAATGTTATCTACGTGAAGTTTAGTATTTGTAAAGTCTAACTAAAAGTTGCGGAGAGTGTGCTTCATCCAAAGAAGCTGAGTGACACACTCACCCATCGCGATGTATTCAACTTCGGTGGTAGATAAGGCAACACAGTGTTGCTTCCTACTGCACCGACTCACTAGACTCGAGCCAAGAAGTTGACAACCACCACTCGTACTCTTTCTATCGAGCTTACTACTGGCATAGTCCGAGTTGGAGTAGTCAGTTAGTTCGAACTCGGTAGATCTAGGGTACCAAATACTGACATTAAGTGTACCCTTTAGATATCTAAGGATACTCTTGACTAGAGTTAGGTGAGACTCCTTGGCACGAGTTTGGAACCTTGCGCACATACTTCTGAAATAAGATGCTCAGGTAAAACTGCGGTTAAGTAAAGGAGACTCCCTATTACGCTCCTATAGTATTTTAAATCAATTGAATTTCCAATTACATCTTCTTCTATATTTACATTTGTTGCAATTGGGGTATTAATAATTTTAGCATCTTGCATTCCAAAGCGTTTAATTAATTCCCTAGTATATTTGCGTTGATGTAGGTATATTCCATCTTTAGTTTGTTTAATTTGTAGACCTAAGAAGAAACTCAACTCACCTATTAAATTCATTTCAAATTCACTTTCCATAAGGGAAATGAATTCATTTAGTAGGATCGAGTTGGTGGTTCCGAAGATGATATCATCTACGTAGATTTGGGCTATGAATGTCTTTACCTACGGTTTTTACGAAAAGGGTTGGGTCAACTACACCTTGCTTAAATCCTTTAGACTTAAGATAAACCGAAAGCCTCTCATACCAAGCTCAAGGAGCTTGTTTAAGTTCATAGAGAGCTTTCTTTAACCTAAGGACATGGTCAGGTTTATCTAGGCTTTCGAAACCGGGGAGTTGACTAACATAAACCTCTTCTTTAATATATCCATTCAAGAATGCTGACTTCACATCCATTTGAAACAACTTAAATCCTCGATGTGCAGCATATGCTAATAACATTCTAATGGACTCTAATCTAGCTACTGGGGCATAGGTCTCATCATAATGTAAACCTTCGACTTGACTAAACCCTTTAGCGACTAATCTAGCTTTATTTCTAACTACTTCACCTTTATCATCAAGTTTATTTCTAAACACCCACCTTGTTCCAACGATTGTTTTATCTTTAGGTGGTGGTACTAATTCCCATACTTCGTTCCTAGTGAATTGAACCAGCTCTTCTTGCATTGCAATAATCTAATCGGGATCAAGAAGAGCTTGGTCAACAATTTTGGGTTCAATTTTGGAAATCAAGGAGATTTGACTAAGTTTACTGTATGACGCTCTAGTTCGAACTCCTAGGCTTGGATCACCTATCACTTGGTCGATAGGATGATTTGTTTGAGTCCTAGTTTGATTTGGGTTTGAGTCATCTACTACTTGGTCAATAGGATGACTCGTTTGAGTCCTAGTTTGGTTAGAGTCATCTACCACTTGGTCGATAGAATGACTTGGTTGACTTAGGTTAGGATTAATACTAGACTTGATCTCCGGATCGGAGTTGAGTCTGGTATGAATCGGCTCGATAATTGGGGTTGCCAGGGGTTTTATAGGTTCGTGTCCTTCATCAAACACTACATTGATAGTCTCCTCGACTCTAAGGGTGTCATGGTTATATACTCTATAAGCTCTACTTGTAGTTGAGTATCCTAGAAAGATTCCGGTCGAGGTTTTGGATGTAAATTTCCCTAGGTAATCCTTAGTGTTTAGAATATGTACCTTACACCCAAATACCCTAAAATACTTGATGTTAGGTATTTTATCGTGATAAATCTCGTATGAGGTCTTAAGGTACCTCTTTACCATAAGGATCCTATTTTGGACATAGCATGTCGTACTCACGGCTTTGGCCCAAAACCTATCAGGTAGGTTATACTCGTTTAACATTGTCCTAGCAGCTTATTATAGGGTTCTATTTTTACATTCTACTAGACCATTCTGTTGTGGGGTTCTAGGGCAAGAGAACTCATGGTGGCATCCATTTAGGTTATAGAATTCTGTAAACCTATGGTTCTCGAATTCACCACCATGATCACTCCTAAGTCTTATGATTTTAAGGTTTTGCTGATTTTCTATTAGTTTAAATAGGTTGATTAATTGATCTAGGGTATCACTTTTGTGTTTGATGAACCTAACCCAAGTAAATCTAGAATAGTCGTCAATTATGACTAAGCAGAATTTACTCCCATTAAGTGACTTAGCTTCATGTGAATTAAATAGATCCATGTGTAGGAGCTCAAGAACACTTTTGGTTCATTCTTGATTAGTTAGTTGATGTTGTGTCCTATATTATTTACCTTGTTGACAAGCATTACATATTTTATTATCCAAGTTATTGAGGTTAGGCAAACCTCTAACTAAGTCACTCTGACTCATCTTGTGGATGAGTCTTGGGTGTGAGTGACCGAGTTGTCGGTGCCACAACTATGATTCCTCTTGCCATGTCATAAGACACTTGGTTGAGGAGTTAGTTAAATTAATAGTATAAATATTGTTATTTCTGGTTCCCTTAAGGATTGTTTTAGAAGTTTCATTTGTATTAATTATGCATTCATTTTCTAGAAATATGACCTTATAGTTATTATCACACAATTGGCTTACACTAAGTAAATTATATTGAAAATTTTCTACCAATAAGACATTTTGAATAATAAAGTTAGAGTTGAGCTCAATATCACCTGGTCCGATGATTTTGAGCTTGTCGTTGTTTCCGAAGGCTACTGATCCTTGTCGTTTGAATAGAAGCTTCGAAAACTTGAGTTGATCCCCGATCATGTGTCGAGAGCAACCACTGTCCAACATCCATTGATCTTACATGTAAGGTAGTTGGATCGGATATTGGATTTATTAAAGATTGGTTGAAAATTATTAACCTAAATCATCTCACCCATGTCTACATGATCAAGCATGTTAACCCTATATGTTCTTGTGAGATGGCTTCCAATTTTACTTGATTTAAATTTAATGATTTGAACACTTGTCAACCTTGCGTTAGATTCGGATTTGACCTTAGGCTCATCAAGTCAGCTTTTCAAGATCATGGATTCCAGGTCGTGGCGAGGCACAGAGGCCTTCTTTGATCGTAAAAATGACCACTTCCTTAGACAAAGCTATTTTTAAGAAAATAGAGACTTGACTCACCTAAGACCACTTCCTGGTCTAACTAGTCTAGGATACGGCGAGGTAGCTTCAGCTAGTTCCACTCGGTCAAGTGCACCGAACTAGAGACGCCTTATATAGCTCGAATACACAAGACTCCGCTTTCCTAGTGTTCTATCATCTCGCCGCGTCCTGGTACTATGTTACCAAGTATTGACGAGTTATAGTCTTATCTAACCATTCTACAAAGAAAAATCAAAATAAATAAATAACCTAAGCATGCAATTTCTAAGTTAAAAACACAAACAAGTTTTGTACTGGCTCCCCTTGGACCGTTGAATCAGTTCGATCTCTCCACATAGTGGATTTGGTCCTTGGGAACTGAGTACTGGTTTGACCCTAAGTTTGAAATCAAAGCGGTCTTAGGGACCCATGCTTGGACATGTTTTTTATGTCGACTTACAATCGGCATATACGACTTGTTGGTCGTATCTGAGCTAAACCCTAGTCCGGCCTTATTGTGCACGACCCTTTGCGATCTAAGTAGGAGGTCAAGTCCTTTGGATCCCAAAGTAAACCTTTCCAATGTGTTCCTAAGATCTTCGACTTGACTCTTCAAGAGAGAGTTCTCAACTTCGAGCTTTTCAACCCGAGTTGAGACCTCCTCTCAAACTCGACTAGTCAAAGAGGTTAGGGAGACCTCGTGTTTGAGGATTTTAACTTCCTCAACCAGGGTCTCGACCTTGGACTCAGACTTAGCTAATTTTCTAGTTAAGAATTTAATTGCACTATAAAGTGTACTAATAAGGGATCGACTTACCTTGAGTGTATCTTTTGAACCGGATGCGTATCCGTGGCTTGTCTTGAATAGCGCTTCACAGTCCAATTCGTCTTCGATTTCAAATTTGTGTTCCGGTTCCGACTCCATCTCCGATTCAACCGATTTAGTCATGAGGACGCGATCATCATCTTCTTCCTCGGACGCTTCTTTCCACGTAGTATTGAGTGCCTTTTTGTGTTTCTGCGCTTTGCTCTTGAGCTTCGGACATTCGGACTTGATGTGTCCAAACCTGTTGCATTCGTAACACCTAATGTTAGAACTTTTAGGCTTACCTTCGTTGGGTTGAGTGACGGTTCACTTTCGACCCTTGACTATCCTCCGAACTAGGTTGACTAGTTCGGCCTCCATTTCCGGGTCGACCTCCAAATCGGACTAATCTTCTTCTTCCTTCGGGGGTGGCTTGCTCGCGGTTTTCTTCCTCGAACCTGCAAAAAGTGCTATACCCTTCTCGGGTTCCGAGTTAGACTGCTCATGAAGTTTGAAATTGGAAAACAACTCATCTAATCTAAGTTTTGAAAGATCCTTGGAGACCTTGTAGGCATCGACCATGGATGCCCACAAGGTAGTCCTAGAAAATGAGTTTAGTACATACCTAATAAGGTCGCGGTTTTCGACCTTTTGTCCGATCGCGTGTAGGTTGTTGATGATATCTTGAACGCGAGCTGAAGTTGCTTCACCGTCTCATGTTCTTGCATTTTTAGATTATATAACTTATTGAACAAGAGATCACGCTTACATACCTTGGCTTCATCGGACCCTTCGTGTAGCTCCACTAGTTTTGTCCAAAGGTCCTTTGCGCTGATGAAGGGGCCGATGCGATTAAGCTCCTCCTTGGACAAGCCACATTAGAGGATTTGAGTTGCCTTGGCATCGGCTTCGACTTGTCTTTTTGTCGCATTGGTCCATTGGTCATAATCCAAGGATTCACCCACTTCGTTAGTCACAAGTGTGAATACCGTTTCGATTATGATCCACATCTCGATTTGGGTTTTAAGAAAGCATTCCATCCGACCCTTCCAATAACGAAAGTCATCACCATTGTAAAACGGAGGTCGGATGGTGCTAAAACCCTCGAGATGGGCCATTGAAAAAAAAACAAGAGCATGAAGCGGAAAATACCTAAAAACACAAACGACGGAAATATCCCAAGACTCGCATCTTGGATTAGTAGTGTGGGAGAAGAAAAACTACACGAATGAAAAAGAAAGAAAAAAATTCGAAATAAATAGAAAATAAATCAAAAAAATCCGTAGAAAGCTAGATTGGTGGTTTAACCAAATCTTAGCACCCCCGGCTCTAATACCAATTGTTGGATCGAGCGGATCGCTAGAGGGGGGGTGAATAGCGATAGAAACTTTTCGTACGAATTTGTTCGAGTAGACAATTAAACGCAGCAGAAGATAAATGACAAATAAAAGAGACAAGTGGATTTTTTACTTGGTTCGTAGCCTTCGACTACTACTCTAAGGCCCTAGTGGCCCTTGACCATGCACGGAGGGCAAAACACTAAACGAACTTCTCCTCGTTGGAGGTAGGAGTTGCAACGTTGCTTGAGGTAGAGGGACACTCCCCCTCTCCTCGTTATGATAAAAACTCCAAGACAATAATATAAAAAAGAGATAAACTGAATTGAAGCTTATATCGATTAAAAATATAAACACTTAAACTTAGAGCGTCGGAGAAGTAGCACTTCGTTGTCGGAGAGTTGCAACGTTGCAGAGGCTTTTGGGAACTTAGAATTGATGATGAAACCCTAGGAGAGGCCCTCCTTTTATAGCCTTTGAGCCCCTTCTCGAGAGGAACTTCAGCCAATGAGATTTGAGCACCAATCCCCTTGAAATGAGGTGATAAGCCTTGACTCCTCGAAGATGATCCTTGACCATCTGTAGATTGATGGTCATCATCAGTCGATTGATGGTAGCATCAGTCGAATGCTAACCGTAGGTAGTCGACTGATGGACAACAGTCGAGTCCTCCAAGCTGGCAGTTGACTGATGCTAGCTGAAATCACAAGTTAGCTAAACAAAAACATTATTTTGACGGCCTCCGACCGTTCGATCTCGACCTAGACCATCCATGGGATGTCTTGGGTCGGATCTACGCTTATGACCATCCCCGTAAAAAGGATACGACCTCTCTTATGCTCACACACACACAAGCTTACCTCGATACTTACTGTGTCCCTTTCGCTTCTGGCCTTTCACTCGATTCCTTCAGATTCCTCTGAAATTACTCGAGTGTTGCGCGACCACCGCGGCTTCCTCCGAGTGTCGCTAGCCTTCAGCTCCAGCATTGGCACTTTTCTGCACACTCAATTTAGCTCATGAGATAACAATATTAGATTAACTTTATATCGTTTGCTATAATCAAAACTCAGGTTTGACTTAGGTGCCAACTGCACCAACACTCGTGGAGAAAGAGTTTGGCATGGTTCCTTAGGTTGATTTGGGGTGATTTGCTAGTGTAATTCAGGGTCTCCAAGTGCATCTCAAGCAACCAAACAAGCAAGCATCCAAAAGCGCATTTGTAAAGATTTCTTTACGTGTTTTGTGTATTTCATCTGTATTTTCTTGTTATATTTCATTTATTATTGTAAACACTTGTACGAGGTTTCTCCACCTCCAACGTGTTGTCGAGAAGAAGTTTTATTAGTTGTGAGTACATCACTATAGTTCATTGAGCTCAATCCGTGGAGTAGGAACCCTAAGGTTCCGAACCACATTATATTTGCGTGTTGTGGTTGTGTTTATCATCTTTCATTATTACTATTATTATTTCTGCTGTGTTAACAAGTGTTGTAGAGATGAACGCGATCAAAATCCATCGACGTACGATAGCTATTCACCCCCCCCCTCTAGCGACGTCCAATTTCCAACAGGTAAGCCTTTAGTGAAGAGGTGAGGTCGAGTCTGTTGGTGCAACAATGCCCCAAGAATTTATGTATTTTGATGTTTGGATAATCATTTATAGTTAGACAATTTTGTGATCTGACTTTGAATGTGTTAAGTGACAGAAAAATCCAAGTATGAAGTCTTGGTAACGAGAAGTCCAAGTGTGAATCTTGGCAAGGAAAGTCCAAGGGATGGTCTTGGTAGCATAAGCCCAAGCATATAGTCTTGGCGGCATAAAGTCCAAGTAGACCTCGGCAAAGGAAGTCCAAAGGCAAGGTCTTGGCAGCTTAAGTCCAAGTATGTAGTCTTGGCGGCGTAAAGTCCAAGCAAACCTTGGCAATGAAGAAACCCAAAGCATGACGAAATCGAAGGAAGTTTTTGAAGGAATGTGCAAGGATGAAGGAGTCATGGACTCAGAGGAATCTTGAAGGTACAAGGCTGATGGAGAAGCTAGAAGGTTAAGTCTAGGCTTAGGGTATGGTTTCAAGTATGAATTAGTCATACTTGAGGTGTGCCAGTCGAACTGGTCTCAACTGTTGAGCTCTCGAAGCCCAGAAGACATTGACAGTCAACTGGGGTTATGCTCCAGTCGACTAGTGGTAGTCGACTACATACCAAACTGTCGAACATAAGCTGGCAGTCGAACTGGTGTGTAACACTAGGCGACTAGTCAAACATGTCTCGACAAAAGTACTCGTTTCTGACAGACTTGAACTCAGGTCTAGAAGCTGAGTCAAGGACTAGCAGTCGACTGCCATTATGGGTAGTCGACTATCATGAGCACAGAAAGGCTGGTAGCTGACTGATTAATCGGCTAAGGAGACACCAGTCGACTGATGATTATGGCAGTCGACTAGTCAAGTAGACGATGAGCTGTGATGATTGCAATCAGGCTTTGTCAGAAGTCATTGGATTTGGTCAACAATAGCAGTAGTCGACTGATGGTATGCACCAGGCGACTGTTATTGGTCTCAATGGGTAAAAACAACCTTTCTCTATAAATATAAGCTAGGGAAGCTTAGAGGAGGTTAATGCTTTCATTCTAAACGATCATACTCAGCTCCTCAAGTCCTTCCCTTAAGCTTCTAAGTGTTCTAACCTCTTCTTCTTAAGCTCAAATCAATTACCTTGTAAGAAAAAGAGGAGTGATTGTTGGAAGGCTTCTCCACCTTAGTGTATTGCATCAAAAGGAGGGTTTAGTGGAAGATTGTTAGGGGTGATCCACCTTACGGATTGCCATGGAGTAGGAGCATCATCAACGAACCACGTTAAAGAGTTTTGTTAGCATTGTGTTCTTTGTTTTCTATTTCAATTGTAATTTTATATTGCTTACGCTAACGATTTCTTGTCGAAAATGAAGAATCGCTATTCACCCCCCCCCTCTAGCCAATCCTTAATGGTCCTACTGTTGGAATGTATACTGAAAGCCTAGCTCTTTTTGTATGAACATTTTATTTTGAAATAAGAATCACATGATCATTGTTTGCACTTTATATATTTATTATATGTGTGCATATTGTCTAATATTTTACATTGTAGATAACATGGTGCTTGGTGTGGCACAGAAGATCATGTTATCAGTTCCTTGTAAAATATAAGTAGAGGCTCACAACCAAGATGGTTTTGGACAAACCATTGGCATGGTTGTAGTGTAGCTTGGTATTGTTTTGTCTTGAACATAGAGTTACACTGGTACACTTAGGTGTATTGAGCAGGACCGACATAGAGGTGATTCAATTTAGTACTGACTATATAATTGAATCGGACCTCGGATATTATGTTGTACATGCTCTTAATCCCGATATAATAACGAGAACATGTACTTAGTATTTATTTCTTTGATTTTCCAGTGGGTGAGATTTAGATGGATTAAATCAATATGCCCGGTAAGTTGGGAAATAATATAATTTACATGGTGTGCCATTAATTATAGGAGGAAACCGTGTCCTATGAATTAGGTTGATGATGTCCCCTTGAGGAGCTCATAAAGTTCATCATGTAAACCCAGCTGGTTGACTTAGTCAACATGATGATAAGGTTGAGTGGTACTACTCGAGGAATTAGATGTTAATTAATTGATGGTCAGTAAATCAATTAATTGACGGACATTCGATATCTTAAACACGGGGAGATTAATGTACGAATAATATATGGAGCCCATATTAATTTATGGGGGTTGGTGAGGTAGTTCAATGATGATCCTCTAGTGGAATGGAACATCATTGATGGATCAAGTTTGTGTGGTTCCGATCCATCGGGTGGCCAAGACCCAACTCCTCCTTATGGTCCCTATCATAGCCTAATATAATCCTTGTGAAGTCTAGATCCAAGAATGTAAAACAAAACCTAGAACCAACGGTTGGGATTAAATCCCTAGATCCGATGGTTAGGATGAAACACTAGAACCAACGGTTGGGATTAAATCCCTAGATCCGATGGTTAGGATGAAATCCTAGATCCGACAGTTGGGATGAAATCCTAGATCCGACGGTTGAGATGAAACCCTAGATCCGACGGTTGGGATAAAACCCTAGATCCGACGGTGGGGATTAAATCCCTAGATCCGATGGTGGAGATTAAAGGAGTCCTAAGCCTAACTCTATAAAAGGAAAGCTTAGGGTTGGGCGGCAATTATTGATTTCTAATTGGAATTAGGGTTTGGAGCAAAAGTGGGCGGCTAGGTTTTGGAGCAAAGGCTTGGGCGGCAACTTCCTTTCTTCTAGTTGTTGTCGGCGCCCATATTCCTCCATCAACACTTGGCCGGCGCCCATCTTCTAGGCCTCTCTCTTATTCCTTGTCCAGCGGTTCTCCTCCCATTGGTGGCCGGTTCTCATCCTCCTCCCTATTCTCCAAGGTGGCCGGCGGTTCTCCTTCATTTGGTGGCCGGCGCATCATCCATTTGATCCTTGGCCGGCGGTTGCACCAAATTCCCTAATTTGGTGGCCGGCTCTAGAAAGGATAGGTATTTGTAGGTTCTTCTCTTTGTTCGCAGCGGACAAGGTAGAGAAGAAAGCGATCTAGAAGGCTTCTACTCGTGGAGGATCTTCGTCCACACGTCGTCCACGAAAAGGATAGGACATACGGTAGAAGATCGTAAGGTATAAAGTTAAAATAACTTTATTTACAGATCTGAGCATGTTCTTTTATGTTTTTATTATGCATGTGTGAATTAGTAAATATATTGTATAATCATGGACCCCGAAGACAAACACAAAAACCGGCGATCCGTCCGTCGTCTCTTCCGCGGCTAACCAACTAGAAGAGTTGTGTTGCTTGAACAACTAGTTTGTTCAAGCGGCCACTCAAGTTGTTAGCATGACGATGAAATGGTTGTGCTAAGGAAGCTCATCCCATCCGGATTAATTCTTTCATCAGTGAAAATTTTAATCCGGGGACATGGGAGCCAATGAGCCTCCAAAGCAACTCCCTACAATTGGTATCAGAGCCACGATTTCCGGTTTTGTGTGTTTAGGATTCGGTTAATTTTTTATATATTTTTTATATATTATATGTGCCAGATAATAGTAGGATATGCGTAGTTTAACTCTTTGGTTGCAGGCGTAAGATCCAACTATTATGTCCATGTGTGTGTGTGTGAATGGATGTGTGTAAAAATTTATTATTTGAATCCTCGGGGTTGACGAGGCTAGATTAGTATTTAATTTTTGAAATTAAATACGGCATTGTTTAGCCGCTCATTTTAGTTTACTTTCGATCTAGATTATTTGTACACTCCTTCATGGAGTATAGGATCGATGGATGTAAATTAAAATAGTTTTATCTCGGCTCGGATCTCTTTGGTGACTTACGCACGGGAAAAGATGGAGCGGACGAGGTGGCGACACGACGGGATGCATATTGGAGGACAATGCCATAATAGTTGGAAAAATTCTGTTTTTTCCATATTTATTGCTTATTTGTTTTATATGCATGTTGTGTATGATTTAAAATTCCTCATTTGCAATTTACTAAGTGGGAGAGGGACATTTTAATTAATTCCCGCGGCCTCCATTACAATTTGACGTGTGATGCAACAAACTTGTGTGTCGGCTCTGAGTGCCTTCCTCCCTGAGGACGGGTTTGTTTGCGGATCACTAGGTCAAATAATGGTTATAGGAAATTATCTAGGAGCATGTGTACTTCCACAGAGGTAAGACACATAATCAAAAATAATTCCTTTAGTATCGTGTAATGGTGCACACTTAGATGCAAATAAAAGTATCCTCCCCATAGGAGTCACTGCTTTTATTTGTAGGGCCAAAGAGGAACCAACTATTAATTTTATTTGTCAAAAAGTAAGGTTGACAAGATAATAAAATTAATGGGTAAAACCTCCTCTTACAAATGTAGAATTCGTATACGTCCACACAGAGTGGCATATGAAATTCTCGGTGTTTTGAGGTGTTGGTTGATTTCGGAATTTTATTGTTTTGAGGAATCAATAATATTTGAAATCTAATATTTTGATCATTGTGATTTTTAGGATTTTCAAATGGTTTTCAACCCACTTGCTGTGATTTTAAAAGAAAACAAACTTACTGGTCCAAACTACATTGATTGGAAAAGAAACCTGGATATTGTCTTAACTGCAGAGGAGTACAAATTTGTACTCTTCGAGGTCTATCCTCCTAAGCCCACCGATGACTCTGATGAAAAGGAGAAAGAACGTTATAAGAAATGGGTCAAGGCAGATGAGATGGCGCGGTGTTACATTTTGGCATCTATGTCAAATGTGCTGCAACATTAGCATCAGGTCATAGCCACAGCTTATGACATGATGTTCAATCTCAAGGAACTTTTCGGACATCAGAGTAGGGCGGCTAGGCAGGAGGCAATGAGAAACTTGATGACGACCACCATGATCGAGGGAACACCCGTTAGGGATCATGTTCTCAAGATGATGGCTCATCTTAATGAGATGGAAGTCCTAGGAGCTGAGATCGATGGGGAAACCCGGGTCGATATCATTCTCCAGTCTCTACCTAGGAGTTTTGAGCAGTTCCGCCTCAACTACAACATGAACAAAAGGTTGTATTCGTTGGCGGAGCTTCTGACAGAACTCCAGGCGGCAGAGGGGCTTTTTCGTCAGAGTGCTCAAGCCATGGTCGCTCAGAAGGTTTCTTCCTCTAAACCGAAAGGTAAGAAGAAGAAGAAGCAAGGTGGAGCGAAGAAAGTGGCAGTGGGACCTCGAGGCGAGTGAAGAAGCCGAAGGCAAGTGCTTCACTTGCAAGCGATTTGGACATTGGAAGCGGTGTCCTGCAAAGAACAAAGGTATATCTTCTTGTTTAGTTGTTGAAACATGTTTAGCGGTGTTATCTACGCACGGTGTGTAGATCGAGTCACTGATCATGTCTGTAATACTTTGCAGGGGTTCCAGGAAACCCGACGACTAGCTGAGGGAGAGATTACCGTCTTCATGGGCAATGCTTCAAAGGTGGCGGCTATTGCAGTGGGAGACGTTTATTTATCTTTTGATAGGAATAAAGTTTTGGTTTTGAGAAATTGTCTTTATGTACCTACTTTTAGAAAGAATTTAATTTCAGTTTCTAAATTGTTTTTGGATGGGTATTCTATTTATTTTAATGACAAAATGGTTATAAAAAGGAACAGGGAGATTATCTGCTTACAGTACATTGGTTGGCAATTTATATACTCTTGAACCAAAAACTCCCACGATGCATATAGAAATCAATAACTCATCTTCTAAGTCTAATAAGAGAAAAGAACCTTCGCAAATGAACCAAACATATCTTTGGCATCTAAGGCTTGGTCATATTAACCTAAGCAGAATTCAAAGGTTGATAGCTGATGGACCTTTGGGTTCATTAGTGGTGGAGGATCTCCCAACCTGCGAATCTTGCTTGGAAGGTAAAATGACCAAGAGGCCTTTTAAGGCCAAGGGGTATAGAGCCAAAGATGTGCTAGAATTGGTTCATTCTGATTTGTGTGGTCCTATGTCTATCCAGGCAAGAGGTGGCTTTGAATACTTCATCTCTTTTATAGACGATTATTCAAGGTATGGATACATTTACTTGATGCGCCGCAAGTCTGAATGCTTTGACAGGTTCAAAGAATTCAAGGCTGATATGGAGAACCGTCAAGGTAAAAGTATCAAGACATTATGATCTGATCGTGGTGGCGAGTACCTCTTGGGAGAGTTTAGGAATTACTTATCAGAGGCTGGGATTCAATCCCAATTATGCACTTTGACACACCCAGTGAGAATGGTGTAGCGAGGCGAAGGAATAGGACTCTTATGGAGATGGTCGATCGATGATGAGTTATTCGAGTTACTTTATTACAGGGTATACACTGGATACGAACTGTACTCTGAACTTGGTTCCATCTAAATCAGTATCTTCTACCTCAGAATTGTGGATCGCAAAAGCCCATGAGACATATTCGGATATGGGGAGTCCAGACATGTGCCAAAGTCGATCTTTGGTAAGTTGGAACCTCATACAGAAGTGTGCATGTATGTTGGCTACCCTAAGGGAACGAAAGCTGGTTTGTTTTATAATCCTAGAGATCAGAGGGTGATCATTAGCACGAACGCCAGATATCTAGAGGAGGATTATGTAATGAACCACAAGCCCAAGAGTAGGATTGTTCTTGAGGAGTTGACAGGGGAAGTCTCGACTTCAGTACCACCGGTACAAGAGGAGACACCACAAGTCACTGCACCGCGTGTCACAGAGCATACATAGGAGGCACCTCGTCGTAGTGGGAGGGTTGTTAGACAACCCGATAGATTCATGTTTTTGGGGAAGTCTTCGGACTTAGTCCCTGGTGAACATGAACCTGATCCCTGGACATATGACGAGGCAATCCAAGACAGAGATGCGGTATCTTGGCAAAGAGCGATGAATTCAGAGATAGAATCTATGGATTCTAATCAGGTATGGGAGCTAGTAGAGCCACCCGATGGTGTAAAAACCATTGGATGCAAGTGGATCTACAAGAGAAAGAGAGGAGTAGACGGGAAGGTTGAGACCTTCAAAGCTAGGCTTGTTGCGAAAGGGTATACTCAGAAAGAGGGTATCAATTATGAGGAGACCTTTTCGCCGGTAGCTATGCTTAAGTCTATCCGGATTCTCTTATCTATAGCTGCTCATATGGACTATGAGATTTGGCAGATGGATGTCAAGACAGCTTTCCTTAACGGAAGTCTTGAGGAGAACATCTATATGCGGCAACCAGAGGGATTCATTGCTAAAGGCAAAGAGCATCTTGTATGTAAGCTTAATCGGTCCATTTATGGATTGAAACAAGCTTCTAGATCTTGGAACATCCGCTTTGATGAGGTAATCCAGTCATATGGATTTATTCAAAGTCTGGATGAGCCTTGTGTATACAAGAGATGTGACGGAAACGTAGTGGTGTTTCTTATACTATACGTAGATGACATTTTGTTAGTTGGCAACAATATCAAAGTGTTATCAGATGTAAGGGTATGGTTGTTCAAACAGTTTGATATGAAGGACTTGGGAGAAGTGGGACACATCCTTGGGATCAAAGTTATAAGGGATCGCAAGAAAAGGATGTTGTGCTTGTCTCAAGCTTCATACATTGACACTATCCTTGCTCGTTTTAGCATGCAGAACTTCAAGAAAGGTTTTCTACCTTTTAGGCATGGAGTTCCTTTATCTAAAGAGATGTGTCCCAAAACATCAAAGGAGATAGAGGACATGAAGGCGGTTCCTTATGCTTTGGCAGTAGGAAGCCTTATGTATGCTATGCTATGTACGAGACCGGATATCTGCTTTGCCGTGGGCATGGTTAGCAGATATCAGAGTAATCCTGGACAGGGACATTGGACTGCGGTAAAGCATATATTGAAGTACCTGAGAAGGACTAGGGATTATATCTTTGGTTTCTGGGTAGATCAATTAGTCCCTGTGGGTTACACGGATTCGGATTTCCAATCAGATAGGGATAAGAGTAAGTCTACCTCGGGGTTTGTGTTTACTTTTGGAGGTGGAGCCATAGTATGGAGGAGTGTCAAGCAGAAATGCGTGGCGGACTCTACCATGGAAGCTGAGTATGTGGCAGCCTCTGAGGCAGCCAAGGAAGTTGTATGGCTTAGGAACTTCTTGATGGGCTTAGATGTGATTCCTGGTTTGCCCAGAACTATCACAATTTATTGTGATAACAGTGGTGCAGTTGCAAACTCGAAGGAACCACGAGCCCATAAGGCAAGTATACACATTGAGCGCTAGTACCACCTTATACGAGATATCGTAAAGAGAGGGAAGTTCTTTGTCGCCAAGATTGCATCAAAGGATAACTGGCGGATCCATTCACTAAGGCCCTTCCAGCGAAAGCGTTTGATAGGCATGTGGAGGACATGGGGATCAGATGTATGGCAGAGTGATGACGGCATAGTCTTTTAGTATAAGTGGGAGATTGTTGGAATGTATACTGAAAGCCTAGCTCTTTTTGTATGAACATTTTATTTTGAAATAAGAATCACATGATCATTGTTTGCACTTTATATATTTATTATATGTGTGCATATTGTCTAATATTTTATATTGTAGATAACATGGTGCTTGGTGTGGCACAGAAGATCATGTTATCAGTTCCTTGTAAAATATAAGTAGAGGCTCACAACCAAGATGGTTTTAGACAAACCATTGGCATGGTTGTAGAGTAGCTTGGTATTGTTTTGTCTTGAACATAGAGTTACACTGGTACACTTAAGTGTATTGAGCAGGACCGACATAGAGGTGATTCAATTTAGTACTAACTACATAATTGAATCGGACCTCGGATATTATGTTGTACATGCTCTTAATCCCGATATAATAATGGGCACATGTACTTAGTATTTATTTCTTTGATTTACCAGTGGGTGAGATTTAGATGGATTAAATCAATATGCCCGGTAAGTTGGGAAATAATATAATTTACATGGTGTGCCATTAATTATAGGAGGAAACCGTGTCCTATGAATTAGGTTGATGATGTCCCCTTGAGGAGATCATAAAGTTCATCATGTAAACCCAGCTGGTTGACTTAGTCAACATGATGATAAGGTTGAGTGGTACTACTCGAGGAATTAGATGTTAATTAATTGATGGTCAGTAAATCAATTAATTGACAAACATTCAATATCTTAAACACGGGGAGATTAATGTACGAATAATATATGGAGCCCATATTAATTTATGAGGGTTGGTGAGGTAGTTCAATGATGATCCTCTAGTGGAATGGAACATCATTGATGGATCAAGTTTGTGTGGTTCCGATCCATCGGGTGGCCAAGACCCAACTCCTCCTTATGGTCCCTATCGTAGCCTAATATAATCCTTGTGAAGTCTAGATCCAAGAATGTAAAACAAAACCTAGAACCAACGGTTGGGATTAAATCCCTAGATCCGATGGTTAGGATGAAACACTAGAACCAACGGTTGGGATTAAATCCCTAGATCCAATGGTTAGGATGAAATCCTAGATCCGACAGTTGGGATGAAATCCTAGATCCGACGGTTGAGATGAAACCCTAGATCCGACGGTTGGGATAAAACCCTAGATCCGACGGTGGAGATTAAAGGAGTCCTAAGCCTAACTCTATAAAAGGAAAGCTTAGGGTTGGGCGGTAATTATTGATTTCGAATTGGAATTAGGGTTTGGAGCAAAAGTGGGCGGCTAGGTTTTGGAGCAAAGGCTTGGGTGGCAACTTCCTTTCTTCTAGTTGTTGCCGGCGCCCATATTCCTCCATCAACACTTGGCCGGCGCCCATCTTCTAGGCCTCTCTCTTATTCCTTGGCCGGCGGTTCTCCTCCCATTGGTGGCCGGTTCTCATCCTCCTCCCTATTCTCCAAGGTGGCCGGCGGTTCTCCTTCATTTGGTGGCCGGCGCATCATCCATTTGATCCTTGGCCGGCGGTTGCACCAAATTCCCTAATTTGGTGGCCGGCTCTAGAAAGGATAGGTATTTGTAGGTTCTTCTCTTTGTTCGCAGTGGACAAGGTAGAGAAGAAAGCGATCTAGAAGGCTTCTACTCGTGGAGGATCTTTGTCCACACGTCGTCCACGAGAAGGATAGGACATACGGTAGAAGATCGTAAGGTATAAAGTTATTTTAACTTTATTTACATATCTGAGCATGTTCTTTTATGTTTTGATTATGCATGTGTGAATTAGTAAATATATTGTATAATCATGGACCCCGAAGACAAACACAAAAACCGGCGATCCGTCCGTCGTCTCTTCCGCGGCTAACCAACTAGAAGAGTTGTGTTGCTTGAACAACTAGTTTGTTCAAGCGGCCACTCAAGTTGTTAGCATGACGACGAAATGGTTGTGCTAAGGAAGCTCATCCCATCCGGATTAATTCTTTCATCAGTGAAAATTTTAATCCGGGGACATGGGAGCCAATGAGCCTCCGAAGCAACTCCCTACACCTACAAGTGGTATCAGAGCCCGGATAGCATCAGAGGATCTAACCATCAATCGAGGCATCACAATGGCATTTTAAGAGGGACATAGCATCGTGCGACCACCACTCTTCGACGGCGATGACTTCGCCTATTGGAAAGGTCGGATGAAGTATTTTTTGATAAATGATATTAAATTTATCAATTTGGAACACTCATTTCAATCGAGGATTGGACAAATAAGATGTACGACAAGGCTCAAGCAAATAGCAAAGTGATAACCATACTTCAATGTGTGTTATCAAAGGAGCAATTTAACAAGGTGGGACCTTTCAACACCGCAAAGGAGCTTTGGGAGAAGCTCATCGAGCTAAATGAAGGGTCAACAAAATCAAGAAGAGCCAAGAGAGATCTATTGATAGGTCAACTACAAACCTTCTCCATGAAAACCAACGAAATGGTAAGTCAAATGCATGGAAGGTTCATGGAGATCGTCAACGGACTCCATGTCATAGGTGAGAAAATAGACAACCGGGACTTTATAAGTTATGCCCTTCAATATTTCCCTAGGAATACCTTATGGGCATCAATGGTCGATGCCATTAAGGTTTCTAGGGACCTTTCTTTGGTTAAATTTGATGAATTATTTTGTGAATTCAAATTGCATGAGCAAGATAACACTTTGTCAAAGGAGATAAGTCTAGCTCTTTTTGTAGGAAAGAAGGAGAAGAACAAGAAGGAGAAGAAGGAAGAATCATCCTCATCCGAATCGGAGAATGAAGCACCAAGTAGTGAGGAAGAAATGTCGGCAAACGAGATAGCTAATTATGTCGAGAAGTGGGCCGGAAAATCTGGAAGACTCACAAAGAAGGATGTAAAGAAGATGTTCACATCTTCAAAAGGTAAATCAAGTTATAATACAAATTTCAATCCTAATATTGTTTGTCATGGATGCTACAAAAGGGGGCACATCAAGCCAAATTGCTCGGAGCTAAAGAAGAAGGAAGAAAAAGAAAAGAAGAAGAAGGACAAGAAGGAGAAGGAGAAGAAGACTATGGTGGCCCAAACCACATGGGACACTTAAAGTGTTGAAGACTCATCCGATGAGGAGGAGCTATGCCACATCACATGTCATGTGGCACTCATGGCCTTGGGAGATGTTACCAAAGCATCAAGTCAAGAAGAGTCTTCATCAAGCGATGAATCGTCATCTAGTGACGATGAGATAAAGGACTCCCTATAGTAGAATTGTTATATAAAACCATTGCTTATCTTAAAAATTCCTTGGATAAATCAAAATCTAGGATTAAGTACTTGAAGGTAGAAACTAAGGCAATTAGGAATGAACAACTTTCATGTGATGATTCTTGCATGTTTAAAAAGGAAAAATGAAAATCTTAAGAATTAAGTTTGTGAACTAAGGACTTGTTTAGAAAAATTTACTAGTGGGTCTAAGTACCTTGACATGATACTTAGGGATCGAAGGGTCGTTTATAACAAGGCCAGCATAGGATATAAACCTAAGGACAAGGAAGTAGCCTATACCTCCCTATTTAGTAGAAAGGTAACAATTATGAGTAAGGTTAAAAAGGCTTGGGTATTGGTGCAGGGGCACCAGATAATCGAACCTAGGTTTTGATTATGGCAAAGGTTCAAAGTTAAGTTATTATTGTTATCTCATGAATTGTGTTAAGTGTGTAAGAAATGATTAAGCTAAGTTGAAGGTCAACGACACACAAAGAATCTTGGGACGAGAAACCGAGGTGGTCGGGTGACACCAGGAGAACCTCATTGGAGTCGAGGAACCTCGGTAGAGACCGGAAGCTAAGCGACAGGTCAGGAAGGATCATAGGTAAGCACCGAGTGTGGAGCGATAGTAAGGTCGTGTCCTCCATATGGGGACTACCATAGGTGGCAATCTGACTAAGACTTTCGGAGAAAGGTCTAGGTCGAGGTCGGATGGTAAGGACCATTGTGTTTACCATTAATCTTCATTTCTGTGCTAACTCTATCTTGCAGGTGAGTGATCAAGTTGACAGTCGACTGAAGGCCATTGGAAATCAACTGTTCCTACCAGCAGTCGACTACAAAGGGTCATCATTCGACTACTAGTCAAGATGATCATCTCGAAGAAAGTCAAGATAAGCTCCCCTTATCTTTGGGTGATGTGGAGCTTTGACCCAGATCTGGATCTCAACGAGCTAGGGTTTAAAGGGCTATAAAAGAAGAGCCTTTTCACCTCTTTGGATCATCTATTCTTGCTCCCAAAGTCTCCAATAATGCTAAGCTTCCAACAACAATACTACCCTGCCGTAACATCGACGTCGCACCGAGTCTTCATCTTTTTGTCGATAGATTCATTTCATTTACTTGTTTTACTTCTTGTATTCGGGCTTTTCATTGTAAAGAGGAGAGGTAGGCTTGTTGCCTCTTCCTCTATCTTTTTCTTGTAAACGTCGTCTCCTACCTACAACGGGGAGGAGACTTTTAGTGGATTGCCCCATCGTACGTGGTCTAGGATCACGGGGCCTTGGAGTAGCAACCTTTCAGTTGTGAACCAAGTAAAAACAAAGGTGTCTATTTACTTTAGCTTTATTTCTATTTCCACTGCAATACTTTGGTTTTATAGAAATGAAAAGACAAGCTTTTATGATCGCTATTCATCCCCCTCTAGTGACTCTCCGATCCAACAATTGGTATTAGAGAAGGGGTGCTCAGATTCGGTGCAACCACCGATCTAGCAAGTTGTGTTTCTTTTCATGTTTCTTTGTTTCGTTCAATTTTAAGTTTTTCTTTATTATTCCTGCATTACTAATCCAAGACAAAGTCTTGGCAATTCGTGTTTTTGTCTTTCTTTTTGTCGTGTAAGGTTTTATTCAATGGCCCATCTCGAGGGGTTTAGCACCGCCTGACCTCTATTTTACAACGGAGATGACTTTCGTTATTGGAAGGGTCGGATGGAGTATTACCTCAAAACCCAAGTCGAGATGTGGATAGTCATCCAGACCACCTTCACTCTTCCAACCAGTGAAGACAGTGAGTACTTGGACTGTGACAAGTGGACAAACGCCATGAAGTGTCAAGTGGAGGTCGATGCAAAGGCTACACAAATCCTTCAATGCAGTCTCTCCAAGGAAGAGCTCAACGGCGTCATCCCTTTCATCAACGCAAAATATCTATGGAATAAGCTCATCGAGCTACACGAAGAAACGACCGACACAAAGGTATGCAAATGGGTCCTCCTCCTAAATAAATTATTTAATTTAAAAATGCAGGACCACGAGTCGGTGACTCAACTCCATGTAAGGATTTAGGACATTATGAACGTACTGCACTCAATCGGATAAAAAGTGGAGAATCGGGATGTAATAAGGTATGCCTTGAATGCATTTCCTAGGACCACTTTGTGGGCATCTATGGTTGATGCCTACAAAGTATCTAGAGACTTATCTAAAATTAGACTATATGAGCTATTTTCCGAATTTGAATTGCACGAACAATCTAACTCAGTCCCGGTCGAGAAAGGTATTGCCTTGGTTGCAGGTCAAAGGAAGAAGGTAAAGAGCAAACCACCTCCCGAAGAAGAAGTGTATGAATCGAAGGTGAACGATGAGATGGAGACCGAGCTAGTGAATCTAGTTTGGAAGATGATCAAGAGCATAAGATGACCTATCAAGCAATCCAAGGAGAAGAGACCCGAGCAAGGTTCAAATTAGAAATGCTATGAATGCAACAAAAGGGGTCACATCAAATCCGATTGTCCAAGGCTAAAGAACAAGCAACCACAAACAAAGAAAGCCTTCAATGCAACTTGGGAAGAGTCGTCGGAGGAAGAAGATGAATTCAACAACCTAGCATTCATGGCTAAGCCAACCAAGCCCGAAGACGAATCCAAACCCAAAACAAACTAGGAGTCCAAGACTGAGTCTGACTCCGGATCCGACAACGAACTTCAATTCAAGACAAGCCATGGATCCGCATCCAGTTCAAAAGATTCGATCAAGGTAAGTTGATCTCTAATTGATACTTTATATAGTGCAATTAAATACTTAACTAAGAAGTTAGCTATGTCCGAGTCCAAGGTCGAGACCTTGGTTAAGGAGGTTAAACTCCTTAAGCAAGAGGTCTCCCTAACCTCTTCGACTAGTCAGGTTCAAGAGGGAAACTCAACCCAAGTTAAAAAACTTGAGGAGGAGAATTCTCTCTTGAAAGGACAAGTTCAAGAGCTTAGGAAAACATTAGAAAGGTTTACTTTGGTGTCCAAGGGTCTTGACCTACTACTTGGATTGCAATGGACTGTATACAATAAGGTCAGACTCGGATTTAGATCAACCACAACGAACAAATCGTATATGTTGATTGTTAGTTAGAATAGACAAAAAGTCCAAGCATGGGTCTCTAAGACCTTTTTGAATTCACAATTAGGATCAACTAAGTATTTGGTTCCCAAGGACCAAATCCACTACATGGAAAGATCACATCTGTTCAATGGTCCAGGGGGAGCTAGTACTAAAATTGTATGCTCTACTTCTTGATTTAGCTTTACATGCTTAGTTACTTTTTGTTTTAATTTTTAGAATAGCTAGATAGGATCAATAGTTAGTCAAACTTGATAACATAGTATCAGGACATGGTGAGATGATAATACGTTAGGGAAACGAGGCCTTGTGTACTCGAGCTAGATAAGAAGTATCTAGCTTGGTGCACTCGACTAAGTGGAACTAGCTGAAGCTACCTCACCACATCCTAAACTAGACCAGGAAGTAACCCTAAGTGACTTAAGTAAACATTTTCTTGAAATTGACTTTGTCTAAGGAAGTGGTCGTTGTTCCGATCAAAGAAGGTCTCTGTGCCTCGCCACGACTTAGAAGCCATTTTTTTGAAAAGATCGCTTAATGATCTAAAGGTTAAATCCAAATCAAACCCAAGGTTGATTATCTTCAAATCACTAAATTTTACAAAGTAAAATTAAAGTCATCTCACAAAACATACAAGGTTAGCATGTTTGATCATGTAGAAAGGGTGAGATGATTCATAGGATAAAATTTTCAAACAACTTTAAAATTCCAATATTCGATCCAACTACAATATATGTAGGATCAATGGATGTTGGACAGTGGGTGCTCCCGACATATGATCAGAGACCGACTAAAGTTTATGAAGCTCAGATTCAAAAACCAAGGATCAGTAGCATTCGGAAATAACGAGAAGCTCAAAATCATCGGATCAGGTGATATCGAGCTAAACTCGAACTTTACAATTCGTCAAGTACTTTTAGTTGAACATTTTGAATTTAATCTCCTTAGTGTCAATCAATTGTTTGACAATAATTATAAGGTCATTTTCCTACCAAATGAATGCTTAATTAAAAATAGTGATACTTCAAAAACTATACTTAAGGGAACTAGGAATAGCAACATTTACACAATCAACTTAACCAATTCCTCAACCAAGTGTCTAATGACAGAGCAAGAGGAATCTTGGTTGTAATCACATCCAAGACTCATACACAAAATGAGTTAGAGTGGCTTAGTTAGCGGTCTACCCAACCTAAATAACCTAGAAAATAAAATATGTAATGCTTGTCAACAAGGTAAACAAACTAGGACTTCACATCAACTAACTAATCATGAAAGAACTAAAAGTGTACTTGAGCTCCTACACTTAGAACTTTTTGACTCTCTGGAGCCAACTCACTAAACAAAAGCCAATATTGCCTAGTCATAGTCAATGACTACTCTAGGTTCACATGGGTTAGGTTTTTAAAACATAAGAGTGAAACCTTAGATCAACTCATCAATTTATGCAAACTAATAGAAAATGAAAAGAACCTTAAGATTAAGAGAATTAGAAGCGACCATGGTGGTGAATTTGAAAACCAAAAGTTCACCAACTTTTGTAACCAAAATGGATACCATCATAAGTTCTCCTGCCCTAGAACCCCTCAATAAAACAGTTTAGTTGAATGCAAAAATAGAACCCTACAAGAAGTCGCTAGAACCATGTTAAATGAATTCAATCTACCTATTAGGTTTTAAAGCGTATACTAATACTACCTGCTATGTCTAAAATAGGATTTTACTAGTTAGACGACATCAAAAAACATCATACAAAATCTATTACAAAAAACTCTCAAACATTAAGTACTTTAGGGTTTTTGGATGTAGGGTACACATATTAAACACTAAAGACTACTTAGGAAAATTCACCTCTAAAACTAGTACCGGAACTTTTCTAGGATACTCAACCATTAAAGCATATAGGGTATATAACAATGAAACCCTAAAAATAGAAGAAACAATCAATGTAGTATTTGATGAAGAAAACAAAACTACAAAACCCGAAGTAGAATTAATTAATGAACAAATTGAAAATAGACCTGAACCTAACTCACAAAATGAATCTACTATAGATCCTAACCCAGATCAATCTAGGTTACAAGCAAAACATCCTATTTATCAAGTAATAGGTGATCCTAATTTGGGAGTTTGAACTAGAGCATTCTATAGGAACCTAAGACGAATCTCACTCATCTCTAAAATCGAACCCAAAATAATTGAACAAGCTCTTCTTGACCCCGATTGGATTATAGCTATGCAAGAAGAGTTAGCTAAATTTTCTAGAAGACAAGTTTGGGAATTAGTACCCCCACCTAAAGGAAAAACTATTATTGGGACTAGGTGGATATTTCGAAATAAACTTGATGACAAAGGAGAAGTAATCAAGAATAAAGCTAGGTTAGTTGCTAAAGGGTTTAGTCTACTATGATGCGACATATGCACTCGTAGCTAGACTTGAATCAATTAGAATGTTATTAGCCTACACTGCACATCGAGATTTCAAATTATTTCAAATGGATGTTAAGACAACATTTTTGAATGGATTTATTAAGAAAGATGTTAATGTTAGCCAACCACCGAGATTTAAAAGTCTAGACAAACCTAACAATGTCTTCAAACTTATAAAAGCCTTATATGAATTAAAGCAAGCTCCTAGAGCTTGGTACGAAAGGCTTTCAATCTACCTTAAGTCTAAGGGATTTAATCAAGGTTTAGTTGACCCAACCCTTTTTGTAAAATCCATAGGAAAAGAAATCTTCATTGCACAAATTTATGTAGATGACATAATCTTTGGAACAACCAACACACAATTATTAAATGAGTTCATTTTACTAATGGAAAGTGAATTTGAAATGAACTTAGTAGGAGAACTTACCTTTTTCTTAGGGTTAAAAATCAAACAAACTAGAGAAAGAATTTATTTACATCAACATAAATATGCTAAGGAACTAATTAGTAAGTTTAGAATGCAAAATGCTAAGGAGATTAAGACACCAATGGCTACTAATGTAAACATAGGAGAAGACTTAGAAGGAGAAGCAATCGATTTAAAATACTATAGAAGCGTAATAGGTAACCTTCTATACATAACTGCGAGTTGACCTGATATACTCTTCGTAGTAAGTATGTGTGCGAGATTTCAATCTTGCTCTAAGGAATCGCACCTAATTCTAGTCAAACGAATTTTTAGATACCTAAAAGGAACACTAAACGTAGGAATTTGGTACCCTAGATCGAGCGAGTTTGAACTAATCGACTACTCCGACTCAGATTATGCCGATAGTAAACTCGATAGGAAGAGCACGAGTGGATGTTGACAACTCCTAGGCTCGAGTCCAGTCAGCTGGTGTAGTAGAAAGAAACATTGTGTTGCCTTGTCTACCACCGAAGTCGAGCATGTTTCAATGGGTGAGTGTGTAACTCAACTTCTTTGGAAGAAGCACACTCTTCAAGACTTTCATTTAAGCTTTAGTAACACTAAAATCTTAATTGATAAAATTAGTTCTATTAACCTAATTAAGAACCTGATTTGTCACTCTAGAACCAAACACATAGAGGTTAAACATCACTTTATACGAGAACACGTAACTAATGGAACTATAAAACTCGAGTATGTTGAGTCAAAATCGAATCTAATGGACATTTTCATGAAACCCTTAACCAAAGTAGAATTTAGTCTGGTTAGATGGAGATTAGGAATGTGCATAGTAGAGTAGGACTCAACTCTTATTTATACTCTATCTTTTCTTTTTCATGCTACATGGAACTAGCTTAGGGTTTACCTTAGAAAGCATGCACCTATAGATTTAAGGAGCCAACACATCTCACAACACATAGGTTCAATGTGTTTGTGTACTGAGCCACGTAGATGGGCGTGAGATGTTAGGACCTTACTCTTGACTCCAGATGTAGATCAAGTGCATCGATATTAATCATGGAGTATAATTATTTAAAATAACCAACTCTCATCAAGACTTATTGATCATTTTATATCAATTAAGTCAAAAAGAGTTGAACATCCTATTAGTTGAATTTATATTGAAACTATTATTTTCAAAATTAAAAGGGAAATGCTTGGACTTACAAACATATGTTAATCCTAAATATGGGTTTCTAAAGTTTTTTTTATATAAATCCCCAAGTATTTTCGATATATGGCAAAAGAGGGAGAAAAGAGGCTAGAGTTAAGGAATCAAAAGTTTTTCATTAATAGGGAGAGATAAGTTTCTTTTTCAAAAACTCACCTAAAGTCAAGGGGAAGGTAACCTTGAGGTGGAGGATTTGAAAAAGAACTTATTCATACTTACTTACACTTGCTTAGTCACACTTACTATTTTACTCATACTAACTTACTCATGTTTACACACTTTCATATTTCTTTCATACTTATTATTCATGCGTACTTATGCTTAGTATTACATTCTTATTTAAGCTTAATTTTTCCTTAACTTTGAATCAGTTTGCCATAGATCAAAAAGAGGAAGATTATTGGTGTAGGGGCACTAGATAATCGAACCTAGGTTTTAATTATGGCAAAGGTTCAAAGTTAAGCTATTATTGTTATCTCATGAGCTGTGTTAAGTGTGTAGGAAATGATTAAGCTAAGCTGAAGGTCAGCGACACTCGGAGAATCTCAGGACGAGAAACTGAGGTGGTCGGGCGACACTAGGAGAACTTCATTGGAGTTGAGGAACCTCGGTGGCGACTGAAAGCTAAGCGACAGGTCAGGAAGAATCGGAGGTAAGCACCAAGTGTGGAGCTATGGTAAGGTCGTGTCCTTCATATGGGGACTATCGTAGGCGGCGATCAGACTAAGACTTCCGGAGGAAGGTCTAGGTCGAGGTCAGACGATAAGGACTGCCGTATTTACCATTAATCTTCATGTCTTTGCTAACTCTATCTTGCAGGTGAGTGATCAAGCTGGAATTCGACTGAAGGTCATTGGCAATCGACTATTCCTACCAACAGTCGACTGCCAAGGGGCATCAATCGACTGCTGGTCAAGTTGATCATCTCGAAGAAAGTCAAGATAAGCTCCCCTTATCTTGGGGTGATGTGGAGCTTTGACCCAGATCTGGATCACAATAAGCTAGGGTTTGAAGGGCTATAAAATAAGAGGTTTTTCATCTCTTTGAATATTCTATTCTTACTCCCAAAGTGCTCCAACAACGCCAAGCTTCCGACAACAATACTACGCCGCCGTAATGCCGACGTCGCGCCGAGTCTTCATCTTTTTGTCAGTAGCTTCATTTCATTTACTTGTTTTACTTCTTGTATTCGGGCTTTTCATTGTAAAGAGGAGAGGTAGGCTTGTTGCCTCTTCCTCTATCTTTTTCTTGTAATCGTCGTCTCCTACCTCCAACGAGGAGGAGACTTTTAGTGGATTGCCCCATCATACGCAGTCTAGGATCACGAGGCCTTGGAGTAGTAACCTTTCGGTTCTGAACCAAGTAAAAATAAAGGTGTCTATTTACTTTAGCTTTATATCTATTTCCACTGTAATACTTTGGTTTTAATGAAACGAAAAGACAAGCTTTTACAATCGCTATTCACCCCCCCCTCTAGCGACTCTCCGATCCAACATTGGGTTCCCAAGAAGTTTTTAATAGATCTTATTGGTCCAAACATTTGGGTACCTAAGGAATTTATTTTTCATGTTGTTTAGGTAGAAGGACCAAGTATGTGGATTGTGGATAGCGGTTGCTCAAGACACATGATCGAAGATGTGAGCAAGTTTTCCACAATTAACTACATTAACAAGGGAACCATGTCTTTTGGAAATAGTGGAAAACTCAAAATTTTAGGTAAAGGCACAATTGAGGTATCCCCTAAATGAGATTTGAGGCCGCTAGAGGGGGGTGAATAGCGGTGTGCTCGTACGATGGAATTCGTTCACATTTTCTTGTCTACAATCTTGTTAGTATGCAGCGGAATATACAATAAAATACAACAAGAACAAACACAACACGATAGACACGAGATGTAACGTGGTTCGGAACCGAACGGTTCCTACTCCACGGATCGGGCTCTAAAAGCCCTAGAAATGCAAACACGCACTACTAATCACAATAACTCCTTCTCGACACAAGTCGGAGGTGGAGAAACCTCATACAAATGATCTTACAATAGCAAGAATGAAATACAAGCAATATACAATCTAAATACGAAAGACAAGTAAATAAAAACTTTACAACACTTGCTTTTGATTTATTGAATGCTTGGTTGCTTGACTTGCACTTGGAGACCTGATTTGCAATAACAAATCGCCCCAAAAGCTCTCAAGAATCGGATCCTTTTTCCCCCTTCACGAGCTCCATTTAAAGCTTCAACCTGTGCTAGAAAAAGTCGATCAGTCGACTGCTCGAGACCATCAGTCGTCTGATGCCACTGTTGTCGTGAGACAACGTCTAGATCCACGCTGGAAAAATCTAACGGTTCCATCATCAGTCGACTGATTATGACCATCAGTCGATTAATCAAGCCATCACTTGATCACGACCGCGGCGGATTGAGTGAGACTCCATTCTGCTCCAAAACACGAGCACCGGGGATCGATCACAAGATCGGTCATTCGCTCGGCCAATCACGATCGCCGCCACCTCGGGCGCATTGCTAGGCTAAATCCCGCAGTCAAACCCTAGTTGACTCAGGCCAGTCGACTGCCCCATAGCACCAGTCAACTGGCACACCTAAAACATGAGGTTTTAGCCCAAGTATGGTTCCCCCATACTTGCTAGACCACCCTTAGCCTAGACCAAAGCCTTCTAGCCACCTCCATCATCCTCACGCCTCTCGAATCCCTCCAAGTCATCCATGACTTGTTCATCCATCGCGCTAGCCTTCAAGTGCTTCCATCGGCTATGTCATGCTAACGGTGTATACACCGCCAAGGCACATTGGACTTACGCTGCTAAGACTCCGCTTGGACTTTACGCCGCCAACATCAAACCCTTGGACTTCTCAAATGCCAAGACTCAAGCTTGGCCTTTCCCTTGCCAACCCATGTTGGACTTTCCATGCCAAGTACTCATGCTTGGACTTTTCCTTGCCAAGACCCATGCTTGGACTTTACATGCCAAGTACTCAAGACTTGGACTTTCCATGACATGGTCAACTCCAGTCAACCATCAAAGTCTTCCTCGAGTCAAACTCGAGTCTGGTTAAACAAAACCCGGGTTGATTGTATAAACAATCTCCCCAAAACATCAACAGACATTAATGTCAACTCACTTTATCAAACATCAAAACATCACTCGAGTCAAACTCGAGTCTGGTCAATCGTGACCTGGGCCGATTGCACCAACATCCTCTAAAATTATTATTCATAAAGTCTTACTAGTTAAAAGCATGAAATTCAATTTACTCAGTATTAGCCAACTTTGTGATGTCGGCTATAGTGTTGAGTTCAATTCCTCAAAATGTGTAATTAGACACAAAAGCTTGAATTATTGCATGTTAGGTGGATATAGGAAATTGAATATTTATTATGTTGATTTATCCTATGCTTCTAACATTTCTACTAAGTGTCTTATGGCAAAAGAAGAGGAAGGGTGGCTATGACATAGAAGGCTTGAGCACATCAATATGAAGAACATAGCCAAGGTAGCAAAATTGGAGTTGGTGAAGGGGCTACCAAAAGTAAAATATGTCAAAGACAAATTGTGTGATGCATGCCAAGAAGGAAAGCAATCAAAATCATCACACAAAGGTAAAACCCTAACTAGTACCTCAATACCTTTAGAGATTTTACATTTGGATTTATTTGATTGTCATAGCATACCTTCTTTAAATGGTAACAAATATTGTTTAGTCATAGTTGATGATTTTTCTAAGTATACATGGGTTTACTTTATAAAACATAAGGATGATGTTAGGGCAATCTCTTGCCATGATAAGGTTTTGATGTGTGTGGTAAAGAGTTTAAGTTAAGTGTTATTATGATTTGATATGTGCATTGGAGTCTTGCAGGGCTTAGTAATTCGCACATGGAGCCTTGGAGAGTTTCACCTCTCATGACTCGGTGAAGGATGGCTTTGTCGAAGTCGTGCACTTGGAGCTTCCGAGGGACCGCTGGACAAGGAGCTTAGAGTGAAGCCGAAGGAAGTAGACTTCGAGGCGAGGCGCCGAAGGGCAGTGATAACTTCAAAGGCGAGAGACTCCGAGGGATGTGAGTGAGCGAATGTAACCCGGGAAAGGGGTAGCGCTCTTAGGTGAAACTTGGCCATTTGGCTAAGTGTCGGATGCGATTTCCCGACATCAGTTGACTACCATGTTATGGTAGTCAACTACTCTAAGTCGACAGTGACTCGACTAGTGTTCGAAGTCCGGTTCAGTGCCAACAAATGACTACCATGGAATGGCGATCATGCGAGACCACTAGTCGGTGATGAAGGCATCATCGGCCCGATCGCAAGTGTTTCAGGCACAAAATGGAGTCAAGCTCACGGAGCACTCGACTGATCGAGCATCAGTCGACTGATGGCAATATCAATCGACTGATGGCAGTGTCGTTGGATGAAATCCAATGTGGAAAGTAGTCGTTATTGGGCAACGACTACAGGACCACCAATCGATAGGGACATCACTGTCAACGGAAGAAACCCTCTTCCTCTATAAAGAGGAATGGTGTGGGGCTTTGGGAATCTAATGCTTCAACTCATAACATCTCCCAAAGTGCTCTAAGGGTTTTTTCACTCTTCTTCTTGTGCTAATTCTCATTCAATTGTAAGAAGAGGGATTGTAAAGAGGTTACCTCCACCTAGCTTGGTGCAAAGGAGAGATTTAGTGGATTTGGCAAAGGAGTGATTCACCTTGGACGAATTGGGATCGTGGATTAGCGGCATAGCCGTGAACCACGTTACGACTTTGTGTTAGCATTGTTTGTTTCCTTTGCTTTGTCTTTCTTTGCTTGATTTGCTTGTCTTGTTGTTTCCGTTGCACTAATCTTGTTTGTAGACGAGCAAATTCCGTTATCCAACTAAAGAGGGCTATTCACCCCCCCCTCTAGCTGGCCGATCAATCCCCTACAGATGATACCTTAGAAATAATATAGGATTTTTCAAAAGGGTTGAAAATGAAAGAAATCTCAAAATCAACCGGATCCATAGTGATCATGGTGGAGAATTTGAGAATTCTAATTTCTCAAAATTTTGCTTAGAACAAGGGTACAAGCATGAGTTCTCTTGTCCTAGAACACTGACAAAAACAGGTGGTGGAAAGGAGAAATTGTTTCCTACAAGAAGTGGCTAGGACAATGCTTAATACATATTTCTTACCTAGCTACTTGTGCGGAAGTTAACTTGTTATATCCAAAATCGAGTCTTAATTCATAGGTTTTTAGGCAAAACATCATTTGAATTATGGAATGGGAAAATTTCTACAATTCACTATTTCAAGGTCTTTGGTTGTAAAGTCTATATTTTAAATACCAAGGAAAATTTAGGTAAATTTGAGTCTAAAGCGGATGAGGGAATCCTAGTTGGCTACTCATCCACTAGTAGAGATTATAGGGTCTACAATAAGAGGACTCAAAAGATTGTGGAATCCTCTAATGTTGAATTTGATGAGTCCTCTAGCACTTACCCTAGGGAATCCTCAATTGATAAAGATATAAATGATAAAAAATAAGACATTACCCAAAAACTTCAAAACTTGACCTTGGGGAAGCAATGATCAATGGGGAGGAAGAGGAGATTCCCATGATGAGAGGAGGAAGGAAGACAAACATGATCTAAATCAATTTGAATCAACTCCTAGGACCCTAAGGATTCATCAAAATCACCCACTTGATCAAGTAGTGGGAGAACTATCCCAAGGAGTTAGAACTAGTTCGTTTCACAGAGCTCCTACTAGTCAAGTAGCTCTTATCTCACAAATTGAGCCTAAATCGGTCAATGATGCATTACTTGATCCGGATTGGATCTTAGCAATGCAAGAAGAATTGGCTCAATTTGATAGGAGTCATGTATGGGAGCTAGTCCCTAGACCTAATGATAGCACTATTATTACCACAAGAACTTCTTAAAACTATGTTTAAAAAAAAAACTATGTTTCTTAAAATGATGGTTAGTTGACCAATACTGAACTTCTAGATTCTTAGGTCAATTTTAGACACCTAGACCCTCTGGACACTTAGGTAAGCCTTCCTTGTGGCCAACACAGATGTCCTAAGAGTTTGTCAGACAAAGGGGAAAGTTTTTCTTGACTGAGACCCTCTAGATAAGCCTTCCTTGTGGTTAACAAGGGTATTAGGTTAAGGGGGAGGTTCTAATTAGAAGACTAATATTTGTAGGGGTTTTAAAATATATTTTATTTTAAAAATTTCGTGTGTTATTAAAAAAAAAATATGCCAAGGGGGAGAGAAGACTTAAGTTAGACAAACTTAATATCTCTAGCTACCTCTAGTTTTGCATAAAATCTAATAGACATGAGCCCTTAATATCTTATAAATTTAAACATGTCTTGAACTTCTTTCTTAAATTATTTTTAATAATGTTAAAGGTTGGAAGGTAACATCTTAACCTGGGATAAACATTGTTGGTGAGAATTTAAAAGAACTTAAATTTTTATTCTTTTTTATATATGACAAAGGGGGAGAGGGTAAAGTTAAGAAAATTAAAGGGGAGTTTTGAAAAATAATTTTTAAATGCTTTTATTCTTTTATTTGCTTAACTTTGAATTGGTTTGCCATAGATCAAAAAGGGGGAGATTGTTGGTGCAGGGGCACCAGTTAATCGAACCTTGGTTTTGATAATGGTAAAGATTCAAAGTTAAGTTATCTTGTTATCTCATATGTTATGTTGAGTGTGCAGGTAATGTATTAGGCTTTCCTAAGGTCGATGACACTAGGAGAATCTCAAGAAGTTGAGAAACCTCGGTGGTCGTATGAACCGACACCAGGAGAATCTCGATGTGACGAGAAACCTCGATGGTCGGTTGACCAAGTCAAAAGACATCAGGAGAACCTCAGGAAGTCGAGGAACCTCGGTGGTCAAGTGATCTGAAGCTAAGCGACAAGTCAGAAGGACCAAAGGTAAGCTTCGGGCTTGGAGTGATGGTAAGGATGCATCCTCGGTAAGAGGATAATCCTAGGCGTCAATCTGACCAAGGCTTCTAGAGGAATGCCGAAGTCGAGATCAGACAGTCAAAGGATTGTCACACTACATATCATTATGCATCTCTTGTGCTAACCTTGTGTTGCAGGTGTCAAGTTGGATTCTCAAGTGTAGCAGTCGACTGGAGGCAGTCGACTGCCAATAAGATAAGTCAGCTGATGTCGATGAATCAACCTAAAGCACAAAATCAAAGAGTTATCATTCAATGATGCCACCTCATGATAAGACAAGCTGTCACCTAAAGATAAGATCCATGAGATTTGGATCTAGATCTGGACTTATTCTAAGACACCAATCTATAAAAGGAAGGGAGGACACAAACCCTAATTCAATCAATGAACTCCGAAGTGCTCTTGCTCTTCGACCATGATTCTTCGTGCTACAACGCTACTCTGACCGTGCACCCTCTACTGTTCATTGTCGATACGTTATTTAATTCTTACTTATTACTTGCTAAGAGGAGAGGTAGGTTTGTTACCTCTTCCTCTACATATTTTGCAATCGGTTGTCTCTTACCTCCAACGAGGAAGAGACTTTTAGTGCTTTGCCTTTCAGAAGAGATCAAGGATCACAGGGCCTTGGATTAGCAGCCGATTAGGTATGAACCAAGTAAAAAATTCATTGTCTTTTGTTTCTTTTATTTCCACTGTGTTTAACTTTGTTTTTAAAAGAAAAGAAAAGGTTTTTAAAATACTTTATTCACCCCCTCTAGCATCTTTTCTCGATCCTACATGGACTTGATAGAAAAAAAGTAGTTTACACTTGAACAACCTAGTACTAAGTGTAGGATCATCGGTGAACACTAGAGGGGGGTGAATGGTGTGTTCTCGTTGTTTGACAGAATTCATTCGTTCTTGCGTGCTTGTCTACAATTCTTGTTAATATGCACAGCGGAAATATTAATGAAGCATAAACAAAATATACAAACATACAATACACAAGAATATGATGATATAACGTGGTTCGGAACCTTAGGGTTCCTACTCCATGGATTGAATTCAAATGAGCTCTAGCGATGCAAATACCACCACTAATCAAAAACACTCCTTCTCAAAAACAAGTCGGAGGCGGAGAAACCTCGTACAAGAATTAAAAAAGTAATACAAGAAATTACAAGCAAATAGAAAGATGAAATGCAATACAAGTAAAGAAAAACACTTTACAAGAAGACTTTGAATGCTTGCTTTTGGTTGCTTGAGAAGAGCCTTGAAGGTCTGGATTCCAGCAGCAAATCCCCTACAAATCGCCTCAAAGAACCATACCAAAACCCTCCTCCTCGAGCTCCTTTTAAAGCTACAACTCGGGCTGGATTCCACCTGGCAGTCGACTTCTCGCGACCATCAGTCGACTGCTTTTGTAGCCATTGTGAGACAATGACTTAATCCACGTTAGACAATTTCCAACAGATAAATAATCAGTCGACTGATCATGCCTCAACTCGACTGCCAAACCCTAGCAGTCAACTCGGAAACATTTTGTGCCCATGTCCTCGACCATCAGTCGACTACCATCCATGGCAGTCGACTGATCAAACCATCAGTCGACTGTCCAATGCTGGCAGTTGACTGTCAAGGCCATGCGGTCGCAGTCGAATGCCAGTCGACTCCCTGACAGTCGACTGGTCATAATCCCAATCGACTGATAAGTGTCGACTCGGCTGTCAAGTGTCAAAACACTTAACCAGTCGATTGGCCCCAGTTGATTGACAAACCTCAAACATGAGGTTTAACCCCAAATATGATGCCCTCATACTTGCTAGACCACCCTTAGCCTAGACCTAAGCCTTCTAGCCACCTCCATCAGCCTCACACCTATTGGATTCCTCCAAGTCATCCATGATTGTTCATCCATACGTTAGCCTTCAGATGCTTCCATCGGCTATTGTCATGCTAACGTGGTCTATACTGCCAAGACACATTTGGGCTTACGCTGCCAAGACACATGCTTGGACTTTACGCCGCCAAACTATTGGACTTATGCTGCCAAGACTCCATCCTTGGACTTTACGCCACCAATATCAAACCTTGGACTTTCCAAATGCTAAGTACTCATGACTTGGACTTTCATCGCCAAGACTACACACTTGGACTTACGTGGCCAAGACTACACCCTTGGACTTTCCTTGCCAACTCCATGTTGGACTTTCCAAATGTCAAGACTCAAGCTTGGACTTTCCCTTGCCAAGACCCATGCTTGGACTTTCCATGCCAAGTACTCAAGACTTGGACTTTACCATTGCCAAGACCCATGCTTGGACTTTTCATGCCAAGTGTCCCACTTGGACTTCTCCATCATATGGTCAACCTCATGTCAACCATATAGTCAACTTATTGTCAAACAATGGTCAATTCATCATCAAACATCAAATCACTACTCGAGTCTGGTCAATCGTGACCTGGGTCGATTGCACCAACACTAAGACAAAGTGAACTGATAGTAAGTTAGGGAAGCTCTTCAAAGTGCATGTCTAGGAAGTGGTCCACCTGATACCCGATAAGGTCATATGCCTCGCCACGACCTAGTGCACTAAGTTGAGTGGAACTAACTGAAGCTAACTCACTAAGTCTTTAACTAGTTAGACCAAAGTTTAGTCTAAAGCGAGTCAAGTATTTGATTCCTTGATTGACTTTGTCTTAGGAAGTGGTCCACCTGATATCCAAGAAGGCTATAAGCCTTGTCACTACCAAGAAGTCAATTTTGAAAAAACTTACTCAATTAACTCAAGCTAAACTTGAATCTAACATAAGTTTAAAAACATTGAAATTTTCATTAAAATTAATCAAGAAAAGAATACACCCTCATCTCTAATAAACGTGTATTGAAAACTTAGATTGGGTGAGATGAATAAGATCAAATCAATACAACACTAATTCAATCAACTCAATCCTAATTAAACTCTAATCAACTCAACCCTAATTCTAATCAAACTAACTCTAATCAACTCAATCCTAGTCAAATCAAACCATAATTTATTCTTAATTTAAGAAACCTTAAGAATGTTTAATTCATGTAGGACTCTAGAATGGACCAATAGATTCTTGATAGTGGCTGCTTCGGGCACATGATTGGAGATCGTCAAAAGTTCACAGAATTAAAATTCGAGAACTTAGGTACAGTCACCTTTGGAAACAATGACAAACTTAAGGTAATTGTATCAGGTAATATTGAATTAAAATTAAATTTTGTTATACAGAAAGTTTTGCTTTTAGCAAATTTCAAATTCAATTTACTTAGCATAAGTCAACAATGTGATGTTGGATATGAAGTGAAATTCTTGTCAAATGAATGTTTAATTAATAGCATTGAAAATTCAAATATATTACTTAAAGGCATTTGGGATAAAAACATCTATTCAATAAATTTACCAAGATCCTCAATCAAGTGTCATTTGACACAACAAGAGGAAAGTTGGTAGTGGCATAGGAGACTTGCTCACATCAACTTTAGGCATATAACTAAACTAAGTGAAACCCATTTAGTTATAGGGTTACCTAAACTAAATAACTTAGAAAATAAAATTTGTAATGCTTGCCAACATGGAAAACAAACCAAGTCTCAACATAAACTAACTAATCAAAGTCAAACACGTTCTATACTTGAACTACTTCGCTTAGACTTATTTGACTCACATGGAGTAAAATCACTAAATGAAAATTTATATTATTTGGTAATAATTGATGATTACTCTAGGTTCAAATGGGTAAAATTCTTAAAACATAAAGATGAAACATTTGAAATATTTAACAATTTTACTAAACAAATAGAAAATCAAAAAGATCTTAAGATAAAAAAAAATAAGTAGTGATAATGGAGGTGGATTTAGAAATAAATTTTTTACTACAATGTGTTTAGAAAATGGATACCATCATGAATACTCTTGCCCTAGAACATCTCAACAAAATGGAATAATAGAAAGAAAGAATTGAACTCTACAAGAAATCATTAGGTCAATATTAAATGAATACAATCTAACTAGTTATTTTTGGGTCGAAGCTATAAACACCGCATGCTACGTACAAAATAGAATAATAATTAATAAAATACATCATAAAAGTTCTTATGAAATTTTTTAATAATAAAATACCTACAATAAAATATTTAAGAGTATTTGGGTGTAAAGTATACATCCTAAATACCAAAACCATCTAGGAAAATTCACTTCAAAAACCAATGAAGGAATATTTCTTGGGTCTTCAACAACTAGTAGGGCTTAAAGAATTTACAATAAGAAAACCTTAAAAATTGAAGAAACAATTAATGTCACGTTTGATGAAGAAGAACTCAACAATGATCAAAAAAAGAATTACTCAATAAATAACGAAGATGGTGTGAATGAAACAATACTAGAAGAAGAACAAATTCAACATCAAGAAAACTTATGAATACCTAGAATAAATCCAAACCATCCTATTGAACAAGTGTTTGAAAATCCAACCCTAGGAGTTCAAACTAGATCGTCTATACGAAGCATAAGTCAAATAGCATTAATATCAAAGTTAGAACCAAAATCAATAGATGAGGCTTTACCGGATCCTGATTGGGTAATAGCCATGCAAGAAGAACTAGCACAATTCGAAAGAAATGAAGTATGAAAATTAGTACCTTCACCACCAAATAAATCGATCAGAGATACTAAATGGGTATTTAGAAATAAATTAGATGACCAACGAGAAATTATAAGAAACAAAGTTAGGTTAGTAGTGAAAGGGTTAGTCAAGTAGAAGGGTTAGATTATGATGAAACTTATGCTCCGGTAGCTAGGCTTGAATCCATTAGGATATGTTGCTAGCCTATGCGACATACAAAGGATTTAAGCTATACCAAATGGATGTTAAGTCTGCATTCTTAAATAGAATAATAAAAGAAGTATACGTAAGTCAACCTCTATATTTTGAAAATATAGAATACCTCAATCATATATACAAACAAAAAAAAGGGCTTGTATGGACTAAAACAAGCTCCTAGAGCTTAGTATGAATGATTATCTTCATACTTAATTTCAAAAGATTTTAGACAAGGTCAAAGTGACTCAACTTTGTTTGTAAAAACATTGGATCTAGACATCTTTATAGCCTAAGTATATATCGGTGATATAGTATTTGGATCAACAAATTCAAAATTTTTAGAAAAATTTATAACCTTAATGGAACAAGAATTTAAAATGAGTCTGGTAGGAGAGTTAAACTTCTTTTTAGGTTTACAAATAAAACAAACAAGAGATGGAAATTATATATATCAAAATAAATATGCAAAAGAATTAATTAAAAAATTCAGAATGGAAAATACAAAAGAAATTAAAACACCAATGACAACAAAAATAATATTAGATGCTGATAAAGAAGGAAAACAAGTAGATTTAAAGTATTGTAGAAGTGTCATAGGAAGTCTCTTATACTTAACTGTAAGTCGGCCTAATATACTGTTTGTAGTTAGTATGTGCACAAGGTATCAAACTTGTGCTAAAGAATCACATCTAACTCATGTCAAAAGAATCTTAAGATACATTAAAGGAATAATTAATGTAGGAATGTGGTACCCAAGAACTAATAACTTTGAGCTACTAGGATACTCTGACTCAGATTATGCTGGGTGTAAACTTGATAGAAAGAGTACAAGTGAAAGATGTCAATTCTTAGGTTCATGTATAGTTAGCTAGTTTAGTAGAAAGCAACATTGAGTTGATTTATCCACAATCGAGGCAAAATACATAGCATTAGGAGAGTGTGTTGCACAATTACTATGGATGATGCACACACTAAAGAATTTTGAGTTAGATTACAAAAATGTTAAGACACTTGTTGATAATATAAGTTCAATAAACTTAACTAAAAATCCAATTCGTCACTCACACACTAAACAAATTGATGTCAAACATCACTTCGTAAGGGATCATGTTGCCAAAGGAAGTATTGAACTCAACTATGTTGAGTCAAAGTCTAATTTGATTAACATTTTTACTAAACCACTTCCTGAAGCTGAATTTAGTACCCTTAGAAGACTGTTAGGATTATGCTTTGTAGAACTGGGTTCTTTAATCCTTCATCATTCAAAACTTATTTTAAAAAAAGTATTACTATATTTTTAAAGAAAAAATAAAAATTGAGCCAGCCTAGGATGGATTTAGATTTCATGAACCTATAGAACTAGGCAAGCCTTCACATCTCACAAACACCTAGGATTACTTGTCTGTGTACTGAGCCACGAAGATGGGCGTGAGATGTTAGGACAGCATCCCTAGTTCCAGATGTAGATGTTGGTGCAATCGACCCAGGTCACGATTGACCAGGACTCGAGTTTAACTCGAGTGATGTTTTGATGTTTCGACAAAAACATATGACAATGTAATTGTCATGGGAAAGTCCAAGTCTTGTGTGCTTGGCATGAAAAGTCCAAGTGGGACACTTGGCCCATGAAAAGTCCAAGCATGGGTCTTGGCAATGTAAAAGTCCAACATGGGTTGGCAAGGTAAAGTCCAAGTCTTGAGTACTTGGCATGAAAAGTCCAAGTGGGACACTTGGCACATGAAAAGTCCAAGCATGGGTCTTGGCAATGTAAAAGTCCAACATGGGTTGGCAAGTGAAAGTCCAAGCATGGTATTGGCAAAGTAAAAGTCCAACATGGGTTGGCAAGGGAAAGTCCAAGCTTGAGTCTTGGCATTTGGGAAGTCCAAGGGGATTGATATTGGCAGCATAAAGTCCAAGCGGAGTCTTGGCGGCGTAAGTCCAATGTGCCTTGGCGGTGTAGACACCGTTAGCATGACATAGCCGAGGGAAGCACCTGGAGGCTAGCGCGATGGATGAACAAGTCATGGATGACTTGGAGGGATCCGAGAGGCGTGAGGCTGATGGAGGTGGCTAGAAGGCTTAGGTCGAGGCTAAGGGTGGTCTAGCAAGTATGGGGGCACCATACTTGGGTTAAAACCTCATTAGTGCGATCGGTGATGTCTCTGGCGGTCATTACAGAGTCGACGATCATTGCTAGTTACGTATCGAGCGAGGCGGCGCATGTAACCGGCGGCGGTCGACTCACGACGTTAGCGGTCATTGCGCCAAGAGATCAGTTGGAGTTTTTCCAGCGTGGATCGAGCCGTTGTCTCACGACAACAGTGGCATCAGTCGACTGGTGACTTATGGCAGTCAACTGATGGGCGGAAATCCAGGTCACGCGCAAGGATAAAAGGAGCTCGACGGGAGGGTTTTTGGCACCAATTTTCTTGGACGTTTTGAAGCGATTTGCTGCTGCAAATCAGGGCTTTTAAGTGCTAGTCCAAGGCAATCAACAAGCAAGCTTCTAAAGAGTTTTTGTAAAGTATTCTTTACTTCTCTTGTTGTATTTCCTCTTATATTTGCTTGTTGTATTTGTATTACTTGTTGTAATTCATTGTACGAGGTTTCTCCACCTCCGACTTGTTGTCGAGAAGGAGCTTTATTTCTTAGTGGTGTTTGTGGCATCGCTAGGGTTCGTACGAACCCAATCCGTGGAGTAGAAACCGTTACGGTTCCGAACCACGTTATATCTCGTGTTGTGCTTGTGTTGTATGTTTCGTTATCATTATTATTCTTGTTATTCCGCTGCGTACTAACGAAATTGTAGACAAGCACACGAACGAATTCCATCTACGAACGTCAACGCTATTCACCCCCCTCTAGCAGCGTCAAACCCTAAACAATTGGTATCAGAGCCCGGGGATCTTCAACGGATTAACAACCGGGAGCAAGACGCTAGAGGGTAAAAGATGGAAGCCCAAGATCAATTAGGTTGGGACATCAACACACCGGTGCCCTACACCCTATATGGATGAGAAGGATTCAATTCTTGGAAGGGAAGAATTGAGGATTTTATTATGATGAGAGACTTTGAGGAATGGTCCATTTTGATGGATGGATTTGAATATCCAAGAGGACCAAGAGGTGGATTCCTCAAAAAGAAGAGATGGACAGAAGAGCAAGTTCAAGCATCCGAGAAAAATGATAAGGTGATAAAAATTTTAATTAATTTAATGCCTAACAATATCTTGTGTATGTTAGGTAATTATGTAGATGCTAAAGAGTTATGGAGCCGAGTGGAAAAGCTCCATGAAAACTCATCATCGGTCCAAGAAGAAGAAGAAGAGGAGTGCTCACCCTCTCAAGCTCAAGAAAGTACACCGTCATCCCAAGAGCTTGAGGATTCGGAGGTTGATAGGGAATCAACATCTGGATCGGAAGAAGTGGAAGAAGCATCCACTTCCGGATCGGAGAAGGAAGTAGAAGAGGTGGAAAAAGCATCCACTTCTATGATTGAGGGGGAGAGACCATCTACACCGGAGCCGGAACAAAATAAAGAAGATGCCTCAACCTCCGGTCAAGATGCAAAAGTTTCGACTCTGGCACCTACCACCAAACTAGGTAACTCAAGAAATTTAGGTTTAAATAAAAATCATATAATTTACTTTGAGTGTAGGGAAAGTGGGCATTACAAGAGCAAATGCCCAAATAGAGTAAGAAAAGCTCCACCGACACCAAAGATCAAGGATGCCGATTCCCCAAATATCAAGAGCAAGGAGCATATCATATGCTTCAAGTGCAACTCAAAGGGGCACTATAGAAGCCAATGCCCTAGGGGGAAGAAGAAGGGGCAAGGAGGAGCATTACAAGTAGGGGGAGCTTCTATAGCTAACTCTAAGGTATATTTAAATAATGCACCTTCTAAATTTAAAAGTCAAAAGCATGCTAGAAATTTTAATTCTCTTGCAATTCACCATGAAAAGCATGCTAGAGATAAATATATTTGTTTAGGAGCTAAAAGTGTTAACTTCAAAAGTAAGGAGAAATTTGGGACTAATGTCCCTAAAAACAATTTATTTAAGGATAAACCTAGGTCAAATAACTCAAGACCAATCCTACCTAGGGAGACAATTAGGAAAGTACAAGAACATCTAGGTCTAAACTCTAAATGGACTAGGCATATGCCTAGAAAGTCCCATGCCCAAGAATTTAATCAAAAATCAATTGGGCAATTAGAATTAGAAAACCAAGCCTTGAGGTCAAGGCTTGAGAAACTAGAAAAGACCCTTAGGAATATACAAAACCAATTTAAAGGGTCTAATGGTCAAAGTCAAAGGTCCAAAAGTCAAAGTCAACACCAAGGATCTAAGAGTCAAAAGTCAACCAAAGGCAAGCAAGGTTTGGGTCACAAACCTAAGCCTAAGGTAGCTTATCATAGTGTTCCATTTGATTATGGGACACAAACTAGGTCTAGGAAGACCAAGGGCAATAGGGAAGTCATCCCTAGAGTTGACCAAAGGGTGTGCCTAGTGGCTAGGGTTTCTAGGAAACCTAGGGTGGCCACTAAGAAGGTTGCAAGGGGAGTTACCCCTAGAGTCAACCTAGGTAAGACCCAAATGACCAAGGCTAACAAGCCTAGGAGGGTCATTAGGAAGGTATCTAGGGAGGTTATCCCTAAGTAATACCTAATTAACCCTAGGAGCTCAAATCGGTTTTGGGTTCCTAAGAGCGTGATTGATTCACGCTAGATGGGGTTAGGGTGTGCCAACCTTGATTGGATGGGTAGCTAACTCAACCATGATAAAGGTGGCATTTTAGGTCATTTTCAAGGTTATGGTTACCTTGGGAATGTGGTTTGATTTGAATCCTAAAGGTTTTTAGGATGTGCCAATATTAATTAAGAAGTTTGATAATTTGATCAAATTGGCACAATTTAGTTTTAGAGGTTTTAATGTGTCAATTTGGGTTTTTGGCACATTTGGGAAAATTTAGATTAATATGGCAAAATAAACCTAATTATATCAAATGGCAATTAATATTAAAATTTAGGTATTACTATACCTATATATTTTATATGCCATGCTTTGATTGCCATATAACATACCATGACATCATGTTTATTTTAATCATTCTATATGTCATGTTCATGTTTAGGATTAAGGTTTCAAATGTCATGTGTTTTTTAGATTTCATCTTATGCCATGACATCATGATTATGAGCATATGATTATTTATATCATTTCTAATGCCATAATCATTCATGCATTTAAGACAATTTGGTTGAAATTGAATTAAGGACTATGGCATGACTTGAAGTCCCATTTATAAGGGAATCAAGTAGGGTTGCCTAGGAAATGCATGAAACCCTAGATTAGGAAGAACAAAACCCACATCTCACATCACATTGACATGTATGTGTATTTTATACACCCTAGATACATGTGAGATGCTAGGATATGAGTTAAGTTCAAGGTGCATAGGTTTTGCATCTAGATGAACTCAAACTCATCTTATATGATTAGTGGATCATTAGGAAAGCTTGTGTACAAGTCATGTGCATAGAGCCCAAGGAATATGATCCAAGACATGATTTTGAAATCATTTTAAAATCAATTTAGAAAACCTTGGTGAAGTCTATCTTTTGATAGCAATCACCATTGATGAAGTTGATACAAAATAGGGCCAAAACATTGAAAATTTCAATGGTTTTGAGTTTTGTATCAAACTCACTATTTTATGGGTAAAATAATTTTCAAATATTTTTCACCCATTGTAATGACTATAAGTAATATACGTATCAAATTTTATGATTTTTCAAATTACATAGAATTACTTATGTTTTTTCCAAATCTCGATTCTGATAGTTGAAATTGAAATTTAGCTATCCGATCGCTCTTGGTGGCAATGGCGATCGGTGATATAGTGTGATCGTGATTCGTCGAGTCATTGCCAGTCGATTCGGGAAAACAAGGTTATTTATCCCGTGTTCAACCATTGTAAAGGTCCCTAATCTCTCCTAACCCTAGGATATGCTTTGGGAAGCATTATAAAGGGTGAAAATCCATTGGATATGGATTAGGAGATGTGTTAGGTCAAAGTATCAAATTTAGGGTAAGTGAAAGTTCTATGTTGAACTTAAAACCTTAATTTTGATGGTTTAGAGTTCCTATTGGCTTAGGGGCTTCCCAAGGACATTGTTGGTGCAATGGTCAAGGGGGAGCAAGCCTTTAGGGGGAGTTATCTATCTTGGGATGATGGATGTGTTTTTTCTCCTTGAAGAGGAGAAGTTATTGGGAGAGTATCATCAATTGGGAAAATTGATGGGTTTTTGATACCTAATTTGGAAATTGGGAGAGAGAGTATAGGATTGCCTCTCTTGAGTGATATGTGACTTATCACTAGGAAGATGGTAGGCATCCTAGGTATTTATTTTTGGATCAAGGGGGAGATTGTAAGATCTCATTGGGACATGAGACATTAACCTCCTTGGAGAGAAAACCTTTTTGATGTTAGTCAAAAAGGGGGAGAATGTTTGGGGGAGAACATTTGGAGAGTGTTTACCAATTTGGGATAATTGGTAAGGGATTTGAGTTAGTGGTCTAACTCAAATGATTTGTTTAGTTTTTTGTCAAACATCAAAAAGGGGGAGATTGTTGGTGCAATCGGCCCAGGTCACGATTGACCAGGACTCGAGTTTGACTCGAGTGATGTTTTGATGTTTCGACAAAAACATATGACAATGTAATTATCATGGGAAAGTCCAAGTCTTGTGTGCTTGGCATGAAAAGTCCAAGTGGGACACTTGGCACATGAAAAGTCCAAGCATGGGTCTTGGCAATGTAAAAGTCCAACATGGGTTGGCAAGGTAAAGTCCAAGTCTTGAGTACTTGGCATGAAAAGTCCAAGTGGGACACTTGGCACATGAAAAGTCCAAGCATGGGTCTTGGCAATGTAAAAGTCCAACATGGGTTGGCAAGGGAAAGTCCAAGCATGGTCTTGGCAAAGTAAAAGTCCAACATGGGTTGGCAAGGGAAAGTCCAAGCTTGAGTCTTGGCATTTGGGAAGTCCAAGGGGATTGATATTGGCAGCGTAAAGTCCAAGCGGATTCTTGGAGGCGTAAGTCCAATATGCCTTAGCGATGTAGACACCATTAGCATGACATAGCCGAGGGAAGCACCTGGAGGCTAGCGCGATGGATGAACAAGTCATGGATGACTTGGAGGGATCCGAGAGGCGTGAGGCTGATGGAGGTGGCTAGAAGGCTTAGGTCTAGGCTAAGGGTGGTCTAGCAAGTATAGGGGCACCATACTTGGGTTAAAACCTCATGTTTGAGGTTGGCAGTCAACTGGCAATATGGCTAGTTCGACTTCCGTGAGTCGACTTGAGTTTTACTGCCAATTTAGAGCTGGAATTGTTCTGGCATTCGACTGCTCATTGGTGCGATCGTGATGTCTCTGGCACGATCAAGAGTCGCGATCATTGCTAGTTCTATGTCGAGCACGAGCGGCCGTAGCCGGCCAGCGATCGACTACGAGCGTTAGCGATCGCGCCAAGAGATCCGTTGGAGTTTTTCCAGCATGGATTGAGCCGTTGTCTCACGACAACAGTGGCATCAGACGACTGGTGACTTATGGCAGTAGACTGATGGGCGGAAATCCAGGTCGCACGCAAGGATAAAAGGAGCTCGACGGGAGGGTTTTTGGCACCGATTTTCTTGGACATTTTGAAGTGATTTGCTGCTGCAAATCAGGGCTTTCAAGTGCTAGTCCAAGGCAATCAACAAGCAAGCTTCTAAAGAGTTTTTGTAAAGTGTTCTTTACTTCTCTTGTTGTATTTCCTCTTATATTTGCTTGTTGTATTTGTATTACTTGTTGTAATTCATTGTACGAGGTTTCTCCACCTCTGACTTATTGTCGAGAAGGAGCTTTATTGCTTAGTGGTGTTTGTGGCATCGCTAGGGTTCGTACGAACCCAATCCGTGGAGTAGGAACCGTTACGGTTCTGAACCACGCTATATCTCGTGTTGTGCTTGTGTTCTATGTTTCATTATCATTATTATTCTTGTTATTCCGCTGTGTACTAACGAAATTGTAGACAAGCACGTGAACGAATTCCATCTACGAACGTCAACTCTATTCACCCCCCCTCTAGCGGCGTCAAATCTTCTACAGTAGACTCAGTGCATCGACATGAACCAAAAGGGATTTAAAGCAAAAATGATCACCTCGGTAACTAACTCTTTCCCAAGACTTAATGATAATTTTATATCATTTGAGTTTTCCAAGAGTTAAACATTTGTTTTAAGGACAAATTTTAGATGTGCATTTTCAATATATTTTCAATAATAACAATATTTTCAAGTAAGAATTCATGATTGGACAACTCTTATTGCATTTGCATTATTAAAGCTTGAATCGAGGCGGAGAGTACAATTTTTTTCACAACTTCTTAATTGCATGGCTTGAATTAAAGGGGGAGAAAACAATTTCAATTCAAAATTGAAAGCTTTAATTAAGGGCGAGGAAACAATTAAAGAGAAATTTAAAAGATTTTCAAAACACTTAGTTTTTATTGAGGGGGAGAAATTTTCTATAAGATGTTTTCAAAATTTTAGAAATCTTCTTATACTTTAAGATTTTGAAACACTTATATACCTTGAAAATCTTATTTTCAAAAGCTTAACTTGAAAACCTTATATGACTTAGCTTATTTTGAAAACCTTAGTTTGAAAAACTAATAATTTTTTAAAAAGATTGAAAAACCTAAGTACTCATAAAAAGCTTATGAAAGTTAATCTAAACATTTTGAAAAGCCTGTGTCTATTGAAAATCTTTTGAAATGATTATGAACTTTTAAAATCCCAAGTCTTTTGAAAAGTTTAGGTACTTAGAAATGTTCATTTACTTTGAAAATCGTAAGTCTTTTTGAAAAGCTTAAATACTTATGTCCTTTGAAATGTTTAAGCACTATTTCATAAACTTAACTTTTAACCAATATTCTTGCCTATTTTGAAAGTTAATCACTTGAACTTACTGAGTAGTTTGAACTTTAAATTTTGGTAGTTGAAAGATAATGGTATTTTGATGTATGCTAAAGGAGGAGAGAGAAGTTTAAAGTTAGTATCAAAGAGAAAAGAAAATTTTTAAAGTTAATACATCTGCTTGATATTAAGAATGCATTTCATGACTTTATTCATTGCATATGAACTTAAATTTGATATACTTTAACTTGATGCATATAAATATGTGTTGAACATGATGCATTGCAAATTGATTCTCCTAACTTTAATCGATGTGTTGTCATACATTAAAAAGAGGGAGATTGTTGATACAAAGAGCATCACTCCTTAGTTTTGATATATGAACTATAGTTAAAGTTAGGAATTACTTGTGTTTTAATATGCGTGTTAAGTGTGCCGGCTTAACAAAAAAATCCTAGTAGGTTGTGTTGACTGGATACTATGGATAAGACTTGATAGATCAGAAGGATCGAACACCAGGTAAGAAGTCCAGATGGGTCAGGAGATCGGACATCTAGTATGAAGACTGATTGGGTCGGGAGACTGGACAACTGGCATGAAGTTCAGCTGGGTCAAGGAGACCAGGCAGCTGACAAGAAGCCCTAGTGGGCCAGATCGGATGTCAAGCATAGTAAGTCCAACTGGACAGTCGACAGATAAGCCTCGAGTGAAGAGGTGAGGTTGATTCCTCTTTAGGAGGACAAGGTAAGCATCGATCCGACGGATAGTCTGCATGGGACTAAGAAGCCAAGATTGGGCAGTACTACTACTGCAATTTCAAATTATATTGTATATTCTAGCTAATCATGGTTTATAGGTTTTCAGTCAACTAAGATGTTTCCAGTCGACTAGATACCCAGTTGGCAATACAGGTTGGTGATCGATTGGAGATTTGGAGACCGAGATGGCAAGAATTTCAGTCGATTGGGGAGGTCCAGTCGACTGGGATAGGTAATTTCCATAACTGCTTAAGAGCGGAGCTAGATGACCTGGAGTCAACTGGCTAGGTCCAGTCGACTGGAAAGCCCAGAATACCAAATCGATTGGATGATTTGGAGTCGACTATAGGGTGTTCCAGTCAACTGGAAGAGGCTTATAAAAGAAATGGAGGACCAGCTCCAAAGTAAGATTCGCTCATACATCCAAGTGTCGTTGTCATCATCTCTCGTCTCTAAAAGCATCATCACGATGAAACTCCACATCTCTGACACGAAGCTTCACCTCTTATTATTGTGTGCCAGTATAGCTTTAAATTTTGTATTCAATTCTTCACTTTTGTACTTAAATTTCTAAAGGGAAGGGCTTGGAGTTCGAGAGGGATCCCCTTCCTTCTTGTCAAAAGTGAACACCCTCTGAGTTCGAGAGTTTCGAATCGGAGGGCCTTTTAGTGAATTGCCCATCGAGGTAGCTCTCGGAGAGCTACAGACCTTGGAGTAGCAATCCGACTCGGATTGTGAACCAAGTAAAAAAGAACTTGTGCATTCATTTTAATTTATTTTTATTTTCTGCTGCAAATAACTCTTGTATTTCAAAAATACAAAAAATAGTTTTCAAACTTTAAAAAGAAAATTTTTATAGTCTCTGAGATTCACCCCCTCTCGAGAGAACTCTAGATCCTACAAGGCTAACCCATAAGCCCAAATTGACTCTTCTTATGTCAAAGCATAATGAAGGTTTACCTAACTTAAACTCTCACTTCTACCCCTTTGACATACATTAAAAAGCCTAACAAGATTTTCAATGTCTCATCTTCAAATGAGATCTTATATTCTCCCTCTTGGTCAAAAATCATCTTACATGCCTTCATTTTCCTTAGTGATACTCCCTTATCACTAAATGCAAGGCATTCCTCATTTTCACCTTTTTATCAAATTTTATCCATCATACCTTGATGGATGCATGAACTCCCCCTAAAGGCTTACTCCCAATTGACCATTGCACCAACAATGTCCTCGGAGAGTTCCTAAGCCTATAGAAAATATAAACAATCGAAAATAAGGGTAAAAGTTAAAACTTGAACTTTAGCCTCCCTTAAAATTTGATACTCTACCCTAACTAATGCTCCTAATCATTTCAATGATAATTTCAACCTTCCAAAGCTTTTCTAAGCATATCATAGGGTTAGGAGTGTAGAGATGTATACTGAAAAGTCTATCTTTTGTATGAACATCTTTATTTTGAAATAAGAATCACATGATCATTGTTTGCATTTTTATGGTTATGCAATATTGTCTAATACATTACATTGTAGATAACATGGTGTGTGGTGTCACACGGGAGATCATGTTATCGGCTCCTTGTAAAGTATAAGTAAAGGCTCACAACCGAGATGACTTTGGATAAACCATCGGAATGGTTGTAGTGTGATTTGGTATTGGTTTGTCTTGACCATAAAATCACACTAGTCTACTTTGTGTGTATTGAGCAGGACAGACTTAGAGGTGATTCGATTTATTGCTGACTACATAATCGAATCGGACCTCAGATATTATTTAGTACATGCTCTTAATCCCGATATAATAACGGGCACATATACTTAGTATTCATCTCTTTGATTTACCAATGGGCGAGATTTATAGATTAAATTGATAGGCTCGGTAAGTTGGGAGATGATATTATTTATATGGTGTGCTGTTGATTATAGAAGGAAACCATGTCCTATATATTAGGATGATGATGTCCCCTTGAGGAGCTAATAAGGTTCATCATGTAAACCCTACAGGTGGACTTGGTCCGGCATGATGAAAAGGTTGAGTGGTACTACTCATGGAGTTAGATGTTGATTAATTAATAGTCAGTAAATTAATTAATCGATGGACATTCGAGATCTTAAACACGGGGAGAAAATGTAAAAATAATATATGGAGCCCATATTAACTTATGGGGGTTTGTGAGGTAGATCAATGATAATCCTTTAGTGGATTGGATTATCATTAATGGATCGGACTTTATGTGGGCTTGATCCATGGGTGGCCAAGATCCATGGTCCCTAATGTAGCCTATTAACACCTCATGAAGGTTAGATCCAATGGATATAAACAAAACTCTAGATCCATAGGTAGAGATTAAATCTATAAGATCCGACGGTTGAGATTAAATCTCTAGATCCGACGGTTGAGATTAAATCTCTAGAACCAATGGTAGATATTAAAAGGAGGCTTATCCCTAACTCTATAAAAGGAGCTTAAGGGGTTGGCATGGAGTGAACATCAAGAGAAGCTAGGGTTTTGGAGGTTGGCGGCAAGGCATAGGAATTAGGGTTTGGGCTTGGGCGGCACCTAATAAGGAAATTTTTCCTTGTGTTGTTCTTCTTCCCCAAGCTGCCGACACCCTTGGAGTTCCTTCCAGCCCTTGGCCGGCGTCCAAAACAGGTCCTATCCTTCTCCTTGGCCGGTGGAACAAAGGTTTAGGGTCCTCCCTTGAAGCTTTTGGCCAGCCACTCTCAAACTCCTCTTCCTTCTTGGCCGACGGCAAGCTTCCTCCTTGGAAGTTGTTGGTTGGTTGAAAGAAGGAATAGAGCCTGTTTTCTATTCTTCCTCTTGCTTTGGAAGAGCAAAGAAGGAAGATTTGTGATCTAGGAGCTTCGACTTTTGGTAGATCGTCGCCCACATGACGTCCGAAAGGAGGAAGGTCATACATTAGAAGATCGAGAGGTATATCGATTCTCTAATTTTTATATGTTACATGTTTATATTTGTTTTTCAATTATGAGAATGATATAAATCTGTTTGTGGCTAAATAATATTTGGATCCCGAACATAAACACAAAAACCAGCGATCCGGACATCGTCTATTCCGCGGCTACTCGTAGAATAGTGGATGGTCGCTTGAACAATGAGTTTGTTCAAGTGACCTCTCTAAATGAATAACACGATGATGACTTGGTTGTTTGGGCAATCCCTTTTGTCTAGGATTAAATTTTTTTAATCCGGGGACATCGAAGGGATCGCCATGATCAAGCAACCGAGGTGAAGTGGGAAGCGAAGTTTTCCCTCACGAACTCGATAAGCAAAAACCTTCAATTGGTATCAGAGCCAAGGTTTTCGATTTTGAGTGTTTAGGATTCGGTTAATTTTTATGCACTTTTCATATATTATATGCGCCAGATAATAGTAGGATATGCGTAGTTTAACTTTTTGGTTGCAGGCATAAGATCCGACTATTATGGTCATATGTGTGTATGTGATTGTATGTGTGTAAATGTCTATTTTGTTGAATCCTCGGGGTTGACAAGGCTAGTATTTGATTTTTTGTAAATTAGATACGGTATTGTTTATCCACTCTTTATTTTAGTTTACTTTCGATCTAGATATCATGTACACTTCCTGGTGGAGTATAGGATCGATGGATGTAAATTAAAATAGGTTTTAGTCTTGGCTCGGATCTCTGGATGGCTCGTACATGGCATAGGAGGAGTGGACGAGATGGCGATGCGACGGGAGACATATTGAAGACAAAAGCCATAATAGTTGGAAAATAATTTATTTTTCATATTTATTGCTTTTTGTTTGATATGCATGTCGTAGGCTAGAAAAATTCCTCAATTTCAAATTACTAAGTGGGAGAGGGAATTTTTTTAAAAAATTCCCACGACCTCCATTACGATTTGACAAGTGATGCAAAAAAACTTGCGCGTCGGCTCTGAGTGCCTTCCTCCCCATCGGATGAGTTTGTTTGCGGATCACAAGGTCAAATATGGTTATAGGGAATTATCAAAGAGCGTGTGTACTTCCCCATCGGAAGGCACATAACCCGAGATAATTACCTTGGTACCGAGTAATGGTGAACACTTAGATACAAATATAAGTATCCTCCCCATCGGAGTCACTGCTTTTATTTCTAGGATCAAAGAGGAACCAACTATTAATTTTACTTGTCAAAAAGTTAGGTTGACAAGATAGTAAAATTAATGGGTAAAACCTCCTCTTACACATGTAGAATTCGTATACGTCCACACTATCGTGGCATACGATATTCTCGGTGTTTTGAGGTGTTGGTTGATTTTAAAATTTTATTGTTTGAGGAATCAATAACTTTTCGAAATATAATATTTTGATTTATGTGATTCTTAGGTTTTCTTTCAAAATGACTTTCAACCCGCTTGCTGTGATACTGAAAGAGAACAAACATACTGGACCCAACTATGTTGATTGGAAGAGGAATCAAGACATTGTATTGACTGCTGAGGAATACAAATATGTACTCCTCGAAGAGTGTCCTCCCAAGCCTGCAGATGATTATGGGGAAAAGGAGAGAGAGAGCTATAAGAAGTGGATCAAGGCCGATGAGATGACGCGGTGTTACATTTTGGCATATATGTCAAATATACTCAAACATCAGCATCAAGCCATGCCCACTGCTTATGATATGATGCTCGATCTTAAGGAGCTTTTCGGACACCAGAATCGGGTTGCGAGGCAAGAAGCCATGAGAAACTTAATGACGACCACCATGATCGAGGGAACACCCATGAGGGATCATGTTCTCAAGATGATGGCTCATTTGAATGAGCTGGAGGTCCTTGGAGCTGAGATCGATGGGGAAACCCAAGTCGATATCATACTCCAGTCCCTACCTAGGAGTTTTGAGCAGTTTCGCCTAAACTACAACATGAACAAGAGGTTGTATTCGTTGGCGGAGCTTCTGATAGAACTCCAGGCAGCAGAGGGGCTATTTCGTCAGATTGCTTAGGCACATGTCATGGTGACCCAAAAGGTTTCTACTTCTAAGCCGAAAGGCAAGAAGAAGAAGAAACAAACTGGGGCGAAGGCGGCGGGAGGTACTCAGGGAGGAGTGAAGAAGCCGAAAGGCAAGTGCTTCACTTGTAAGCAGACTGGACACTGGAAGAAGGACTGCCCCAACCGCAAGAACAAAGGAATATCTTTTGGTCTAGTCGTTGAAACATGTTTAGCGGTGTTATCTATCGGCACCTGGTGTGTAGATACGGGAGCCACTGATCATGTCTGCAATACTTTACAGGGGTTCCCGGAAACCAGACGACTGGCTGAGGGGGAGATTACCGTGTACTTGGGCGATGCCACGAAGGTGGAGACAGTTGCAGTGGGAGACGTTCATTTATCTTTTGAGAAAAATAAACTTTTGGTTCTTAAGAATTGCCTTTATGTACCCTTATTTATAAAGAATTTAATTTCAGTTTCTAAATTGTTTATGGATGGATATTCTATTTCTTTTAATGACAGAGTTGTTATAAAAAGGGATAGGGACATTATCTATTCGGGTGCATTGATAGGAAATTTATACAGACTTGAACCAAAAGCTCCCATGATGCACATTAAAATTAATAACTCATCTTCTAATTCCAATAAGAGAAAAGAACCTTCGAAGATGAACCAAACATATCTTTGGCATTTAGGCTTGGTCACATTAACCTAAGCAGAATTCAAAGGTTGATATCTGATGGACCTTTGGGTTCATTAGTGGTGGAGGATCTCCCAACCTGCGAATCTTGCTTCGAGGGTAAGATAACCAAGAGGCCTTTTAAGGCCAAGGGGTATAGAGCCAAAGATGTGTTAGAATTGGTTCATTCTGATTTGTGTGGTCCTATGACTATCCAGGCTAGGGGTGGTTTTGAGTATTTCGTCTCTTTTATAGACGATTACTCAAGATATGGATACATTTACCTGATGCACCACAAGTCTGAATGCTTTGACAAGTTCAAAGAATTCAAGGCTGATGTGGAGAAATGTCAAGGTAAAAGTATCAAGACACTACGATCTGATCGTGGTGGCGAGTACCTCTTGGGAGAGTTTAGGAATTACTTATCAGAGGCTGGGATTCAATCCCAATTGACTGCACCTAGCACACCCCAGCAGAACGGTGTAGCAGAGCGAAGGAATAGGACTCTTATGGAGATGGTTAGATCGATGATGAGTTATTCTGAGTTGTCAGATTCGTTCTGGGGATATGCTCTAGATACGGCGGTGTACATTCTAAACTTGGTTCCATCTAAATTAGTGCCTTCTACTCCCACAGAGTTGTGGACTGGGCGAAAGTCTAGTCTAAGACATATTCGGATATGGTGGAGTCCAATAAATGTGCTGAAGGCAGATGCTGGTAAGTTGGAACCTCGTATAGAAGTACGCATGTTCGTTGGCTATCCTAGAAGAATGAAGGGTGGTTTGTTTTATAGTTCTAGAGATCAAAGGGTGATCGTTAGCACGAATGCCAGATTTCTAGAGGAAGACTATGTGATGAGCCACAAGCACAAGAGTAAAATTGTTCTGGAGGAATTAAAAGGGGAAGTCACTTCTTTAATACCACCGGTACAAGAGGATATATCACATGTCACTGCACCGCGTGTCACAGAGGATACACAGGTGATACCTCATCGTAGTGGGAGGGTTGTGAGACAGCCTGATAGATTCTTATTCTTGGGAGAATCTTCTGATTTGGTCCCTGGTGAACTTGAACCTGATCCCTGGATATATGACGAGGCAATCCAAGATAAAGATGCAGTATCTTGGCAAAGTGCAATGAATGCTGAGATTAAATCTATGGATTCAAATCAGGTCTAGGAGCTAGTAGAACCACCCAATGGTGTAAAAACCATTAGATGCAAGTGGATCTACAAGAGAAAGAGAGGAATAGATGGGAAGGTTGAGACCTTCAAAGCGAGGCTTGTTGCGAAGGGGTATACTCAGAAAGAGGGTATCGATTATGAGGAGACCTTTTCGCCGGTAGTCATGCTTAAGTCTATCCGAATTCTCATATGCATAGCAGCTCATATGGATTATGAGGTGTGGCAGATGGATGTCAAGATAGCTTTCCTTAATGGAAGTCTTGAGGAAAACATCTATATGAAGCAACCAGAGGGATTCATTGCTAAAGGCAAATAGCATATTGTATGTAAGCTTAATCGGTCCATTTATGGATTGAAGCAAGCTTCAAGATCTTGGAACATCCACTTTGATGAGGTAATCCAGTCTTATGGATTTATTCAAAGTCCGGATGAGTCTTATGTATACAAGATATGTGACGGAAACGTAGTGGTATTTCTTGTACTATACGTAGATAATATTTTGTTGATTGGTAACAATATCAAGGTGTTATCGGACGTAAGGGTATGGTTGTCCAAACAGTTTGATATGAAGGACTTGAGAGAGGTGGGACACATCCTTGGGATCATGGTTATAAGGGATCACAGGAAAAGGATGTTGTGCTTATCCCAAGCTTCATACATAGACACGATTATGGATCGTTTAAGTATGCAAAACTCCAAGAAGGGTTTTCTACCTTTCAGACATGGAGTTCCTTTATCTAAGGAGATGTGTCCCAGATCATCTGAAGAGATAGAGGAGATGAAGGTGGTTCCTTATGCTTCGGCAGTAGGAAGCCTTATGTATGCGATGCTATGTACGAGACCAGATATATGCTTTGCCGTGGGCATGGTCAGTAGATATCAGAGTAATCCAGGACATGAACATTGGACAGCGGTAAAGCATATATTGAAGTACCTGAGAAGGACTAGGGATTATATGTTGGTTTACCGAGCAGACCAATTACTTCCTGTGGGTTACACGGATTTTGACTTCCAATCTGATAGAGATAACAGTAAGTCTACCTCAGGTTTTATGTTTACTTTGGATGGTGGAGCCATTGTATGGAGGAGTGTCAAGCAGAAATGCGTGGCGGACTCCACCATGGAAGCTGAGTATGTGGCAGCCTCTGAGGCGACCAAAGAAGCTGTGTGGCTCAGGAACTTTCTGATGGACTTGAATGTGATTCCTGGTTTGCCCAGAACTATCACAATTTATTGTGATAATAGTGGTACAGTTGCAAACTCAAAGGAACCACGAGCCCATAAGGCTAGTAAACACATAGAGCGCAAGTACCACCTGATACGAGAAATCGTAAAGAGAGGAGAAGTTGTTGTGGCCAAGATTGCATCAGAGGATAACCTGGCAGATCCTTTCACTAAGGCCCTTCCGGCGAGAGCTTTTGATAGGCATGTGGAGGGAATGGGGATCAGATGTATGACAGTTTGAGGACAACATAGTCTTTTAGTATAAGTGGGAGATTGTAGGGATGTATACTAAAAATTCTATCTTTTGTATGAATATCTTTATTTTGAAATAAGAATCACATGATCATTGTTTGCATTTTTATAGTTATGCAATATTGTCTAATACATTACATTGTAGATAACATGGTGTGTGGTGTCACACGGGAGATCATGTTATCGGCTCCTTGTAAAGTATAAGTAAAGGCTCACAACCGAGATGACAATGGACAAACCATCGGAATGGTTGTAGTGTGATTTGGTATTGGTTTGTCTTGACCATAAAATCACACTAGTGCACTTTGTGTGTATTGAGCATGACTGACTTAGAGGTGATTCGATTTATTGCTGACTACATAATCGAATCGGATCTCAGATATTATTTAGTACATGCTCTTAATCCCGATATAATAACGGGCACATATACTTAGTATTCATCTCTTTGATTTACCAATGGGCGAGATTTATAGATTAAATCGATAGGCTCGGTAAGTTGGGAGATGATATTATTTATATGGTATGTCATTGATTATAGGAGGAAACCATGTCCTATATATTAGGATGATGATGTCCCCTTGAGGAGCTCATAAGGTTCATCATGTAAACCCTGCAGGTGGACTTGGTCCGGCATGATGAAAAGGTTGAGTGGTACTACTCATGGAGTTAGATGTTGATTAATTAATGGTCAGTAAATTAATTAATCGATGGACATTCGAGATCTTAAACACGGGAAGAAAATGTACAAATAATATATAAAGCTCATATTAACTTATGGGGTTTGGTGAGGTAGATCAATGATAATCCTTTAGTGGATTGGATTATCATTAATGGATCGGACTTTATGTGGGCTTGATCCATAGGTGGCCAAGATCCAACTCCTCCTCATGGTCCCTAATGTAGCCTATTAACACCTCATGAAGCTTATATCCAATGGATAGAAACAAAACTCTAGATCCATAGGTAGAGATTAAATCTATAAGATCCGACGGTTGAGATTAAATCTCTAGATCCGACGGTTGAGATTAAATCCCTAGAACCAATCGTAGAGATTAAAAGGAGGCTTATCCCTAACTCTATAAAAGGAGCTTGAGGGGTTGGCATGGAGTGATCATCAAGAGAAGCTATGGTTTTGGAGGTTGGCGGCAAGGCATAGGAATTAGGGTTTGGGCTTGGGCGGCACCTAATAAGGAAATTTTTCCTTGTGTTGTTCTTCTTCGCCAAGCTGTCGGCGCCCTTGGAGTTCCTTCCAGCCCTTGGTCGGCATTCAAAACAGGTCCTCTCCTTCTCCTTGGCCGGTGGAACAAAGGTTTAGGGTCCTCCCTTGAAGCTTTTGTTCGGCCACTCTCAAACTCCTCTTCCTTCTTGGCCGGCGACAAGCTTCCTCCTTGGAAGTTGTTGGTTGGTTGAAAGAAGGAATAGAGCCTTGTGTCTATTCTTCCTCTTGCTTTGGAAGAGCAAGGAAGGAATATTTGCAATCTAGGAGCTTCGACTTTTGGTAGATCGTCGCCCACACGACGTCCTTAAGGAGGAAGGTCATACATTAGAAGATCGAGAGGTATATCGATTCTCTAATTTTTATATGTTACATGTTTGTATTTGTTTTTTAATTATGAGCATGATATAAATCTGTTTGTGGCTAAATAATACTTGGATCCCGAACATAAACACAAAAACCGGCGATCCGGACATCGTCTATTCCGCGGCTACTCGTAGAATAGAGGATGGTCACTTGAACAACGAGTTTTTTCAAGTGACCTCTCTAAACGAATAGCACAACGATGACTTGGTTGTTTGGGCAATCCCTTTTGTCTAGGATTAAATTTTTTTAATCTGGGGACATCGAAGGGATCGCCATGATCAAGCAACCGAGGTGAAGTGGGAAGCGATGTTTCCCCTCACGGACTCGATAAGCAAAAACCTACAAGGAGTGATTAGGGTCCTTAGGGTTGTTGATAAATATGGCTAAACTGTCACGCCCGCCCTTTTTCCAAGGGTCCGGAGGGGCGGCGCGTGACACGACCGTACATACATACACTTTTTACTACTTACAGCGGAAGACTTTGGATACATTTTTTTTTCTTTTCTTTTAAACATAAACATGCATTGATGTATATAGATACTTCTTCTTAACATAGAAGATGCATCCTAACATATATAGATACTTCTTAACATAGAGCATGCATCATTATTTCATAGGTACTTAGTGCTTAGTTCTAGTCCATAAACATCATCATCATAAGGGGACATAATAAGGACATCCATAAACATCATCATGCAGTACGAGGGAAAGATAAACTATAAGCACATAGGCTTAGTAAGATCCTATCCTACTCACAAAAACCATACATCGACATTAATCATGGCATGTAACATTCATAACATATAAGCAACATAACATACATGACGTAAGCAACTTAACATGTAGCATAAGTAACATAACATGTAACATACATATCATAGCAGCATATCATGTAAATATATGACTTAATCAAACATGACATACAACATATGTAACATAGCAACATATACATGTCATATCAACATAACATACAACCTATATATGACATATCAAACATAACATACATCACATGTAACATAGCAGCATAAACATGACATATCAAACATAACATGCAACATATATATATGACATATCAACATAGCATACATCACATGTAACATAGCAGTATAAACATGACATATCAAACATAACATGCAACATATATATATGACATATCAACATAGCATGTGAACCTAACAATCAAATCATGTAAACATATGCAGGATGCTTTTTGAAAACATATATTATAGGTACGTAACATAAATCTCAACATATTTGGGCCCGACATTGTACCACTTCTTCTTCATAATAGCGCGCATCCCTAAATAGACCCGAGGTAGCAAGTCTCGAGCCTACTAGGTTACTAGGCCTGATCTTAGTCCGTCGACCTAGGGCAATCGTCATAGCGTAGAAGCCCATCCTAGGCCCGAGTCTTACTCCATCGACCTAGGGCATCTTGGAGCCCATCCCGTACTAGGCCCGATCTTAGTCCGTCGACCTAGGGGAAATCATACATAGGAGCCCATCCTAGGCCCGATCATAGTCCGTCGGCCTAGGGCATCTTAGGAGCCCATCCCTTTGGACCTTGTTAAGGTCTTGGTACAAGCCATGCAGAAGCTAAAATACTTATATGCTTTTATTATAACATAGTTTATTTCATTTTGCACACGTAGCATACTTCATTTCCTAACACATCATACTTCACTTCGTGAACATATCATTTTTCTTTTTATCAACATATCATACTTCATTTCAAAATCATATCATATTCATTTCATGAACATATCGTTTTTCATTTCATAATCATATCGTATTCCATTTCATAACATGTCTTAAATATCACATACACATAGGGCATGACATAAGGCATAAACATCAAGAGTAAGTAAACACTAACCTAAAGCATGTTATCTTCATCTAGCATCATTTAATATCACAAGTCAACATGAATTCACCCAAACATAAAACACATGTTAACCTAACCTAGAGCATGCTAAAGGACAATGGTTGGCCAAATGGTTCATGGGGATTTTAGGGTTAAACCTCTAACCTAATCCATCTAACATACTAACATCATCATATGCATACAAAACATGGTACAAAACTTCATTGAATCATCAAAATAAAAGGGTGGCCGAATGGTTCAAGGGGCTTTTAGGGTTAGACTTTTAACCTAATCCAATTAACATACTAACAACATCATATGCATACAAACATGAATTAAAACTTCATTGAATCATCAACATAAAGGGGTGGCCGAATGGTTCAAGGGGCTTTTAGGGTTAAACTTTTAATCTAATCCAATTAACATACTAACAACATCATATGCATACAAAACATGGATTAAAACTTCATTGAATCATCAAAAATAAAGGGGTGGCCGAATGGTTCAAGGGGATTTTAGGGTTAAACTTTTAATCTAATCAAATTAACATACTAATAACATCATATGCATACAAAACATGGATTAAAACTTCATTGAATCATCAAAATAAAGGGGTGGCCGAATGGTTCAAGGGGCTTTTAGGGTTAAACTTTTAGTCTAATCCAATTAACATACTAACAACATCGTATGCATACAAAACATGGATTAAAGCTTCATTGAATCATCAAAATAAAGGGGTGGCCGAATGGTTCAAGAGGCTTTTAGGGTTAAACTTTTAATCTAATCCAATTAACATACTAACAACATCATATGCATACAGAACATGGATTAAAACTTCATTGGAACATCAATACAAGGGGGGTGGTCGAATGGTCTATGTAGCTAGTCTTTTAACCTAATCTCTCTAACATACTAACAACATCATATGCATACAAACATGGATTAAAACTTCAATTAATCACCAAAACCATATGTTGACCGAATAGTTCATAGAGGTTCCTAGGGTTAACTTTTAACCTAATTCATTCTACATCCTAACATCATCATTTGCATGTAAAACAAGATATAGAACTTCAATAAAACACCAAAAATCCATGTTGGCCGAACATATCATAGGGGTTTCTACACAAAACAATCAACCGAAAGCTACTCGTATGCAGGTGAGGGATACTTACATCCTTCGCTTTGCTTTTGGTGGAAAGATGACCTAAGGAAAGCAAAACCTAGCCTTCTCCTTGCTTGGATGGGGTTCGGCCAAAGGATGAAAATGGAGAGGGAGAGGAATAGATTTCGGTGAGGAAGAAGAAGAGAAGAGGGAGAAGTGGCTTTTCTCTTGTCCCTTCATTCCCTATTTATTCTCTTGAAGTGTCCCTTAGCCTCCCTTACCCTTAACTATCATTTCCTCTATTCCTCTACTAATAACATCTCATTGGGCTTCTGGTTAGTGGATGCATCTATAGGGTTTGGCTATCTCTAGAGGTTTGGGGTTCAATTCCTAGGCCTTGCATCCTTTTTGGCTTATTTTCTTTCGTTTTGAAAGAGCCCACATAAAGCCCATTATAATCATACAAAAATTCTTATAAAATTTCTAGAGCTTGGGATGAAAAAGGGAGGAAAGGGAAATGGGGAATTCGGCCAAGGATGAGGAAGAAGGAGAATGAAGAAGGAAAGTGGGGTTTTACTTCCTCTCTTTTCTTAATTCTCCTCTTTAATACCTAGGGAATAAACACTCTTCATCCTTTCATGGGAGGGGATGAACCAACTCCTCATTTTACCATCTATATTCTTTGTATATTCTTTATATATCTTGTCCATAAATTATCCTAGGGTCTAGTGGTGTCAAGGCTACCTCCCTATTAGGAGGTTCATGGTTCAAATCCTACCTATAACCATCTTTTATTTTATTTTATTTTAAACCTTTTATGGCCTTAAAACCTATATAATTACTTGGCATAGTTTAGAAATAAAGTCCATGACATCATGACAAAGTCCATAATATAAAAAATAAAGGAAGCTTAAGACATACCAAGACCACAGGTACATCACTATACAACGACTAACGAACTGATTCTTGCTCGCTTATGGCTCCCCGGACTAAAGCGGAAAGGTCAGCAATACGTAACTGAACGAAGCAATACTTAATTTTAAATTAAATTATCCATTATTTTTAGAGATTGATACAAAGTTCAAAAGCATTGAAATCTTTCAATGTTTTGTCTAACTTTGTGTTAATATTATCAATGGTGATTTCTATCAAAAGATACACTTCACCAAGATTTTATAAAATAATTTTAAAATATTTTCAAAACTTTAATTTCAATCATGGTCTATAGGCTAGATGTACATGACTTGTACATTAGCTTTTCTCATAATTTTTACTTAAAATTGAAAGAGTTTTAGTTCATTTGATGAACCATACAAGCACATTGAACTCAACTCAATTTCTAACATCTCACATGTGCCTAGGGTGTATGAATACACACACATGTCATCCTATAGGTTGTGTAAGATGTGGATTTTCTTTTTCCCTAAACTATGGGTGCATGTATTATATCTAGGCATATCCATTTGATTCCTTTATCTAGAACATCAAATAATGTCATTTATCCTTAAATTCAATTTTATAACTTTAAATGCATGAATATGATTATGGCATAAATGATTAGAATAAATTAAAATATTTACACATGATTCATGATATCATGACATGATATAAATAAATCTAAGTATTAACATGACATTTATTAATCTAGGTGTTATCATGACATTTTAAATAATCATATTGAGTATGATGTCATGATATAACATGTGGCAAATATATAATATCAATGATCAAATACATAAAACATGTATACTCAAATAGTGAATCTTCATTTATCATATAAATGGTTCATACATAAGGCGATTGCCTTAGGACATCTCTCATATATTACTAACAGACTCCCACTTGGCCTAATGCCAATCGCTACGGTATCCAATACCTTAAGCTCTAACATGACCCTCAAACTTACTTTGAGGTAATGCTTTAGTCAAAGGATCCGCTAAGTTCCTTTCAGTGGGAATTTTCTCGATTTGTATTTCGTTCCTACTTATGATCTCTCTGATAAGATGATAGCGGCGAAGCACATGTTTGGATCGTTGATGAGACCACATCAAGTTCATAGATGAACTACTTGATCCAAACCGCTTCCTTTGCTGCTTCCAAAGCTGCAACGTATTCTGCCTTAGTGGCAGAATCCGCTATAGTGTCAAGCTTGGAACCTTTCCAACTTATTGCGCCTCCATTCTAGGTGAATACATACCCAGACTGAGACATGGAATCATCCTTGTCTGTCTGGAGTTGACATCCGTATACCCACGTATCACCATGTACCCTTCTCCATATATTAGGAACACATCCTTAGTTCTTCTCAAGTACTTAAGGATCGTCTTAACAGCCACCCAATGATCCATTCCTGGATCAAACTGGTATCTGCTCGTGACACTCAGAGCATACGATACATCGGGCCTCGTACATAACATAGCATACATGATAGATCCTATTGCGGATGCATAGGGAATCTTATTCATGCAAATCCTCTCGTCTTCTGTGCGCGGACACATAGACTTCGAAAGGTGTACCCCATGCCTGATGGGTAAGAAACCTTTCTTGGATTCCGACATGCTAAACCTCTTTAGCACTCGGTCTATATATGTAGACTGCGAAAGACCAAGCAACCGTTTCAATCTATCTCTATAGATCTTAATCCCGAGGATGTAGGTTGCTTCTCCCAGGTCTTTCATGGAGAATGTCTTGGATAACCAAACCTTCACTGACTGTAAGATTGAAACATCGTTTCCTATAAGTAGTATGTCATCGACATACAATACTAGGAACACGACTGCACTCCCACTAACCTTCTTGTACACACAAGGTTCGTCTGGATTTTGTGAGAAATCAAACTTTTTGATTGTCTCATCAAAACGGATATTCCAGCTCCTAGATGCTTGCTTCAATCCATAAATGGACCGTCGCAATTTGCATACCTTGGTTTTATCAACCGATGTGAAACCCTCAGGCTGTATCATATACACGTCCTCGAGTAGGTTTCCATTAAGGAAAGCTGTTTTCACATCCATCTGCCATATCTCATAATCATAATGAGCTGCTATGGCCAGGAGCATCCGAATGGATTTAAGCATAGCTACAGGCAAATAGGTTTCGTCATAATCAACACCTTGCTTTTGACGATATCCTTTCGCCACCAATCTAGCCTTATAGGTAATCACATTACCATCCATGTCGGTTTTCTTATTGAAAACCCACTTGCACCCTATAGGCTTTATCCCTTCAGGTGGGTCAACCAAGTTCCAAACTTGGTTTTCATACATGGAATACATTTCCGACTTCATGGCACCAAGCCACTTATCCCTTTCTGAACTTGTCAGCACTTCTTCATAACTGGTAGGCTCCTCATCATCAATGAGTAACACGTCGTTCGATTCACTTACGAGAAATCCATATCTCTCATGAATATTGCGTGTTCTACCAGATCTACGAAGATGTGGTGTTACAATAGGTCCAGCCGATTGCTCATCACTATGAGTTGTCGGCTGTTGTGCTTCACCAGGTATCTCATCAATGTCTATTTGAGTCTCTCGAGCCTCCTCAAGCTCGATGACACTCCCTCTGTTTTCTTGCAAGAGAAACTCTTTCTCTAGAAACACAGCATGCCTTGAAACAAACACCTTTTGTTCCACAGGATGATAGAATTGGTAACCCCTTGTTTCCTTAGGGTATCCAATAAATAGACATTTATCAGACTTAGCATCCAGTTTGTCTGATACAGTCCGCTTCACATAAGCAGGACAACCCCATATCTTCAAGTAAGATACATGAGGTTTCTTACCATTCCATATCTCATATGGAGTGGTTGAGACTACCTTGGTAGGCATTCTGTTTAACAAGTAAACAGCTGTCTGAAGTGCATAACCCCAAAGGACTTGGGAAGAGTTGCATGATTCATCATTGACCTGACCATGTCCAACAAGGTCCGGTTACGCCTCTCAGATACACCATTATCTTTGTTGTATAGGAGTCCATTGAGACAATATGTCATTGTCTCTTAGATAATCAAGAAATTCTTGACTTAAGTATTAACCACCTCGATCCGATCGAAGTATTTTAATACTCTTGTCATGTTGTTTCTCTACTTCATTTCTGAATTCTTTGAACCTTTCAAAGGCTTCAGACTTGTGTTTCATCAAGAACACATACCCAAACCGTGAGTGATCATCGGTGAAGGTAATGAAGTAGCTATAGCCTCCTAAAGCTTGAGTTGACATAGGTCCACATACATCGGTATGTATTAGACCTAGTAACTCTCCCACTCGTTCACCTTTTCGTAAAGGTAACTTAGTCATCTTGCCTTTTAAGCATGATTGCATGTATCGTATGAATCCAATTCAAGCGATTCGAATTCCACATCGGTGTAATTCGGACATGCGTTTCTTGCTTACATGGCCAAGACGACAATGCCACATATAGGAGTCTATGTGATTATCCTTTCGAGCACGCAGCGTGTTGCTCGCCGATATTGAAAATGTCCTTTGGATACGTCCAAGCGTATAAACACCATTGCTTAAAGTTCCGGTCCATAAAGAACTCCATTCAAAGTTATGTAACAACAATTGTTACTAAAAGTCAAATGGTACCCATTTCTATTTAAACAAGAAATAGAAATGATGTTCTTTATCAACGAAGGAACATAAAAGCAATTGTCGATTCTAAGACAAGTCCTACAGGAGTTCCAACAAATACGTTCGATGGCGAGTGCAAAGAACCGCTGCTCCATTCCCAACACGTAAATTTGACTCTCCCTCGACGAGTCTTCTTCTATTCCTTAGCCCATGTATGTCATTACATATATGTGAGCCACACCTAGTATCAATACCCAAGTGTCGAGGAAATAGAATGACAATCAATAAAGAAGATTTCGAAGAAGATGGGGCATCATGTCTTATCCTTCTTCAGACTCAAGATAAATCTTATACTTTCTTCAAGAATGGCTCTCCTTGCCATAATGATGGCAAGTTTCCTTTTGTGCTAGTTCTACCTTCTTAGCCCTTCTCTTCTTTCCCTTTCTGCTTTGTTCCTTTGACTTCCTCTTAGAACCTTTCTTGAGGAATCAACTAACGACGCCCCCTCTCATGCTTCTCGAAAGACTCCACAGTCTTGACAAAGATATTGGCGATACCACAGATGAACCTCCTAGCATCTCAGAGGTGAAGAGGAGCTTTGAGACTTCGAACCTTTCGAATCTCACTTGCTCATCAACCAACTCACAAAGATGAAGGACTACGATATGAGCATCCATATGCTCATGCTTCTTTCGTAGCTTGGGTTCCTTCGTGGCTAGCATGATGCAACTCATTTGTTCAGAATCACTCACATGTTTCTGATAGGCCAACAATTGGTCCAGAGTTGCATCGTCACTAGGACGGGCGGGAAGAGGCACTTCGAGGACATTTGCAAGCTTTTCAACCTTGAGAACAATTCTCAAGCTTCTAAGCCAGTCCATGAAGCTCGGCCCAGTCAATTTATTCGAATCCAAAATGGAACGCAAATTCAAACACATCATCATCAATCTTAGAAATACAAAACGAGCATATATGATAAAGATGATTTTAAAATGCATCAATATACATTTATAAATCCCATTCATTTTTCGAATTTCAAAAACCCCAAAATCACTTCGGGAGATCGTAGGTCCATCTCCAAATGGGTTGATATCCATCATAGTTATGAACAACCTTGGAGAGAGTCCAACAAGCCATTCATAACTACGACGGTAGGTATCATCTATACCGATTGCATATCACGTATATGCAACTATCACAATGTGCTATCAACTATTTGAATGTTCACACATACATCGGGTTGTTAACACATTAACAAGTATGCATCATATGCATAGCACCCAACTTCACCTCCCTTTACATCGACCTTGGAGAGAGTCCAACAAGCCGATGCTCCAGGTTAAAGCCAACCCATTAATCAGACATAGTTTTAATATGGTTAGAGGCGCATTCAACCAATTAGCCCAGCTTGAGAGAGTCCAACAACCAAAGCTAACGATTGACCTCGACTCTTACCATATTAGTATTAAACTATTCCATGGTTTGAACATATTGAGTTCGAGCGGGCTTGGAGAGAGTCCAACAACCCAAACAAGAAACGGAACTCTGGTTCTAACCATATTAATGGAAGGTGTAGGCTTTAATATTGATTAAGGGTTTTTATGTCTCATCCTCTTTGCATGCAAATAACTATTATCTACATGGCATGACATACATGGCATACATCTACATGTCACGACACGCAAGGCATAATGTTATGCATCTAATGCAATTACATGACATACAATTATGTCATGTATATAATTTCCTTATATGTCATAACTATTTATGGAAATAAAATATGTTTAAGATTTGATTCTCCAAATCAAATCATAATTAAATTAGGAAATAAATTTCCAAATCTAATCACATATTTTATTCATGGAATTATTTGATTAAGGAAAATCTATTTAGGAAACCAATTTCCTAAATCATTAAAACTACTTATGGAAATAAAATATTTTAAGATTTGATTTCCCAAATCAAATCATGATTAAATTAGGAAACAAATTTCCAGAATCTAATCAAATATTTTATTTATGGAAAATATCAATTTCTATAAATACTTCCAACTTTCCAAAAGTGGAAGATTTCCATAAATACTTCTAGACTTTCCAAAATTGAAAAATTTCCATAAATACTTCTAAATTTAAAAAATTTAGAAAATTTCCAGAAATACATTATGACTATCGCAAAACCAATTTTACGATTATGTCGAAACACAACCTGGGCTCTGATACCACTGTTGGGTTTCCGGCACCGCGGCGTGTGTGTGTTCGATCATGTTTCGTAAACATGAGCACAGCGGAAGCAATTAAAAATAATAAATCTATATTTATTACAACACACGCATGCTATTACAACAAGTGTAGACATAACCGTAAATTAAAATTTGCAATAAAAGAAAATTAAACTACGTTATACCTTCCGTATGACGTGTAGCGGGAACGGCATCAACCGGAACGATCCTCGTAAGAATCGTCTCTATCCGTATCCACGCCGAGCTCCTCGGGATGACTTCGCTAAGTCACGAGCTTCGTCTTCGTACGGGTTACTAGCCTCGTGTTGAAGACGACGTGATCGAGAGATGATCACGATCCGAATCAAAATTCGGACCTAAAACAAGTCCTCAAGACTCGCTTCTCCGGAGAGGTATTCGTCAACCGATTGGCCAGATCGCCCGTCCTCCACCTCAGAGGATTACGGAGATCAAATCCCGGTATGTTAGCGCTGTCGGATCACTAACCGTCGTCAAGCGGCGCTCCGACGAGAGGAGAAGAAGCTGTCCAGAAAACTGGAAAGCTTGGTGGAGGAGTAGGCGCCGGCCAAAACAAGGAGAGAAAAGGCTCACCTTGATGCCGAACCTATAGGAGATCACCGGAGGGTCGCCGGAGGTTCACCGGCTGGAGCTTGGACGCCGGCAAGGGTATTGGACGGCGGCACAAAGTGGCGGCAGCTTGTAGTTGGGCGCCAAAATTCCTCCAAGGGGTGGGCGGCAACTTCAAGCTAGGGTTTTGGATGATTAGGGTTTAACAATCCCTTAAGCCCTCTTTTATAGAGAACTAATTCTCTTAATGGTTAATGGATCATATCCATAAAGCCCGTTAACCCGCTCCATTAGGATAAGTTAAAATAAACCAAACCATGATGGTTTATTTTAAGTTAAAACGAACCAACCTTTGGTTCATTCGTTTAATATAAACCAAACCCTTTGGTTTATTCTCATCCATTGGATTAGAACCAAACCATTTTGGTCCATCCATTATGTCTTCATAAGACACCGCCCATCCATGCTTCCATTGCAATCAAACAATTTCATGCTCGCTTTATGTTTGGTCCAACCAAACATAGTTTCTCTCGATGCGAGAATCCCATTCTCAAGCTCGTTTTAAATCCTTTGGATTACACTCGTTGTGCGTGTGACCAAATAGGTTCTCGGTTTATGTTGGCCGTCTATAATTAACCATTAATTATACGATCATGAGTGGCACCTAGTAGTACATCATGATCCCCAATTAACCGAAAAGATCAACAGTTGATCGAACTATTTACGAAACCCTTGAGCTTGAATGAATCGCGTGCCCCATTCCCTTCACTCATCTTATACCCACTTGGTTCGGGACATGGTCTATTGTGTCACGGTCCCACTAGGTGACTCGTCACACCTAGCCCAAGTATCATTTCCTCGTCCTACGGATTCTAGTTACTCCACATGTATCGAAGAGTACTTTACTCTAAACATGTAATGCTTTGGCCAAAGACTTTAGTAACAATCCGACGAGAGGCCATGGGTATACATCTCCTCGCAAGGAGTGGTGAATCCTTTATAGGCTATTCAAACACCTTCGATCACTCGACTTACACCCAATCATCCGGGTCCACATCTCCTCAGAGATGTTTGCTTAAGATGTCAAAGCATAAGTCTCCATGATCAAGATGACTTGAATACCGCAAGTCAAAGGAACATCGCACTTAAGCCACAGTAAGAACTTCATTGACATATCTATATATGCAGAGAACCATATGAAGTCTTATAGCTGGTCACTCCAATGAACTAGTTACCATAACTAGCATCCACGATTAACTCCGGACATCACTATGTCTCCAGCCAGTGAGAATCAGCTGCTTGGATATACCAAGGAGTATACCTCGTGCTAGTCTCGACAGAATTGATGGTGTCCAAATCCATCAATTCATCGACTAGGGATAATTCCGATACATCACAATTACACATGTAGAGATACTCACTAGTTGTGATCCAATCACAAATTCTCTCATCTTGTGAATCGTATCGTGGACATTCGATAAATGAGTTTAAGATCCAATCAAATACATAAAACATGTATACTCAAATAGTGAATCTTCATTTATCATATAAATGGTTCATACATAAGGCGATTGCCTTAGGACATCTCTCATATATTACTAACAGGCAGTCGACTGCCCACATATGGAAGTCGACTGCTGGCCCCAAAACTACTCAGTCAGATACCAATCAAACCCTTTAGACTTAGAGCAGTCCACTGCCATTCCATGGCAGTCGACTGATGTCGGGAAAACTCATCCGACACTTAGCCATTCGACCATGTTCACCTAATGAGCTACTTACAATTCACTGATTCTCTCATCTCACTCGAAGTCCCTTGCCGAAGCTCTCTTCGTTCGCGGCCACGTCCCTCGGCAGCATCAGGCGCACGACTCTGCAATGCTCCTTCGCGTCTCTTGCCTCCGAAGTCTGCTTCCTTTGCTTCGCTTCAAGTCATCTCGTTCGGCGGTCCCTCGGCAGCATCAAGTGCACAACTCTGCAATGCTCCTTCTCTGACTCAAGCATGAGGTTCTGAGTGGTGAACCCGCCAAGGCTCCATGTGCGAATTACTAAGTCCAGCAAGACTCCAACGGACATATCAAATCATAATAACTACCCAACTTAAATGTAGGATATTTGAAGCCGCTAGATGGGGGTGAATAATAGCGTAGTGTTCGTTCGTAGATGGAATTCGATCGCATGTCGTCTCTACAAATTTTGTTAGTGCACAGCGGAATAGTAATGAAAGCAATAATGAAATAAAACAACAATGCAAACACACGGATATAACGTGGTTCAGATCCGAACGGTTCCTACTCCACGGATTGGGTTCGTACGAACCCTAGCGTTGCCAATCACACACCACTATGATAAACACTCCTTCTCGACACAAGTCGGAGGCAGAGAAACCCCTTATAATATGATTACAACAATAATCTAAACACAACAAGCAAATACAATATGAAATACAACAAGAGAAGTAAAGAACAATTTACAAAAACTCTTTGGAAGCTTGCTTGTTGATTGCCTTGGACTAGCACATGAAGGCTCTGATTTGCAGTAGCAAATCGCTTCAAAACGTCCAAGAAAACCGATACATTTTTCTCCATCACGAGCTCCTTTTATAGCTTCAACCTGTGCTGGAAAAAGTCGATCAGTCGACTGCTCGGGACCATCAGTCAACTGATCACACTGTTGCTGTGAGACAACGGTGTAATCCACGCTAGAAAAATCCAACGGCTAGGACATCAGGTGACTGATCATGAGCATCAGTCGACTGATGAGCCATCACTCGACTGTTCATCCCAGCAATCGAGTGAGACTCCATTCTGTGCCCCAAAATCCGAGCATCAGTCGACTTATGACACGATCAGTCGACTGCTTGGCCAATCAGTCGACTGCTCACCTATGGCAGTCGACTGCTAGGGCAATTCCCGCAGTCAAACCCTAGTTGACTACGCCAGTCGATTGCCACATGGCATCAGTCGATTGGCACACCTCAAACATGAGGTTTTAACCCAAGTATGGTGTCCCCATACTTGTTAGACCACCCTTAGCCTAGACCTAAGCCTTCTAGCCACCTCCATCAGCCTCACGCCTCTCGGATCCCTCCAAGTCATCCATGACTTGTTCATCCATCGCGCTAGCCTTTAGGTGCTTCCATCGGCTATGTCATGCTAACGGTGTCTACACCGCCAAGGCACATTGGACTTACACCGCCAAGACTCCGCTTGGACTTTACGCCGCCAATAATTGGACTTATGCTGCCAAGACTCTCGCTTGGACTTTACGCTGTCAATATCAAACCCCTTGGACTTCTCATGCCAAGACCCATGCTTGGACTTTCTCAAATGCCAAGTGTCCCACTTGGACTTTCCATGCCAAGTACCCATGACTTGGACTTTACCATGACAATTACATTGTCATATGTTTTTGTCTAACATCAAAACATCTCTCGAGCCAAGCTCGAGTCCTGGTCAATCGTGACCTGGGCCGATTGCACCAACATTAAACCCTTTGCCACACACATCAAAACCTTATCATGGCAAGAGATTGCCCTAACAATCTCCCCCTTTTTGATGTGTGGCAATCCGTTTAAGTTAGGTAAAACATTTGACAAAACTATTAAGGAAGGAAAGCATGTAAATAAACATGATTAGCAACTCTCCCCGTTAATACATGAAACTCCCCCCTAAATATATTCCCCCTTACTTAAACATATATTTCTCCCCCTTTGACATCATCAAAAATATTAAACAATGTTTATACAAGCATGGCATCAAGTCTAGAGGTAAATAAACATTAAAATCAGTCAAAAACCTGATAAAAATATATTCTATGCTCGTTTTAGATCCATCTGATCTTGCATCGATGCAATGATCGCACAAAGAAATCCAGCTTTTGATTTTTGATGAAATTAAATGCACTCCAGAAAATTCAAAAAATAAAGAAATTTGGGGAACACATTTCTTTTAAGGTTATTTATCAATGAAAAATAATTTTCCATGAAAAAAGCTTGTATTTTCAAAGATTTTCTAAAAATTCAAAAGCTTTAAAAACCACTAGGTTTTGACCATGTTAGTATCCATTTTAACATCTAATCTTGCTTTGAATTGTTTCAAAACATGAATACACAGATTTTAAAGTAAGAAATTGTTTTGAAAACATATGAAATATCCAACCATGATCTTTGGGCAATATGTCTATGAATTAAACATAAGTCTTCCCCATGATTGGTCTATTATTGCTATTTTGATACCTTAAATGACCATCTAAATGACATAGGCATTAGTGGACATTTGTATCATCCTAACATCTCACTCATGCTAAGTTTTCAATCAAAGTAGCCTATAGTGAGTGTGAGATGTATCCTAAAGGTATTTGTAGATACTTAACCATTATTTTCATGCAATTCTATCAAGGTTAAGTATCATCCTATCATTCCACAAGATCATAAAGATGTATATGAATTAATTTCATATTATGATCATGAAACAAATGTATTCATCAAATTGTGATCATGCATTAGGTATTATATCATGATAATAAATAAAATATCACCTAAAACATGATTTATCTATTTATAGGTGCATTATCATCACCTAACACTATTTCAAAAATATTGTCCCTCCATCCTAAGTCAACCAAAAATATGATATAGATGAATTTCATATGGTTGACTATCCTAGGGTTTTCCTAACCCTTTACGATGGATTTTGGAACCCAAAATAAGTTCTTACCTATAGGGTTCATTAAAAATTCTTTAGGGATCCATTTCCTAGATATTACTTTCTTTTTGTCTTGACCCCTAGCAATTAGGCATTTGTAGGCCTTTTCATTTTTCTTTTCTTTATAACCTAAGCCTTTCTTATTGAAGCTTGCTCTTTGGCTCCCTATGATCATGTTCAATGTATTTGAGCCAATAGTAAACTTTTCTAGGGCTTTGGTCAAATAGTCTACCTTTTCCCTTAAAGCCCTATTTTCTTCTATGCATGCATCATTAACATCCAAAGGCATATAGTTATCATGTGAGCATGCATCATCATTATTATCATTAAAACATGCTTTTTCTAATTTTTTCTCTAAATCTTTAATTTGATCAAGCATGGTTTTATTTTTCTTCTTTGCTCTAAATAAATCCTTAGTAAGACTAGAAATCATAGAAACTATTTTACTAGGGGAAAGGTTAGTTACCATAGTTTTCATGTCCTCTTCTTCGGATGAGGAGGATGATGAAGCTCCCCCTTCACTAGAGCTCTCTCCACTTGAGCTTGATCCTTCATTTTCGGAGGAGGAGCAATCCAAGTCGTCAAAGGCCATTAGGGAAAGGTTGGAGTAGACATGTTCTTCTTCTTCAGATGAGGATGAGGAAGAAGGGTCATCCCATGTCTTTGCTTTGAACGCCTTGGCCTTCCCTTTTTCTTTGGCCATCTTTTCTTCTTCCTTTTTCTTCTTGCTCCCCTTCTTCTTCTTTTCTTCCTTCTTTCTCTTCTCCTCCTTGCTTTTGTTCAAGAGGGGACAATTGTCCCTTATGTGTCCCTCTCCTTGGCAATTGTAACAAATGACCTTTCCCCTTGGTCTTCTCCTCCTATCATTAGATTTATTAAATTGAAAACCTTTTAAAGCACGCCTTACCCTCCTTACCATGTAGGCTTCTTCCGTGCTATCCATGGAGGAGGAGGAGGACGCTTCATCAGAGGAGGAGGGGATCTCCATCTTCTTCTTCCCCTTGTTGGCCAAAAATGCTACTCCTCTTGAAGGTTGAATTCTAGGCTCTTCAACTATTCCTTCAAGCCTTGTTTCGTGGAGCTCCATTGTTGAGAAGAACTCCTCCAAGGTACTCACTTCTAAGTTCTTGGAGATGTAAAACGAGTCCACCATGGAGCTCCATCTTGAGGACCGAGGAAAGGGCTCTATGCCCTTCATTACCATATCCCGATTGGAGAGCCTTTCACCTACACTTGTCAAGCCAGTTAGAATTTCCTTAAATCTAGAGTGTAGGGATTTTAACTTCTCTCCCTTTTCGAGTTTGATGTTGGATAATTGGGAGCGAAGGACATCTCTCCTTGCTAGTTTCGCCTCGGATGTGCCTTCATGAATTTCTATTAATTTCTCCCACATTTTCTTGGCTTTAGCACACTCCCCTATCCTATTTACTTCTTGTTGGGGGAGAACATTATAGAGGTGGTGCTTGGCCTTTGAATTCGCCAAGTACTCCTCTCTTTGTCTTTTACTCCATCTTGATTTTTCCAATAGCTCCCCTTCTTCATTCCTAGGCAATTCAAAACCGTTTTCCATAATCAAAAGAATTTCAAAATCAGTTTCGAAAAATACCTCGATTCTCTTTTTCCACCAAGAGAATTCCGCCTCGAACTTTGGTGGGTGAATTTTTTAGTAATGTGCTTGTTGTGGCGGTTAGTCCTCGACAAGCTTTCCTTTGCTCTGATACCACTTGTAGGGGATCGATCGGTCGGCTAGAGGGGGGGTGAATAGCCCTTTGTAGTTGGATTGTGGAATTTGCTCGTCTACAAGATTGTTAGCGCAAGCGGAATACTAATAAAGACAAGCAAATAAACAAAGAATAAACAAACAATGCCAACACCGAAATATAACGTGGTTCACGGCTACGCCGCTAATCCACGGTCCCCGATTCGTCCTCGGTGAATCACTCTGCAACCAAATCACTATCGGTCTCTCCTTTGCACTAAGCTAGGTGGAGGTAACCCTTACAACTCAAAGAACACTCCTTCTTTTACAATAGATGTGAAAGAGATCTAGAAGAAGAAGTTTATCACTTGTGGAGCACTTGGATGATAGTTTGGAATATAAGCATTAGCCATCCAAAAGCCCACACCCTCTCTTTTTATAGAGAGGGCTGATTTCTTCCCGTTAGCCACCACACCGATCACGCTCTTGGCGATCATTGCCGCCACTCAACGGCCTCGAACACATCGGATCCCAACTGTAGTCCAACGAATACGGCGATCGATGGATCCCATCAGTCGACTGTTACCTCCGTAGTCGACTGCCCAGTCGGCTACGAGTGGTTCTATGGCCAAACCCTCTTAATCGGTATTGCGCTTTCGATCGGCGCCTACATATGACAATCGACCCCCCAAAACCACTCACGATACCGAACCCTTTTGACTGAGCGGTATTTGCCATTCCATGGCATTCGACTGATGTCGGGAAAACTCATCCGACACTTAGCCATTCGGCCAAGTTCACCTAATGAGCTACTTACAATTCACTCATTCTCTCATCTCACACAAAGTCCCTCGCCGAAGCTCTCTTCGTTCGCGACCACGTCCCTCGGCAGCATCAGGCGCACGACTCTGCAATGCTCCTTCGTGTCTCTTGCCTCCGAAGTCTGCTTCCTTGGCTTCGCTTCAAGTCATCTCGTTCGGCGGTCCCTCGGCACCATCAAGTGCACGACTCTGCAATGCTCCTTCTCCGACTCAAGCACGAGGTTCTGAGTGGTGAACCCGCCAAGGCTCCATGTGCGAATTACTAAGTCCTACAACACTCCAACGCACATATCAAATCATAATAACAACCCAACTTAAACCCTTTGCCACACACATCAAAACCTTATCATGGCAAGAGATTTCCCTAACACTAAAGCCTTTGGCCAAAGCATTACATGTTTAGAGTAAGGTACTCTTGGATACATGTACAGTAACTAGAATCTGTAGGATGAGGAAATGATACTTGGGCTAGGTGTGACGTAGTCAGCCTGGTGGGGACTGACACAATAGATCATATTCTGAACCAAGTGGGATTAAGATTCGTGAAGGGAACAGGGCACAATTCATTGTAGTTGTTGAAGAGTTTCAAAAATAGTTCTGGATCAACCGTTGATTTTTCAGTTAATTGGGGATCATGATGTACTACTAGATGCCACTCATGATTATTCTATAATTAATGGTTAATTATAGATGACCAAAATAAATCGGGAACCTATTTGGTCACACGCTGTGGCGTAATCGAAGGATTTAAAATGAGCTTAAGAATGAGATTCTTAGATTGAGAGAAACTAGGTTTGGTTGGACCAAACAAGGAGCGAGCATGAAATTGTTTCAGTCGCAATGGAAGCATGGATGGGTCGAGTCTTATGAAGACATAATGGATGAACCAAATGTTGGACTTTTCGAGCCGCAAAAACCGCTTTTTGCATTGCAGAAACCTCGGAAGCCCAACCACGGATCTGTGCGAAGATATAAAAATAAAAACTACATGTATGTGTTATGAAAAACCTAGATCTACCATAGATCTAAATGGTGAGAGCATTACCCTCATAGCGACGCCCTTCGCTTATCCCGCTCGTCCAAACGCTTTGTCGGATCTCGAAGAGTGTCAAGTGCACACTCCTCTACAAGTATCCACACGAACAAATGGTGCAGAAGAAACCTTAGAGTGTGCTAGCACCCTTGAGAGTTTCGGCCAAAGAGAGTATTGGAAGAGAGAGCTTGAGAGGAAGTCCCAAGGAAGAAGAAGATAGAGTTACCACAAAATGAATTCATCCCATGAATAACACTAAAGTGGCCGCCCACTCTTTGATGGGGGGTTACATGCATGCATGTATCTCCAAGAGCCAATGGCTCTTGGTCTCCCTCATGAGGTGGCACCACATGATAAGTCCATGATGATGTAGAACATCATCATTGGGCGGCCCACATGCCATGTCACCATGACATGGCAATTGGTCAAGTCAAAATTTACCATTCATCTTCCCTCTCAAGTCAAGTCAAACTTGACCTCTTATCTCCCATGGTTGATCAAATCTAACCACTTGATTTAAGTCAATTTGATATAATGAATCCCTATTCATTAATTTAAATTGACTCAATGAATCAAATCTAAATTAGACTCATTCAACACTTGAATCAAATTGAGTCTAACTCAATTAGTCTAATTTGGATTACTCTTAATCCAATTTGGTTCATCCTATGAACCTAATCCTCATGGTTCATCATATGAACCTAATCTCCACCTAATTTCCCTTTGTGTGTGATCCTATAGGTTTTTTTAACGTTGGCAATGCTCCTAAACCGATTTAGGAACATAAGTAATGAGCAGTATCTAGCAAACACATCATTGCTGCCCAAGTTACAAGAATGTTGAGATTCAACATCACCTTTGTGACTACTAATTGTGACTCTCACAATATGTGATAATGTCCCTCTATCCTTGACATCTAGATTGACCAATCGAGGCATTGATCGTGTCATCCTCGGTACAATCTATATCTTGAACTCCAAGTAGACTCACTCTAATCAAATGAGCTCAATATCTCATATTGACTCATTTGGGCATAGCCATGCACTTCGTGGTCTCACTCTATCAAGAATAACGATGTCACTCCCGTCATATAGGAGGGATAGATCCCATCTACATCACTCACATCCCTCCGCATAATTTGTTACATACCCAGTAATCACCTTTATAGTCCACCCATTTACGGGTGACGTTTGTGCAAAGTATGCAATTCCTTATGTAGGGAACCATGGTGACTTCATGTCTAAGGACTAATAGTCACACTAATAGCCACATGAGAAAGTATATGACACTCATATAATAATCCATGATACTTTCTCATGGTGGGTCATTCAGTATACATTCTCCAATACATAACCATGGTGTCTTTATCACAGCCTTGGATGGTACACAGTTAAGTGTGAAGGCTGCTGTGTCTAGAGCATATCCCCAAAAGGATATAGGAAGATCTGTGTGACTCATCATAGATTGTACCATATCTAATAGATGCGATTCCTCCTTTCGGATACACCATTCTACTGTGGTGTTCCAGGAGGTGTGAGTTGGGATAGAATCCCACACTCATCTAGATAGTCATGAAACTCATGGCTAAGGTATTCACCACCTCGATCTGATCGAAGTATCTTAATACTCTTGCCAAGCTGGTTTTGTACTTCATTCTTGAATTCTTTGAACTTTTCAAAGGATTCTGATTTATGTGTCATGAGATACATATAACCATATCTACTGAAGTCATCAGTAAATGTAATGAGGTACCTGTAACCACCTCTAGTAGTGACATTAAAAGGGCCACATACATCACTATGTATAAGTCCTAACAAGTCTGTTACTCTTTCGCTGTGTCCACTAAAGGGAGTCTTGGTCATCTTGCCTAAAAGGCAAGACTCGCATGTCTCATATGATTCAAAATCAAATGAGTCTAGCAGCCCATCCTTATGGAGCTGAGATAAGCGACTCTGATTTATGTGACCTAAGTGACAATGCCAGAGATAGGTTTGGTTCAACTCATTTGACTTGAACCTTTTGGTACTTATGTTATAGATAGTTCTCTCTAAGTCTAGAAAGTAGAGTCCGTTCATTAGAGGTGCACTACAATAGAACATATCATTTAAATAAACTGAACAATATTTATTCTTTATTATAAATGTAAATCCTTTCTTGTCCAAACAAGAAACTGAAATTATGTTCTTAGTTAAAGCAGACATATAATAACATTCATCTAATTCTAGTACAAGCCCAGTGGGCAGAGATAGATCATAAGTTCCTACAGCAACAGCAACAACTCTTGCTCCATTGCCTACTCGTAGGTCCACCTCGTCCTTTGTCAATGCCCTGCTATTTCTCACCGCCTTCACATTGGTATAAATGTGAGATGCACATCCGGTATCTAATACCCATGATGAAGAAATAGATAGATTGACTTCTATAACATTTATACTTGAAGTAGAAGTCTCACTTCTCTTCTTCTTAAGATCTTCCAGGTAAGCTTTGCAATTACGCTTCCAGTGTCCAGCTTCCTTGCAGTGGAAGCAAGCCCCTTCCTTGGCCACCCCTCCTTTGGGTTTAAGTTCCTTGCCTTTGCCCTTGGCTTGGGACTTTCCAAGTAGACTCACTCTAATCAAATTAGCTCAATATCTCATATTGACTCATTTGGGCATGGCCATGCACTTCGTGGTCTCCCTCTATCAAGAATAACGATGTCACTCCCGTCATATAAGAGGGATAGATCCCATCTACATCACTCACATCCCTCCACATAATTTGTTACATACCCAGTAATCGCCTTTATAGTCCACCCATTTACGGGTGACGTTTGACGAAGCCAAAGTATGCAATTCCTTATGTTGGGAACCATGGTGACTTCAGGTCTAAGGACTAATAGTCATACTATTAGCCACATGAGAAAGTATATGACACTCATATAACGATCCATGATACTTTGTCATGGCGGATCATTCAGTATACATTCTCCAATGCATACCTATGTGTCAACTTGATATCTCATATCCATGACTTGTGAGATCAAGTCATCATGTTGACCTACATGCTAGTCTCTACGCATTAACATTGTCCCTGAATGTTAATACTTGACTAGGAATGATTATGAGTAGTGTTCTCTATATCATCTCATTATCGATTCAACTAATCGATTGATATAGATAAGAACCTACTACTCAAGGACGTTATTATACTTAGTTATTTGACACCAATACAAGTAAATATAATAACCATGCCTTTATAAATAGGAATATGATACAATAAAGTCCATACAACAATTATCACATGATTGACTCTAGGACTTTCACTAACAATCTTCCACTAGCACTAGTGTCAATCACCGTAGTATCTAATACCCAATGACCTAGTGTGATCATCATGCTTTTTCTGTGCCAAAGCCTTGGTCAAGGGATCTGCGATGTTAGCCTCTGTGGGTACTCTGTAAATCTTCACATCTCCTCTATCGATAATCTCTCGAATGAGATGGAAGCGCTGTAGTATGTGTTTGGTCCGCTGGTGTGAGCGAGGGTCCTTAGCCTATGCGATCGCTCCATTATTGTCACAATAGAGCTCTATAGGATCTGCTATGGAAGGAACCACCCCAAGCTCAATAATGAACTTGCGGATCCAAACTGCCTCCTTTGTTGCCTCAGATGCAGTGATATACTCGGCTTCTGTTGTAGAATCAGCAACTGTGTCCTGCTTCGAACTCTTCCAGCTCACAGCGCCACCATTCAAGAAAAACACGAACCCTGACTGTGATCTATAATCATCCTGGTCAGTTTGGAAGCTTGCATCGTTGTAACCCTTTACAGCTAGCTCCTCATCGCCTCCAAATATCAAGAAATATTCTTTAGTCCTTCTCAAGTACTTAAGAATATTCTTGACCGCTATCCAGTGACGCTCACTTGGATCTGAGTGGTATCTACTCGTCATGCTCAAAGCATACGAGACATCAGGACGAGTACATAGCATGGCGTACATGATAGATCCTATAGCAGATGCATAAGGGATCTTATCCATGCGGTGTCTCTCCTCTCTAGAAGAGAGACTTTGAGTCTTCAAAAGACTCACACCATGTGACATCGGCAGAAGTCCCTTCGTAGAATTCTGCATGGCAAACCATAGTAATACCATGTCAATGTATGTACTCTGACTTAGGCCAAGAAATCTCTTAGATCTGTTGGATCGATGCGGTTCGCTAGAGGGGGGGTGAATAGCGAAAAGCCTTTTTCTTTCGAATTCGTTTCAAGACAAATATACGCAGCGGAAATGTAAATGAAACAAAAAGAGACAAGTTTGTTTTTTTACTTGGTTCGTAGCCTTCGGCTACTACTCCAAGGCCCTAACGGTCCTAGACCGTGTACGGAGGGCAATTCACTAAAACACTCCTCCTCGTTGGAGGTAGGAGTTTGACGATTACAAAACAAACTTTGAAGAAAAATGATAGAGAGACAAACCCTCTCTTCTATTAAAGTAAAATGCAACGATAGAAAAACCTCGAGTAAAAGAGTTGCAATATTGAAAACAATAACAAGGATTATACCAACAACTAAAAAGAAAGACCTTAAGCTAGGGTTGTTGGCAGCACTTCGTTGTCGTAGAGTCGTCGGAGAGTCGCAGCATTGCGGAAGCTTTTGAGCACTTAGAATTCTTATGAAAACCCTAGGTTAGGACCTCCTTTTATAGCCTTTGAGCCCCTTTTCGAGAGGAACCCTAGCCAATCATATTTGAGCACCATTCCCCTTGAAATTTGGTGATAAACCTTGACTCCTCGAGGCTGATCCTTTGACCAGCCGATGGATGGCCATCACGATCGATTCGGCGCATCGATCGAGTGCTATCCGTAATCACCCGTGATGGATGGCGATCGAGTACCAGTTGGCGATCAATCGATCTTGGTTAAGGCAATGTTAGCTTAAAGAAAACATTATTTCGACGGTCGTCGACTATCCGATCTTGACCTAGACCACCTATGAGATGTCTTGGGTCGGATCAATGCTTAAGTCTTTCCCCTTAACGAGGATACGACCTTACTTACACTCGAACACACGAGCTTACCTCGATACTTACATGTTTCTTTTGCTTCCGGCCTTCCACTCAATTCCTTCGGCTCTTTCCGAAGTCACTTGAGTGTCGCCTGACCACCGTGGCTTCCTCCGGGTGTCGTTAGCCTTCAGCTCCAGCTATAGAAATTTTCTGCACACTCGATTCAGCTCGTGAGATAACAACATGAGCTTAACATTGTATCATTTGCTATAATCAAAACTCAGGTTCGACTTAGGTGCCTACTGCACCAACAATCTCCCCCTTTTTGATTTATGGCAAACCCACATACAAAGTTAAGAAAAAAAACAAATTAAGTGCATTAAGTAAAATGAGCAAGAGATATGCATGAATGTGTAGGAGTATAAAATCTCTTTTTCAAGTGCTCCCCCTTGAGGAATCCTCCCCCTTGACCGAGGGTGAGTACCTGAGAAAGAGTTTTAACTTTCCTCCTTGATATTTGCTACTAAAAAAGAATTAAGTAACTGAAATTACTTAATATTGGCCATAGTATTTAAAATAAGTTTTAAGTTAAGAAAATGATTTCTTAACCTTGGCCTTTACTTTCGTTTTGTTAACAAGTTAACTTAAAGTTAAGTAAATTATTTGTTAACAAAAACAAGTTAACTAAATATGTTTAAGTTAAGAATTCCCTTAAAACAAGTTAACTAAATATGTTTAAGTTAAGAATTCCCTTAACTTGTAAGTTAAGAATTCCCTTAACTTGTTTTGTTAACTTAAAGTTAAGTAAGCCTTGGCCAAAAAAAATCGATCCCTTAACTTTGGCCTTTTTCTCCCCCTTTTGCCATATATCGAAAAATGCGAGGGTGTGTGTGGAATAAGTATTAATTTTAAAGTCCAAGCATGTTCCAAATTAGTTCGAAAATAATATACTGAAAATAATTTCATCTATAAAATGTTTGACTCATATTTGGCTTGATTGATATGAAAGATCAACCAGTCCTGGTCAGAGTCGGTTAGTATGTATGATTATACTCCATGGTTCATGGCGATGCACTAGCTCTACATCTGGAACCAGGAGTAAGGTCCTAACATCTCACGCCCATCTACGTGGCTAAGTACACAAACACATTAGTCCTATGTGTTGTGAGATGTACTGGCTCATTAAATCTATAGGTGCATGATATCTAAGGTATGTCCTATGCTAGTTCCATAATAATGAAAAAGAAAGAAATAGTAGTAAGAACATATAATTTGCAAGTACCTATTCTATTACGCACATGCCCAATTTTCGTCTTAATAGACTAAATTCGACTTCGGGTAGGGGTTTAGTAAATAGGTCTGCCAAGTTGGACTTCGATTCGACGTATTCGAGTTGTATGGCTCCGTTGGCCACATGTTCTCGAATGAAATGGTGTTTAACCTCTATATGTTTGGTCCTAGAGTGACATATCGGATTCTTTGTAAGATTAATTGAACTAATGTTATCTACGTGAAGTTTAGTATTCGTAAAGTCTAACTTAAAGTCGCGGAGAGTGTGCTTCATCCAAAGAAGCTACGAGACACACTCACCCATCGCGATGTATTCGACTTCGGTGGTAGATAAAGCAACACAGTGTTGCTTCCTACTGCACCAACTCACTAGACTCGAGCCGAGAAGTTGACAACAACCACTCGTGCTCTTTCTATCGAGCTTACTACCGGCATAGTCCGAATCGGAGTAGCCGGCTAGTTCGAACTCGGTAGATCTAGGATACCAAATACCGACATTAAGTGTACCCTTTAGATATCTAAGGATACGCTTAACTAGGGTTAGGTGAGACTCCTCGGCACAGGTTTGAAACCTGGCGCACATACTTACTGCGAATAGGATGTCGGGTCGACTCGCAGTTAAGTATAGGAGACTTCCTATCGCGCTCCTATAGTACTTTAAGTCAATGGACTTACTTTCTAGGTCTTCTCCTATGTTAACATTTATTGCCATTGGGGTGTTTATTACCTTAGCGTCTTGCATTCCAAATCTTTTAATTAACTCCTTAGTGTATTTTTGTTGATATAGGTATATACCATCCTTAGTTTGTTTAATTTGTAGACCTAAAAAGAAACTTAACTCGCCTACCAAGTTCATTTCGAACTCACTTTCCATGAGCGAAACAAACTCGTTTAGTAAGGATGAGTTAGAGGTTCCAAAAATTATATCGTCTACGTAAATTTGAGCTATGAATATTTCTTTACCTAAGGTTTTTACGAAGAGAGTTGGGTTAACTAAGCCTTGGTTAAACCCTTTTGACTTAAGATGGATTGAAAGTCTCTCGTACCAAGCTCGAGGAGCTTGTTTAAGTCCATAGAGAGCTTTCTTATGTTTTAGAACATGATCAGGTTTATCTAGATTTTTGAATCCGGGGGGTTGACTAACATAAACTTCTTCTTTAATGTATCCATTTAGAAATGCCGACTTAACATCCATTTGAAATAGCTTAAATCCTCGATGTGCGGCATAAGCTAGCAACATTCGAATGGATTCGAGTCTAGCTACTGGGGCATAGGTTTCGTCGTAATCTAAGCCTTCGACTTGACTAAACCCTTTGGCGACTAACCTAGCCTTGTTTCTAACTACTTCACCTTTATCATCAAGCTTATTTCGAAACACCCACCTTGTTCCAATTATCATTTTGTCTTTAGGTGGTGGTACTAATTCCCACACTTCATTCCTAGTAAATTGAGCTAGCTCTTCTTGCATTGCAATAATCCAATCGGGATCAAGAAGAGCTTGTTCAATTGATTTGGGTTCTATCTTTGAAATTAAGGAAATTTGACTAAGGTTCCTATAGGATGCTCTAGTTCGAACTCCTAGATTAGGATCTCCTATCACTTGATCGATAGGGTGGTTAGTCTGAATCCTAGATTGGGTTGGGTTTGTGTCACCTAATGCTTGATCAATGGGGTGACTTGGTTGAACACTAGTTTGACTCGGATCACTTGTCACTTGGTTGACAAGAGAAGTTGGTTGATGTGGATTAGACTCGATCTCAGGGTCAGAGACGAGTTTGGTATCAGTGGGCTCAACACTTGGGGTCATTAAGGGTTTTGTAGGTTCGGGTACTTCATCGAACACTACATTAATAGTCTCTTCGACTTTAAGGGTATCGTGATTATATACCCTATAGGCCCTACTCATGGTTGAGTATCCTAAGAAGATTCCGGTGGAGGTTTTGGATTTGAATTTCCCTAGGTGGTTCTTAGTGTTTAAGATATGTACTTTACATCCAAATATCCTAAAGTACTTGATATTCGGTACTTTATTGTGATAAATCTCGTAGGAGGTCTTAAGGTGCCTCTTTACCATAAGGATCCTATTCTGGACATAGCAAGCCATGCTAACGGCTTCTGCCCAAAACCTATCAGGTAGGTCGTATTCGTTCAACATGGTCCTAGCGGCTTCTTGTAGAGTTCGGTTTTTCCGCTCCACTAGGCCATTTTGTTGAGGGGTCCTAGGGCAAGAGAATTCATGGTGGTATCCATTTAGGTTACAGAAGTCGGTGAACCTTTGATTTTCGAATTCACCACCATGATCGCTTCTAAGTCTTTTAACCTTAAGGTTTTTTTGATTCTCGATTAATTTGAATAGATTGATTAATTGATCTAGGGTATCATTTTTATGTTTGATGAACCTAACCCAGGTAAACCTGGAGTAGTCGTCAATTATGACTAAGCAATATTGGCTTCTATTGAGTGACTTGGCTCCATGTGAATCGAATAGATCCATATGCAGGAGCTCAAGTACACTTGAGGTTCGTTCTTGGTTAGTTAACTTGTGTTGTGTCCTAGGTTGTTTTCCTTGTTGACAAGCATTACAGATTTTATTAACCAAATTGTTGAGGTTGGGTAAGCCTCTGACTAAGCCACTCTGACTCATCTTGTGGACGAGTCTTGGGTGCGAGTGACCGAGTCGTCGGTGCCACAACCATGATTCCTCTTCCTGTGTCATAAGACATTTGGCTGAGGATTTGATTAAGTTAATTGTATAAATGTTGTTTGTCCTAGTTCCTTTGTGTATTGTTTTAGCTATTTTATTTGTTTTAATTACACATTCATTTTCTAAAAATATGACCTTATAGTTATTGTCACATAATTGACTTATGCTAAGCAGGTTATATTCAAAATTCTCTACAAGTAATACATTTTTGATAACAAAATTCAAGTTAAGCTCGATATCACCTGATCCGATGATTTTGAGCTTGCCGTTATTCCCAAAGGCTACCGATCCTTGTCGTTTGAATCGAAGCTTTGTGAATTTGAGTTGATCCTGGCCATGTATCAACAGTCAACATCCATTGATCCTACACACAAGGTGGTTGGATTGGATGTTATATTTTTAAAAAAATTGGTTTTGAGTTGTTAAACCTAGGTCATCTCACCTGTGTCTATATGATCAAGCATGTTATACTTATGTGTTTTTTATGAGATGACTTCCAATTAAGTTGATTAAGTGCATTTAGGTTCAAGTAATTTTAGGTTAGATTTGGATTTGACCCTAGGCTTGTCAAGTTTACCTTTTCAAGATCATGGCTTCCAGGTCGTGGCGAGGCACAGGGGCCTTCTTTTATCGGATCATCGACCACCTCCTTAGACAAAGCCATTTTCAAGAAAATGATGACTTGACTCACCTAAGATTATTTCCTAGTCTAACTGGTTATTTTTGAAAAGAGGCTCCCCGAGGCTCAATCATTTGAAGAATTTTAGTTGGTTATGTTTTTGAAAAGAGGCTCCCGAGGCAATCTTTTCGAAGAATTTTAGTTGGTTATGTTTTTGAAAAGAGGCTCCCCGAGGCTCAATCTTTTCGAAGAATTTTAGTTGGTTATGTTCATGTTTTAAGTGAGTTCACAAGTTTTAAAGCACAAACTTTCTAAGTTAAAGCATGCAATTTCTAAGTTAAAGCACAAACTTTCTAAGTTAAAACATGCAATTTCTAAGTTAAAGCACAAACTTTCTAAGTTAAAACATGCAATTTCTAAGTTAAAGCACAAACATGTTTTGTCTTGGCTCCCCTAGGACCAGTTGAATCGGTTTGGTCTATCCACATAGTGGATTTGGTCCTTGGAATCCGATGCAGTTGGATCCTAGAGTTGAAATCAAAAGGTTCTTAGGGACCCATGCTTGGACATGTTTCCTATGTCGACTTACAATCGACATATACGACCTATTAGTCGTGTTTGAGTTAAACCCTAGTCCAGCCTTGTTGTACACGACCCTTTGAGATCCAAGTAGGAGGTCAAGTCCTTTGGATCCCGAAGTGAACCTTTCCAACGTGTTCCTAAGATCTTCGAATTGACTTTTCAAGAGTGAGTTCTCAACTTCGAGTTTTTCAACCCGAGTTGAGTCCTTCTCTTTAACTCGACTAGTCGAAGAGGTTAGGGAGACCTTGTGTTTGAGGAGTTTGACCTTCTCAACCAGGGTCTCGACCTTGGACTCAGATTTAACTAATTTCCTAGACAAGAACCTAACCGTATTTTGTAAAGTATTAAATAAAGTTTGACTTACTTTAAGGGTATCTTTTGAACCGGATGCGTATCCGTGGCTTGACTTGAAGGTAGCTTCATAGTCCGAGTCATCCTCAGGTTCTGACTCAAGTTCAGGTTCGGTCTCCGTGTCTGAATCAATTGATTTCGCCATGAAGACGTGGTCTTCGTCTTCTTCGGATGACGCTTCTTCCCCAGTTGGTGGTGGCTTGCTTGCGATTTTCTTCTTCTTTGAACCTGCAAACAAGGTTATACCCCTCTCGGGTTCCGAGAGTTGCTCATGTAATTCAAAATCGAAAGAGTTCATCTAATCTAAGTTTAGAGAGGTCCTTGGAGACCTTGTAAGCATCGACCATGGATGCCCACAAGGTAGTCCTCGGAAAAGAGTTTAGAACATACCTTATAAGGTCACGGTTTTCGACCTTTTGCCCGATTGCGTGTAGGTTGTTGACTATGTCTTGGATACGGGCGTGGAGTTGCATCGCGGACTCGTGTTCCTGCATTTTTAGATTATATAATTTATTGAACAAGAGGTCGCGCTTACATACCTTGGCTTCATCGGTCACTTCGTGTAGCTCCACTAGTTTTGTCCAAAGATCTTTTGCGCTTATGAAGGGGCCGACACGATTTAGCTCCTCTTTGGATAGGCCGCATTGGAGGATTTGTGTTGCCTTGGCGTCGGCTTCGACTTGTCGTTTTGTCACAATGGTCCATTGATTGTAATCCAAGGATTCACCTTCTTCATTAGTAGGAAGGGTGAACCCGGTTTGGATCACAATCCACATCTCTATTTGGGTTTTTAGGAAGCATTCCATCCGACCCTTCCAATAACGGAAGTCATCTCCATTGTAAAACGGAGGTCGGACGGTGCTAAAACCCTCGAGATGGGCCATTAGAACAAAAGACATAAGGCGACGACGACGAAGAAACTAGCAACGATAAAAACACAAAAACAAGTGCCAAGACTCGCGTCTTGGATTAGTAGTGCGGGAGAATACTTAACAAAGCGAAATAAATCCAAAAAAAGAAAAAAAAATAGAATTAAAAGAAACAAAAAAAAGTAAATCTGTAAAAATGGCTAGATTGGTGGTTTCACAAAATCTTAGCAACCCCCGGCTCTGATACCAATTGTTGGATCGATGCGGTTCGCTAGAGGGGGGGGGTGAATAGCGAAAAGCCTTTTTCTTTCAAATTCATTTCAAGACAAATATACGCAGCGGAAATGTAAATGAAACAAAAAGAGACAAGTTTGTTTTTTTACTTGGTTTGTAGCCTTCGGCTACTACTCCAAGGCCCTAACGGTCCTAGACCGTGTACGGAGGGCAATTCACTAAAACACTCCTCCTCGTTGGAGGTAGGAGTTTGACGATTACAAAAAAAACTTCGAAGCAAAATGATAGAGAGACAAACCCTCTTTCTATTAAAGTAAAATGCAACGATAGAAAAACCTCGAGTAAAAGAGTTGCAATATTGAAAACAATAACAAGGATTATACCAACAACTAAAAAGAAAGACCTTAAGCTAGGGTTGTTGGCAGCACTTCGTTCGTAATGTAGAGTCGTGAGAGTCACGTTGCGGAAGCTTTTGAGCACTTAGAATTCTTATGAAAACCCTAGGTTAGGACCTCCTTTTATAGCCTTTGAGCCCCTTTTGAGAGGAACCTAGCCAATCATATTTGAGCACCATTCCCTTGAAATTTGGTGATAAACCTTGACTCCTCGAGGTGATCCTTTGACGGCCCGATCGATGGCCATCACCGATCACTTGGCGGCATCGATTGAGTGCAGCCGTAGTCACCGTGATGGGAGCGGCGAGTCCTTGAGTTGTCGGATCGTGATCGGCGCAAGGCAATGTTAGCTTAAAGAAAACATTATTTTTGATGGTGTCGGCCATTCGATCTCGACCTAGACCACCTATGAGATGTCTTGGGTCGGATCTCGCAAGTCTTTCCCGTATGAGGATCGACCTTACTTACACTCACACACACGAGCTTACCTCGATACTTACGTGTTGCTTTTGCTTCCGTCCTTCCACTCAATTCCTTTGGCTCCCTCCGAAGTCACTTGAGTGTCGCCCGACCACCGCGGCTTCCTCCGGGTGTCGCTAGCCTTCAGCTCCAGCTATAGCAATTTTTTGCACACTCGATTCAGCTCGTGAGATAACAACATGAGCTTAACTTTGTATCGTTTTCTATAATCAAAACTCAGGTTCGACTTAGGTGCCTACTGCACCAACAAGATCTATCTCTATAGATCTTGATGCCTAGAATACAGGCTACTTCACCTAAGTTCTTCATTGAGAAGTACATCCCCAGCCAAGTCTTCACAAACTGTAGCAAAGGGATGTCATTTCCAATGAGTAGTATGTCATCCACATCCAATATAAGGAAGACAACTGTATTCCCACTAACCCTCTTGCAGACACAGGGCTCATCTTCATTCTTGATGAAACCAAACCGTTTGATCGCATCATCGAATCGAAGATTCCAGCTCCGAGAAGCTTGCTTTAGCCCATAAATGGACCTTTGTAGCTTGGATACTTTCCCAGTATGCTGTGGATCTACAAAACCCTCAGGTTGTGCCATGTACATATCCTCGAGTAAGTTTCCATTCAAAAATGTGGTTTTGACATCCATCTACAAGATCTCATAATCGTGGTATGCTGCAATAGCAAGCATGATCCGAATGGACTTAAACATCGCCACTAGAGAAAAGGTTTCATCATAGTCAATACCATGAATTTGCTTGAAACCTTTAGCCACCAATCGGCCCTTATAGGTATGCGTAAGTCCATCCATGTCAGTCTTTCTTCTAAAGACCCACTTACACCCAATGGGTTTAACCCCTTCAGGTGGATCAACCAAAGTCCATACTTGGTTGGTGTACATGGATTCCATCTCGGATCTCATGGCCTCTAGCCATTTCTCAGAATCTGGGCTCATCACAGCTTCCTGATAGGAGGTAGGCTCATTCTCAATGAGCATAACGTCATCATGGTCAGACAAGAGAAATGAGTATCTCTCAGGCTGACGACGTTGTTGGATCGAAGCGAATCGCTAGAGGGGGGGTGAATAGCGATAAAATCTTTTTTTTTGTTATTTCGTTAAAACACGAGTAGATAATTAATTGCAGCGGAAAGATAAGCAATAAGTAAAGGAGACAAATATTTTACTTGGTTCATAGCCTTCGGCTACTACTCCAAGGCCCTAGTGGTCCTTGACCACACACGGAGGGCAAAACACTAAACAACTCCTCCTCGTTAGAGGTAGGAGTTAATCGTTACAAATAAAAGAAAAAAGCTTGAGGTAGAGGGACACTCCCCCTCTCCTCGTTACGATAAAAGCTCCGAGATTTGAAAGTAATGAACTGAAATAAACAACTTAAACCGACGTAATAAAAAGAAAACAATTAAACCTAGACGTCGGAGAAGAAGCAATTCATTGTCGGAAAGTTGTAGCTTGGCGGAGGCTTTTGGAAGCTTAGAATTGATGAAGAAACCCTAGGATTGGCCCTCCTTTTATAACCTTTGAGCCCCTTTTCGAGAGGAACTTCACCCAATTGAGTTTTGACACATGGCTCCTTGAAAAATGGTGATAAGGCTTGACTCCTCTAGGCTGATCCTTGAGCATCAGTCGACTGATGGACATCATCATGTACCTTACACCCAAATACCCTAAAGTACTTGATGTTAGGTATTTTATCGTGATAAATCTCGTATGAGGTCTTAAGGTGCCTCTTTACCATAATGATCCTATTTTGGACATAGCATGCCGTATTCACGGCTTCCGCCCAAAACCTATCAGGTAGGTTATACTCATTTAGCATTGTCCTAGCGGCTTCTTTTAAGGTTCTATTCTTGCGTTCTACTAGTCCATTCTGTTGTGGGGTTCTAGGACAAGAGAACTTATGGTGGTATCCATTTAGGTTACAGAATTCTGTAAACCTATGATTCTCGAATTCACCACCATGATCAGCCCTAAGTCTTTTGATTTTAATGCTTTGTTGATTTTCTATTAATTTAAATAGGTTGATTAATTGATCTAGGGTGTCACTTTTGTGTTTGACGAACCTAACCCAAGTAAATCTAGAGTAGTCATCAATTATGACTAAATAGAATTTACTTCCATTAAGTGACTTAGCCCCGTGTGAATCAAATAGATCCATGTGTAGGAGCTCAAGAATACTTTTGGTTCATTCTTGATTAGTTAGTTGATGTTGTGTCCTAGATTGTTTACCTTGTTGACAAGCATTACATATTTTATTATTCAAATTATTGAGGTTAGGCAAACCTCTGAGTAAGTCACTCTGACTCATCTTGTGGATGAGTCTTGGGTGTGAGTGACCCAGTCGTCGGTGCCACAACCATGATTCCTCTTGTCGTGTCATAAGACACTTAGTTGAGAAGTTAGTTAAGTTAATAGTGTAAATATTGTTATTTCTAGTTCCCTTAAGAATTGTTTTAGAAGTTTCATTTGTATTAATTACGCATTCATTTTCTAGAAATATGACCTTATAGTTATTATCACACAATTGGCTTACACTAAGTAAATTATATTGAAAATTTTCTACTAATAAAACATTTTGAATAAAAAAATTTGAGTTAAGCTCAATATCACTTGATCCGATGATTTTGAGCTTGCCATTATTTCCGAAGGCTACCGATCCTTGTCGTTTTAATCGAAGCTTCGAAAACTTAAGTTGATCCCCCGTCATGCATCGGGAGCAACCACTATCCAACATCCATTGATCCTACACGCAAGGTAGTTGGATCGGATATTGGATTTATTAAAGATTGGTTGAAAATTATTAACCTAAATCATCTCACCCATGTCTACATGATCAAACACATTAACCCTATATGTTCTTATGAGATGACTTCCAATTTTACTTAATTTAAATTTAATGACTTAAACACTTGTCAACCTTGCGTTAGATTCATATTTGACCTTAGGCTCATCAAGTCACCTTTTCAAGATCATGGCTTCCAGGTCGTGGCGAGGCACAGAGGCCTTCTTTGATCGGAACAATGACCACTTCCTTAGACAAAGCCATTTTCAAGAAAATAGAGACTTGACTTACCTAAGACAACTTCCTGGTCTAACTAGTCTAGGATACGATGAGGTAGCTTCAGCTAGTTCCGCTCGGTCAAGTGCACCGAACTAGATACGCCTTATCTAGCCCGAATACACAAGACTCCGCTTTCCTAGCGTACTATCATCTCGCCGCATTCTGGTACTGTGTTATCAAGTATTGACAAGTTATAGTCCTATCTAACCATTCTAAAAAGGAAAATCAAACTAAATAAGAACCTAAGCATGTAATTTCTAGGTTAAAACACAAACAAGTTTCGTACTAGCTCCCCCTGGACCGTTGAATCGATTCGTTCTCTCCACATAGTGAATTTGGTCCTTGGGAACCCAGTATTGGTTCGATCCTAAGTTTGAAATTAAGGTGGTCTTAGGGACCCATTCTTGGACACATTTTTTATGTCGACTTACAATCGACATATATGACTTGTTGGTCGTATTTGAGCTAAACCCTAGCCCGACCTTGTTGTACATGGCCCTTTGCGATCCAAGTAGGAGGTCAAGTCCTTTGGATCCCAAAGTAAACCTTTCCAACGTATTCCTAAGATCTTCGACTTGACTCTTCAAGAGTGAGTTCTCAACTTCGAGTTTTTCAACCCGAGTTGAGTCCTCCTCTTGAACTCGACTAGTCGAAGAGGTTAGGGAGACCTCGTGTTTGAGGAGTTTAACTTCCTCAACTAGGGTCTTGACCTTGGACTCAGACTTAGCTAACTTTCTAGTTAAAAACTTAATTGCACTATAAAGTGTACTAATGAGAGACCGACTTACCTTGAGTGTATCTTTTGAACCGGATGTGTATCCGTGGCTTGTCTTGAATAGTGTTTCACAGTCTGACTCGTCTTCGGTTTCCGATTCAGGTTTCGGTTCCGACTCCGTCTCCGATTCCACCGGTTTAACCATGAGAACACGATCATTATCTTCTTCCTCGGATGCTTCTTCCCAAGTAGCGTTGAGTGCCTTTTTGTGTTTTGGTGCTTTGCTCTTGAGTTTTGGGCATTCGGACTTGATATGTCCAAACCTGTTGCATTCATAACATCTAATATTTGAACTTTTAGGCTTACCTTCATTGGGTTGAGTGACAGTTCATTTTCGGCCCTTGACTATCCTCCGAACTAGGTTGACTAGTTCGGCCTCCATTTCCGAGTCGACCTCCAAATCGGACTCATCCTCTTCTTTCTTCAGGGGTGGCTTACTTGCGATTTTCTTCCTTGAACCTGCAAAAAGTGTTATACCCTTCTCGGGTTCCGAGTTAGACTGCTCATGAAGTTCAAAATCAGAAAATAGTTCATCTAACCTAAGTTTTGAAAGATCCTTGGAGACCTTGTAGGCATCGACCATGGATGCCCACAAAGTAGTCCTCGGAAAGGAGTTTATGACATACCTTATAAGGTCGCGGTTTTCGACCTTTTGCCCGATCGCGTGTAGATTGTTGACTATATCTTGGACGCAGGCATGAAGTTGCGTCGCGGACTCGTGTTCCTGCATTTTTAGATTATATAGTTTATTAAATAAAAGATCACGCTTACATACCTTGGCTTCACCGGTCCCTTCGTGTAGCTCCACTAGCTTTGTCCAAAGGTCCTTTGTGCTTATGAAGGGGTCGACGCGATTTAACTTCTCCTTGGACAAACCGCATTGGAGAATTTGAGTTGCCTTGGCATCGGCTTTGACTTGTCGTTTTGTCGTAATGGTCCATTGGTCATAACCCAAGGATTCACTCACTTCGTTAGTCGGAAGTGTGAAATCCGTTTGGATTATGATCCACATCTCGATTTGGGTTTTAAGAAAACATTCCATCTGACCTTTCCAGTAACGGAAATCATCTCTGTTGTAAAACGGAGGTCGGACGGTGCTAAAACCCTCGAGATGGGCCATTTGGAAGGGAAACCTTGCACAAAAAATACCAAAAAAAATAAAAAAAAAAGGTTCCAAGACTTCGGCTTGGATTAGTAATGTAGGAAATGAAAAGAAACAAAAGGAATAAACAAGAAATAACCAACTAAAATAAAAGATGAGCACTTACAACCTTCGATGTCCCAGAAGTGGTACTAAACGATGGTTTTTGGGGATGAGGACAGATTGTTACGAGGGTTTACCTTAGTAAGAAGTGTAGATCTCTGTGAGAGCTTCGTTTTGTTAGGTAGCCCATTTCATGTGTCAACTTGTACGAAAAGTTATGCCCGTTTTACCGTCGGCTACTCTAAAAGCGAATACTTGCAAAACAAAACCAAACGAAGAGTACCAAGACTTCGTCTTGGATTAGTAGTGCGGGAGAAAAATTTAAACGAACGAAAAATAAATATGTAAAAAATGCTAGATTGGTGGTTTCACCAAATCTAAAGCGCCCGACTCGATACCAATTGTTGGATCGAAGCGAATCGCTAGAGGGGGGGGTGAATAGCGATAAAACCTTTTTTTGTTCGTTCGTTAAAACCCGAGTAGATAATTAATTGCAGCGGAAAGATAAGCAATAAGTAAAGGAGACAAATATTTTACTTGGTTCGTAGCCTTCGGCTACTACTCCAAGGCCCTAGTGGTCCTTAACCACGCACGGAGGGCAAAACACTAAACAACTTCTCCTCATTAGAGGTAGGAGTTAATCGTTACAAATAAAAACAAAAAGCTTGAGGTAGAGGGACACTCCTCCTCTCCTCGTTACGATAAAAGCTCCGAGATTTGAAAGTAATGAACTGAAATAAACAACTTAAACGTAATAAAAGAAAACAATTAAACCTAGACGTCGGAGAAGAAGCAATTCGTTGTTGGAAAGTTGTAGCTTGGCGGAGGCTTTTGGAAGCTTAGAATTGATGAAGAAACCCTAGGATTGACCCTCCTTTTATAGCCTTTGAGCCCCTTTTCGAGAGGAACTTCACCCAATAGAGTTTTGGCACATGGCTCCTTGAAAAATGGTGATAAGGCTTGACTCCTCGAGGCTGATCCTTGACCATCAGTCGACTGATGGCCATCATCAGTCGACTGATGGTAGCATCAGTCGAATGCTGACCTCAGGCAGTCGACTGTTGGACGGCAGTCGAGTCCTCCAAGCTGGCAGTCGACTGATGCTAGCTGCAAGGCAAAGTTAGCTTAACAAAAACATTAATTCGACGACCTCCGACCATCCGATCTCGACCTAGACCACCTATAGGATGTCTTTGGTCGGATCTACGCCTAAGATCATCCCCGTAAAGAGGATACGACCTCACTTACTCTCGCACACACACGAGCTTACCTCGATACTTACTGTGTTGCTTTCGCTTCCGGCCTTCCACTCGATTCCTTCGGCTCCCTCCGAAGTCACTCGAGTGTCGCCCGACCACCGCGGCTTCCTCCGGGTGTCGCTAGCCTTCAGCTCCAGCTATAGCAATTTTCTGCACACTCGATTCAGCTCGTGAGATAACGACATGAGCTTAACTTTGTATCGTTTGCTATAATCAAAACTCAGGTTCGACTTAGGTGCCTACTGCACCAACAGACGTACCCTATCAGGCTTGCGAAGAGGTAGGTCTACTGGAACAGGTGGTTGTTCCACAACTCTTTGTGCAACAATCTCATCACCCACAACACTTTGTGGTTCCTGTTCAATCTCCATCAAGGCCTCAATGCTATGGTCCTTATCTTGAATTTCTTCAAGATCGAACGTACTCTGACTAATTTTTCTAGAAACAAAATCTCTTTCTAGAAAAACCCATCTTTGCCACAAACACTTTGTGCTTCTGGGAATGTAGAAGTAATATCCCTTTGTATCCTTGGGATATCCAAGCGAAATAGCACCTATCAGTTGGGTCCCGGTTTGTCTAAGACTTGACATCGAGCGTAAGCCTCACAACCCCAAATCCTCATGAAAGATATATTGAGATTTCTCCTGTCAATATCATTATATGGTGTCTTTATCACGACCTTGGATGGTACGGTTAAGTGTGAAGATCTTATGTCGAGCATATCCCCAAAAGGATATAGGAAGATCTGTATGACTCATCATAGATTGTACCATATCTAATAGGGTACGATTCCTCCTTTAGGATACACCATTCTACTGTGGTGTTCCAAGAGGTATGAGTTGGGATAGAATCCCACACTCAGCTAGATAGTCACGAAACTCATGGCTAAGGTATTCACCACCTCGATCTGATCGAAGTATCTTAATACTCTTGCCAAGCTGGTTTTGTACTTCATTCTTGAATTCTTTGAACTTTTCAAAAGATTCTGATTTATGTGTCATGAGATACATATAACCATATCTACTGAAGTCATCAGTAAATGTAATGAGGTACCTATAACCACCTCTAGTAGTGACATTAAAAGGGCCACATACATCACTATGTATAAGTCCTAACAAGTCTGTTACTCTTTAGCTGTGTCCACTAAAGGGAGTCTTGGTCATCTTGCCTAAAAGGCAAGACTCGCATGTCTCATATGATTCAAAATCAAATGAGTCTAGCAGCCCATCCTTATGGAGCTGAGATAAGCGACTCTGATTTATGTGACCTAAGCGACAATGCCAGAGATAGGTTTGGTTCAACTCATTTGACTTGAACCTTTTGGTACTTATGTTATAGATAGGGCTCTCTAAGTCTAGAAAGTAGAGTCCGTTCATTAGAGGTGCACTACAATATAACATATCATTTAAATAAACTAAACACTATTTATTCTTTATTATAAATGTAAATCCTTTCTTGTCCAAACAAGAAATCGAAATTATGTTCTTAGTTAAAGCAGGCATATAACAACATTCATCTAATTCTAGTACAAGCCCAGTGGGCAGAGATAGATCATAAGTTCCTACAAAGAATAGCGAAAGAACTCTTGCTCCATTGCCTACTCGTAGGTCCACCTCGTCCTTTGTCAATGCCTTGCTATTTCTCAGCGCCTTCACATTGGTATAAATGTGAGATGCACATCCGGTATCTAATACCCATGATGAAGAAATAGATAGATTGACTTCTATAACATTTATACCTGAAGTAGAAGTCTCACTTCTCTTCTTCTTAAGATCTTCCAGGTAAGCTTTGCAATTACGCTTCCAGTGTCCAGCTTCCTTGCAGTGGAAGCAAGCCCCTTCCTTGGCCACCCCGCCTTTGGGTTTAAGTTCCTTGCCTTTTCCCTTGGCTTGGGACTTTCCCTTGCACCATCAAAATGGAGTCAGATTTTCCCTTCTTAAGGTTGATCTCAGTAGTTCTCAACATGCTGAGCATCTCAGGCAGTGGATTATCAATTTCATTCATGTTGTAATTCATGACAAATTGATTGTAGCTTTGTGGAAAAGACTACAAGATCAAGTCAGTGGCCAACTCTTGGCCAAGGGGGAATCCCAATCTCTGTAGGTTTTCTACGTACCCAATCATCTTGAGTACATATGGACCTACGGGAGTCCCATCTTGCGTTTTGGACCCAAACAATGCCTTAGAGACTTCATATCTCTCGTGCCTTGCTTGTCCTTGATATAGTTGACGAAGATGTTCAACCATATCATAAGCATTCATGAACTCGTGTTGCTTCTGAAGCTCAGAGTTCATGGTTGCGAGCATTAGACATGACACATCTAATGCATCATCTTGATGCTTCTTGTAAGCATCTTTGTCAGCTCGCGAGGCAGTGGCAGGAGGTGCCTCTGGAATGGGTTGCTCCAGGACGTACAATTTCCTTTCTTGGGTGAGAACAATTCTCAGGTTCCTGTACTGTTGGTGTAATCAACCCAGGTTGACTCGAGTTTGACTCGAGCAGTACTTTGATAGTATTTTGATGATAGACAAAACTCATGACATGGGATTGTCATGGGAAAGTCCAACATGGTGTTGACATGGAAAATCCAAGCATGGAGCTTGGTGTGGGAAAGTCCAACATAGGGTTGGCATGGAAAATCCAAGCATGGAGCTTGGTGTGGAAAAGTCCAAAGCATTGCGAAGCCGTGCACTTGGTGCTTGGTGAGAAATGCATTGTGAAGCCGTGCGCTTGGTGCATGTGGTAAGTCTTGAGAACTTGGCAAGGTCACTAGGCTCGGGGTCCTTGAGTCAGTGAAGGATGGCATTGCGAAGTCGTGTGCTTGGTGCATCCGAGGGACCGCCGGACGGGGAGTGAATGAAGTGGGGCCCAAGGGAAGCATACTTCGAGGGCATGAGACGCGAAGGATGGCATTGCGAAGTCATGCGCTTGGCGCATCCGAGAGACATAGGCCGAGGGAAGAGAGCTTTGGTGGGGAACTCCATGAGGGATAAGGTGGACTTGGCCAAGTGGCTAAGACTGAGTGTCAGAGGCTCAAACTTGATGTTTGAGGGTTTACCCGACGGTCGGATGCTCAAACAACTTGGTGTTTATAGGTGTCGATCGAAGTCGGGTGTTACACTTTGTGCTTGGCGATGTTGCCATGGATCGACGATCGACTCCGGGGATGACAGTCGACTAATGGGAATGTCGCGAGCACAGAACGCTTCGTAGTCGACTGGGCAGTCGACTACTAGGTCACCAGTCGACTGATGGGAATCATCAGTCAACTGGTAGAAGATCCGTTGGAACTTGTCCAACATGGATCCGCCATGTGAGACAACGATTCTAGGAGCGATCATGGGGCCTTTTGGCGATCATTGCGGGGCAAAATCGACTTGATGCAGGTTATAAAAGGAGCTCAAGAGCGAGGATTTCGCCAAGACATTAAGGAAGCTATTGGAGGGGAATTGCTGCTGCATTCCAGTCCTTCAAGAGTCATCCAAAGCAAGCTACAAGCAAAGGGTTCAAAGCAAGCGTTGTAAAGTGTTCTTTATGTGTATTTCGTATTTGTCTTTGTATTGCTTGTATTTCATTACTTAGTGTAATTGCTTGTGAGAGGTTTCTCCACCTCCGACGTGTTGTCAAGAAAAAGTGGTTCAGTTGTTAGTGTCGTATCATCTAGAGCTCGGTGAGCTCGCTGGAGTAGGAACCATTCGGTTCAACCACGATATGTATATGTTTTGTGTGTGATTGTTTATTGTTGTTATTTCTATTGTTATTCCGCTGCGTATATTATCGACAATTGTAGACAAGCACGCAAGAATGAGTAAATTCCACCTTACGATGTTTGAGGGCTATTCACCCACCTCTAGCTGGCCAACACATACACATCGATCGATCCCCTACAAGTGGTATCAGAGCCAAGGAGCTTGTCAAGGACTAACCACCGACACAAGCACTACAAGATGGCCGGCTACAACATCCATCCACCAAAATTCGATGGAGATTTTGCTTGGTGGAAGAAACGGATGGAGGTATATCTCGAAACCGACTTTGATTTTATGATTATTGTAGAAAATGTTTTTGAGATGCCTAGGGATAAATACAACAAGCCAATTGAGAAGTCAAGGTGGACCCAAGACCAAATTAAGGACTTCAAGACAAATCTCGATGTAATAAAATTATTTAGTAATTTGTTACCTAATCATATTTTGTCTATATTGGGTGACTATAGGGATGCAAGGGAGCTATGGAATAAGATAATAAAATTCCAAGAAAACTCCCAACCGGCACAAGTAGAGGAGAATGCCGAGGAAGAAGCACCCACAACATTTGAAGATGTTAATGATTTGGTGGAGACCTCCACCTCTAGCATTGAGGGGGAGGAAAGGGTTTCTATTCCGGAGCAAAGTCAAAACGAAGCATCTACCTCTGGAAGATGTGATCAAGAAGAATCCTCCACCTCCCTAGGTAACTCAAGTGTTGTTATTTTAAATAAAAATCACATAACATGCTTCGAGTGTAGGGAGAAAGGGCATTACAAGAGCAAATGCCCAAAATTGGCTAAGGAAAAGGCATCGGCACCAAAAGTCAACCCAAAGTCAAAGGATGCCGGAGTCCCCTCAATTAAGAGCAAAGAGCACATTGTGTGCTTTAAATGCAATTAAAAGAGGCACTACCGAAGCCAATGCCCTAGGGGGAGGAAGAAAGGGCAAGAAGGTGTATCTCATGTAGGGGGAGCTTCCCAAGCTAACCCTAAGGTAAATTTAAATTATGCACCTTCAATTCTTAAAGTTAAAAAGCATGCTAAGAATTATTTTAGCTCTCTTGCAATTATCAATGAAAAGCATGCTAGTAGGAGGAAATATGTTTGTCTAGGTGCCAAGCATGTTCATGTAACTAAGGACAAACCTAGGACTCATAATTCTAGAAATATTTTACCAAAGGAGTCCATTAGGAGAATTGAAGAAAATTTGGGTGTTAATCCCAAGAAATCTAGGCACATGCCTAAGAAGAGGAACATTTCCCAAAAGATAAATGAAAAATCAAAATTGGGAAAATTAGAGCTAGAAAACCAAGTCTTGAGGTCAAGGCTAGAAAAACTTGAGAATACCCTAGCAATAATCACAAATTTGGTTAAGGGGTCTAATGTACAAAAGTCAAGGCCTAGGAAACAAGAAGCAGTCTAAGGCAGAAAGGTTTGGGTCACAAACCTATGTCCTATCACAATGTTCCATTTAATTATGGAACAACATCTAGGTCTAGAAAAACCAAGGCTAATAGGGAAGTTATCCATAAGTCTAGTCATGGTGTTTGCTTAGTGGCTAAGACCTCAAAGAAATCAAATGTAGCCACTAGGAAGGTCAAAGGAGGAGTCACCTCTAGAGTTGACCTAGGAAAGACCCAAAAGACTATGGCTTTAAAGCCTAAAAGGGTCATTAGGAAGGTATCTAGGGAAGTTATCCCTAGAGAATACCTTGTTAACCCAAGGAGCTCCAATAGGTATTGGGTTCCTAAGAGCGTGATCGATTCACGCTAGATGGGTTAGGGTGTGTCAACCCTAAGTGGATGGGTGGTTAACCTAACCATAGTAGAGTTGACACATTAGGATGTGCCAATGTGCTTGAGAAGTTAAAAATGATTTAAATTGGCATAATTAGGTCTTAGAGGTATTGGTGTGCCATTTTGGGTTTATGACACACTAGGGGGATAAATGGCATTAAGGCAAAAATGGACTTAACCCTAGAAATGGCAATTTGGATTCAACACTTAGGTATTCTATACCTTAGCATATTTTACTTGCCAAGATTTATTTGCCTTGCCATGACATGACATCATTTTCATTTTTATCTATAAAAATGTCATGATCATGTTTAGAAGTATTTTTATATGTCATGTATGCTTAGATTTCTTTCACATGTCATGACATCATGATTTTGGCATATGCTTTTATCTATATCATATTTATGCCATAATCATCATCATGCATATAATTAAAAATGGATTTAAGGACTATGGCATGATTTGATGGTAATCAAATAATATTGCCTAGAAATATGCATGAGACCATTAAAGATCAAAACCCCACATCTCACTAAAAACTTGACTTGTATGTGTTTTACACATCTAGATACAAGTGAGATGTTTAGGAAAAAGGGATTAAAGGTTTCAAAAATATTTTGAAAAACCTTGGTGAAGCTTATCTTTTGATAGCTATCACTATTGAATGGGATGATACAAAGAGGGCTCTTTATTGAAGCTTTTCTCAACTTTTGGACTTTGTATCAATCTCCTAATTTAGTGGGTAAAATAATTTTCAAATATTTTTCACCCATAGTGTTTATGAAAAATAATATACATACCAAATTTCAAGATTTTTAAACTTATGTATATTTACTTATGAATTTCGGAAAGTCATTTTTGAAATTCAAAAGCTATAAATCTGATTATCGATCGCCATGGTGGCGGTTGGTGATCGATAGTGGCAATGGCCGATTTCTAAATGATCATTGCCCAGTATTTCGGTTAATCTTGTTGGTTAGGCCCATGTTCAACTAGGTTAAGGTCCCCTAACCATTCCTAACCCTAGGATATGCTTGGGAGAGCATTAGAAAGGGTGGAAATCCATTGAACATGGATTAGGAGAAGTGTTAAGGGTGAGTATCAATTTTAAGGTGGATGAGAGTTCATTGTTGAACTTTGCCTTAATTTTGATTGGTCAAATGTTCCTATTGGCTTAGGGACTTTCCAAGGACATTGTTGGTGCAATGGTCAAGGAGGAGCAAGCCTCTAGGGGGAGGTATCCATCATGGGAAGATGGATGAGTATTTCCTCATGGGAGGAAAATTGGGTTGCCTTGTTTTAAGTGATATGGGATCCCTAGAAAGATTGTAGGCATGTGTTCCTTCAAGGGAGAGATTGTAAGATCTCATTGGGATATGAGACATTCATACCCTTGGGGAGAACCTTTTTGATGTAATGTCAAAAAGGGGGAGAAGTTACCAAGTTACCAATTAGGGTTCGTTGGAATTCTCATTGGGATATGAGAATTATCAATATGGGAGAATTGGTAAACTTGAGATGGTAGTTTTGTCAATCATCAAAAAGGGAGAGATTGTTGGTGCAATCGGCCCAGGTTGACTCGAGTTTGACTCGAGCAGTACTTTGATAGTATTTTGATGATAGACAAAACTTATGACATGGGATTGTCATGGGAAAGTCCAACATGGTGTTGGCATGGAAAATCCAAGCATGGAGCTTGGTGTAGGAAAGTCCAACATGGGGTTGGCATGGAAAATCCAAGCATGGAGCTTGGTGTGGAAAAGTCCAAAGCATTGTGAAGTCGTGCACTTGGTGCATGTGGGAAGTCTTGAGAACTTGGCAAGTTCACTAGGCTCGGGGTCCTTGAATCGGTGAAGGATGGCATTGCGAAGCCGTACGCTTGGTGCATCCGAGGGACCGCTTGACGGGAGCGAATGGAGTGAGGCCCAAGGGAAGCATACCGAGGGCGATGTCGTGCACTTGGCGATCCGAGGGATGTGGTGAGGGAAGAGAGCCGTGGGAAATCCATGAGGATAAGGTGTACTTGGCCAACTGGCTAAGACTGAGTGTCAGAGGCTCAAACTTGATGTTTAAGGGTTTACTCAACGGTCGGATGCTCAAACAACTTGGTGTTTGAGGTTTTTCTCGACACTAGTCGACTGGCATAGGTTCCAGTCTACTGGCATAGATTCCAGTTGACTGATCCAAGTCGACTAGGGTTCAACTGGTATTAGACTGTAGTTTTGTGCTTGGCAGTCGACTGCCATGGACTGGCAGTTGACTGCCGAGGGATGGCAGTCGACTGATAGGAATGTCGCGAGCACAGAATGCTCCGTAGCCGACTGGGCAATCGACTACTAGGTCACCAGTCGACTGATGGGCATCATCAGTCGACTGGTAGAAGATCCATTAGAACTTGTCCAACGTGGATCTGGCCGTTGTGGGACAGCGATTCTGAAGCGATCGTGGGCCTTTTAGCGATCATTGGGCTCAAATCGGCTTGAGTCACGAGGTTATAAAAGGAGCTCAAGAGGGAGGATTTCACCTAGACTTTAAGGAAGCTATTGGAGGGGAATTGCTGCTTCATTCCAGTCCTTTAAGAGCCATCCAAAGCAAGCTACAAGCAAAGGGTTCAAAGCAAGCGTTGTAAAGTGTTCTTTACGTGTATTTCTTATTTGTCTTTGTATTGCTTGTATTTCATTACTTAGTGTAATTGCTTGGGAGAGGTTTCTCCAACTCCGACGTGTTGTCGAGAAGGAGTGGTTTAGTTTGTGTCGTGCACATAACTAGAGCTCGGTGAGCTCGCCCATGGAGTAGGAACAATTCGGTTCTGAACCACATATATTGCCGTGTTTTGTGTGTGATTGTTTATTGTTGTTATTTCTATTGTTATTCTGCTGCGTATATTAACGAGAATTGTAGACAAGCACGCAAGAATGAGTAAACTACACCATATGATGTTTGAGGGCTATTCACCCCCCTCTAGCTGGCCAACACATACACATCGATCGATCCCCTACATGTACCTGTCCATGAAATTTGCTCCAGTGAGCTTGTCCTTCTCAAGGACAGAACGCAGAGAGAGAGTGTTCATGTTTGTCGACATAGTAATCTACAACATACAATACATAGAATTAATATCATATTCCTTTTATCATTTAATTAGGCCTTTAATCAAATGATGCTCCCACTGAATTATAGGATTTTTGTAGAATCGAGTTATGGATGTGGTCAAACCACATTACTAGATTCATACAAACTAGCTATAATTCCTGTGAGACAAGATCCACATGATACTAAACCTTGAGTTAGCTTTGGCTAAATCGCCCAAGACTTAGTATGATCAGTGGATAACACATTACCGATTACATCTCTATGCAACTCTTGTTTATAAGATCAAGACCCACATTTACAAAAGACCTTGAGTTAGCTTTGGCTAAATCACCGAAGATTTAGTGTAAATGCGATCTTATCCTATCTTTCCAACGCTTGGAATATGTCTATAGTTCTACTTGATCCAATTGAGTTAACTAGTTTTACTCAATCTAATTGAGCTTACTCTAACCCAAGCTATGATAGGCGGGATCAAGATTGTCCCTCCGCACCCTACCAAGATAATATGCGTTGCTCTGCTTTGGCAAATTCAACAACTACAAATGATCGAGGTAGTGATGGGTATCAAGGACTTGGTAGGCATTTTCGAGTTGATTCGATTAAGATCTAATCTAACCGTAATGTGTATCATATACGCATTAAGGCCTTTATTATCCTATACTAGCATGCATCACATACATACAAGCATTATTCTAGCATGCATCATATACATACAAGAAAAATATCCTAGCATGCATCATATACATACAAGCATTATTCTACTAGCATGCATCACATACATACAAGCTAAAAACAAATATATATATATATATATATATATATATATATATATATATATATATATATATATATATATATATATATATATATATATATATGTTGATATATATATATATATATATATATATATATATATATATATATATATATATATATATATATATATATATATATATATATATATATATATATATATATATATATATATATATATAAAATTAATTAATTAATTGTGATGTGGTCATGACCCTACTATGATCTTCTCAAGCCAATGAGAAGATCGGACGGTCAACCTAGGGTTAGCGACTTCTCCAAGCGCCTCCTTTGACCGCCATGTGTCGTCGGCACCCTTCTCGTAACTCCGTCTAGAAGTGGACCTTCCACCACTCCATTTTGTACATTACAAAAATGAAACTCGAGTTACATTCGAGTCTAAAACTATTTACAACTAGAATTTTAAAAAGAAGTGGCACGACGCGCAAGTCGCATACCCTATACAACAAGCACAATCACAAAAACAACACGCAGGTCGTATTATGAATTACAACACATTAACATCCAATCATATTGGGGTTCTTAGGCCATGACCATCACAAAATTATACATAATTCTAAATTATGTATTTTTACAGAAAATTTCTATAATTTTTCCTAGTTTTTTTTCAATTATATGAGTCACCTCTCCGTAACGGTCCCGCTAAGCGGTTTCCGGGCGTGATCGCGGGACAAGGCCCCTTTCAGGGATAGGGGCAGCACCCCTACTCGCAAAAATAAACTTTGCAAGTGTCCCTACTCAATCTTACAGCAACTTAAGTCACTGTCCCAAAAACCTAAAGCAAGAACTCACCGTTTCGGAGAGTTTTTCTCGGTGGTTGAAGCCTACAAGTGTCCCAACACTCGTTGCTTCGACTCTTCGAGAAAAATACCCAAAAATTCGATAAAAATAGGAAATTTACAGAAACTTAAAAATCTATAATTTTTATATCTAATACAAAAACTACAAATATGAAACACATACATGCTTCGCATATGGCTCCGATACCACTGTTGGACTTTCCGAGCTGCAAAAACCGCTTTTTGCATTGCGGAAACCTCGGAAGCCCGGCCATGGATCCGTGCGAAGATATAAAAATAAAAAATACATGTATGTGTTATGAAAAATCTAGATCTACCATAGATCTAAATGGTGAGAGCATTACCCTCGTAGCGACGCCCTTCGCTTATCCCGCTCGTCCAAACGCTTTGCCGGATCTCGAAGAGTGTCAAGTGCACACTCCTCTACAAGTATCTACACGAACAAATGGTGGAGAAGAAACCTTAGAGTGTGCTAGCACCCTTGAGAGTTTTGGCCAAAGAGAGTATTGGAAGAGAGAGCTTGAGAGGAAGTCCCAAGGAAGAAGAAGATAGAGTTACCACAAAATGAATTCATCCCATGAATAACACTAAAGTGGCCGCCCACTCTTTGATGGGGGGTTACATGCATGCATGTATCTCCAAGAGCCAATGGCTCTTGGTCTCCCTCATGAGGTGGCACCACATGATAAGTCCATGATGATGTAGAACATCATCATTGGGCGGCCCACATGCCATGTCACCATGACATGGCAATTGGTCAAGTCAAAATTTACCATTCATCTTCTCTCTCAAGTCAAGTCAAACTTGACCTCTTATCTCCCATGGTTGATCAAATCTAACCACTTGATTTAAGTCAATTTGATATAATGAATCCCTATTCATTAATTTAAATTGACTCAATGAATCAAATCTAAATTAGACTCATTCAACACTTGAATCAAATTGAGTCTAACTCAATTAGTCTAATTTGGATTACTCTTAATCCAATTTGGTTCATCCTATGAACCTAATCCTCATGGTTCATCATATGAACCTAATCTCCACCTAATTTCTTTTTGTGTGTGACCCTATAGGTTCTTTTAACATTGGCAATGCTCCTAAACCGATTTAGGAACATAAGCAATGAGCAGTATCTAGCAAACACATCATTGCTACCCAAGTTACAAGAATGTTGAGATTCAACATCACCTTTGTGACTACTAATTGTGACTCTCACAATATGTGATAATGTCCCTCTATCCTTGACATCTAGATTGACCAATTGAGGCATAGATCGTGTCATCCTCGGTACAATCTATATCTTGAACTCCAAGTAGACTCACTCTAATCAAATGAGCTCAATATCTCATATTGACTCATTTGGGCATAGCCATGCACTTCGTGGTCTCACTCTATCAAGAATAACGATGTCACTCCTGTCATATAGGAGGGATAGATCCCATCTACATCACTCACATCCCTCCGCATAATTTGTTTCATACCCAGTAATCGCCTTTATAGTCCACCCATTTACGGGTGACGTTTGACGAAGCCAAAGTATACAATTCCTTATGTAGGGAACCATGGTGACTTCATGTCTAAGGACTAATAGTCACACTAATAGCCACATGAGAAAGTATATGACACTCATATAACAATCCATGATACTTTCTCATGGCGGGTCATTCAGTATACATTCTTCAATACATACCCATGTGTCAACTTGATATCTCATATCCATGACTTGTGAGATCAAGTCATCGTGTTGACCTACATGCTAGTCTCTACGCATTAACATTGTCCCTGAATGTTAATACTTGACTAGGAATGATTAAGAGTAGTGTTCTCTATATCATCTCATTATCGATTCAACTAATCGATTGATATAGATAAGAACCTACTACTCAAGGACGTTATTATACTTAGTTATTTGGCACCAATACAAGTAAATATAATAACCATGCCTTTATAAATAGGAATATGATACAATAAAGTCCATACAACAATCATCACATGATTGGATCTAGGGCTTTCACTAACACCAAATTTGTTTAGTTCTAATCCAATGATAGAGAATAAACCAAAGGGGTTTGGTTTGTTTTAAACGAATGTACCAAAGTTGGTTCAATTCATTTTAACTTAAAATAGACCAACTCAGTTAGGTTTATTTTAACTTAAGTTATTGGAGCGGATTAATGGGTTTTGGTTATGAACCAATAACTCTAAGGAGAAGTTTTCTTAATAGTTAAGAAACACGGGCTCTATAAATTTCGGTTAGGTTTTTGGAGAGCCCTAAGTTTTATTTTGGGAAATAATCTTCTTCTCCTCTCCCTCTCTTCTCCTTGCCGCCGCCCAATGTCTCCATGCCACCCAGCCACCTTGTGCCACCGTCCACTTTGCTACCGGCATCCAAGCTGTTGTCGGCCATCCTCCGGCGACTCACCTTGGTTCCATCGACCAAGGGTTGGTCGACCATCCTCTTTGGCTGGTGCAAATCCTCCACCAAGTTGTCCAGTTTTCTGGACAGCTTGTTTCCTTGTGTGTTGGAGCGTTGTTTGGACGACGTTTGGAGCTCTGACAGTGGCTACCTTGTCGGGGATTCAATCTCCGGTAATCCTCATAGGTGGAGGACCAAGGATTCGTCAATCGGTTGACGAATACCTCTCTGGAGAAGTGAGTTTTGGGGACTCATTTTCGAATCCGAATTTTGATTCGGGTTGTGATCTTCTCTCGATCACATCATCTTCGACACAAGGCTAGTGACTCCTACGAAGATGAGGCTCGTGGCTTTGTGAAGTCATCCCGACGATACTCACCGTGGATACGGATAGAGGCGATTCTAGCAAGAGTCGCTCTGATTGTCATTCTCGCTGCATGTGATACGTCAGGTATAACTAGAGTAATTTCCTTTTTATTGCAAAATTTGAAATTGTGATTATGTCTACACATGTTGTACTATGCATGCATGTGATATGTGTGTTGTAATAAATTAGATTTATTACTTTTTAATTCTTCTGTTGTGCACATGTTTACGAAATATGTTCGAACACACACTCGCCGCGGTGCCGAAAACCCAACAGTGGTATCAGAGCCCAGGTTGTGTTTCGACATAATCTTAAAATTATTTTGTGATAGTCGTAATTGTATTTATGAAAATTTTCTACTTTTGAAAACTTTAGAAGTATTTATGAAAATTTTCTAATTTTGAAAAGTTTAGAAGTATTTATGAAAATCTTCTACTTTTGGAAAGTTTAGAAGTATTTATGGAAATTAACACTTTCAATAAATAAAATATTTGATTAGATTTGAAAATTTGTTTCCTAATTTAATCATGATTTGATTTGGGGAATCAAATCTAAAATATATTTTATTTCCATAAATAGTTTTGACAATTTAGGAAATTTGGTTCCTAAATTAAAATTGACTTTCCTTAAGAACACTTTCCATAAATAAAATATGTGATTAGATTTGGAAATTTGTTTCCTAATTTAATCATGATTTGATTTGGGGAATCAAATCTCAAACATATTTTATTTCCATAAATAGTTATGACATATAAGAAAATTTTTGTACATGCCATAATTGTATGTCATGTAATTGCATTAGATGCATATCATTATGTCATGGTGTCGTGACATGTAGATGTATGTCATGTATGTCATGCCATGTATATAATAGTTATTTGCATGCAAAGAGGATGAGACATAAAAACCCTTACTCAATATTAAAGCCTACACCTTCCATTACTATGGTTAGAACTAGAGTTCTGTTTCTTGTTTGGGTTGTTGCACTCTCTCCAAGGCCGGCTCGAACCCAAACATGTTCAAACCATGGAATAGTTTAATACTAATATGGTAAGAGTCAGAGGTCAATCGTTAGCTTTGGTTGTTGGACTCTCTCCAAGCCAGGCTAATTGGTTGAATGCGCTCTAACCATATTAAAACTATGTCTTGATTAATGGGTTGGCTTTAACCTGGAGCATCGGCTTGTTGGACTCTCTCCAAGGTCGATGTGAAGGGAGGTGAGGTTGGGTGTTATGCATATGATACATACTTGTTAATGAGTTGACAACCCGATGTATGTGTGAACAGTCAATTAGTTGATAGCACAGATAGTTGCATATATATGATATGCAATTGGTATACATGATACCTACCATTGTAGCTATGAATGTCTTGTTGGACTCTCTCCAAGGTTATTCATATCTATGTTGGATATCAGCCCATTCGGAGATGGACCTACTATCTCCCAAAGTGATTTTGGGGTTTTTGAAATTCAAAAAATGAATGGGATTTATGAATGTATGTTGATGTATTTTAAACCATCTTTCTCATATATGCTCGATTTTGTATTTCTAGGTTAATCAATTGATCATGATGTCTTTGAATTTGCGCACTATTTTGGATTCAAACAAATTGACTGGGCCTAACTTCTTGGACTGACTTAGAAACTTGAGAATTGTTCTCAAGGCAAAAAAGCTCACGTATGTCCTCGAAGAGCCTCTTCACAACCATCCTAGGGACGATGCAACTCTAGACCAATTGTTGGCCTATCAGAAACATGTGGCAGATGTAAGGCGATCGGATGGCCGGCTAGAGGGGGGTGAATAGCCCTCGTTCGTTGGATGTCGGTATTTGCTCGTCTTCGTCATGTGCTTGTCTACGATTGTTGTTAGCGCAGCGGAATACTAATACAAATATGAACACCAACAACAAATACAATCACATGCAAATACACACGATATACGTGGTTCGGAACCGAACGGTTCCTACTCCACGGGTGAGCTCCTCGAGCTCTAGTTATGCGCACGGCACTAACTATAACACTCCTTTTCGACTACACGTTGGAGGTGGAGAAACCTCTCACAAGCAATTACACTAAGTAATGAAATACAAGCAATACAAAGACAAATACGAAATACACGTAAAGAACACTTTACAATGCTTGCTTTGAACCCTTTGCTTGTTGCTTGCTTTAGATGGCTCTTGAAGGTCTGGAATGCAGCAGCAATTCCCCTCCAATAGCTTCACAAAAGTCTTGGCGAAATCCTCCAACTCGTGCTCCTTTTATAACCTGCATCAATGTTTTCGCGCCCATCGGTCGAGATCGTGACCATCGGATCGGTGATCCTAACCGTTGTCTCTCACAGCGGCAAGATCCACGTTGGCAAGTTTCCAGCGGATCACTCATCGATCGGATGGCACCCATCGATCGATGATCATCCATCGATCGATCAGTCTTTGGCGAGCTCGACTCCATGCTGCCGTGCGGTGTCATCGATCATTGGTCCTTGGCGGTCGGCGATCATCCATCGATCATTGCCCTCCCTCGGCGATCGGCGATCACTCCGATCTCTGGTTCGATCGAACACGGTCGAACCTATTCGACCTAGAAGCGATCGGCCCCTAACGATCGTGATGTCGGCTAAAACCTCAAACCTTACCATGTTTGAGCCGCCGCCATTCAGTCTTAGCCCCTTGGCCCAGTCCACACGGAGTTACCCACCGAAGCTCTCTTCCCTCGGCCTCGTCCTCGGATCGCGCGGCGCCGCGGCCGCAATGCCATCCTTCGCGTCTCATGCCCTAGAAGTATGCTTCCTTTGGGCTCACTCCCTTCGCTCCCCGTCCGGCGGTCCCTCGGATGCACCAAGCGCACGGCTTCGCAATGCCATCCTTCACCGACTCAAGGACCCCGAGCCTAGTGAACTTACCAAGTCCTCAAGACTTCCCAAATGCACCAAGCGCACGGCTTCGCAATGCATTTCTCACCAAGCACCGAGCGCACGGCTCCGCAATGCTTTGGACTTCCCATGACAATCCCATGTCATGAGTTTTGTCTATCATCAAAATACCATCGGGAGTCTACCTGGGACGATTGCACCAACAATCTTCCAACAGCAGATTCTGAACTAGCGAGTTGCATCATGCTAGCCGCGATGGTACCCGAGCTGCAAAAGAAGCATGAGAATATGGATGCTAATACCATAGTCTTCCATCTTCATGAGTTGTTTGATGAGCAAGCAAGATCTGAAAGGTTCGAAGTCTCCAGGCTCCTTTGTTAGGACCTTTGTAACGCTAGAGGGGGGGTGATTAGCGTTTCTTCGTTTCTACAATCAAGTTAGCGGAAGCAATACAAATACAAAAACGAATACAAATACGAAATAAGAAACCAAACGCTAACACCCAATTTACGTGGTTCGGAGATGACACTCCTACTCCACGGCAATCCGTAAGGTGGATTAGCCCTAGCCAAGCTTCACTATCTTCTCCTTTGGATGAACCAAGGTGGAGAAACCTTTCTTACAATACACTCCTCTTCTTTACAATGATGGATGATGAAGAACAAGAGAAGAGGAGGTTTTGGATTGCTAAAAACACTTAGAAAACTTGGTGAGCACGAGGATGAAGTTAGGAGTTAGAGCACTAGCCTCACCATGCTCCCCATGACCCCTTTTTATAGAAGAGGGGCTGTTTTTCCCGTTGGGCCTCGTCGGTCGGTGATGCATGCCATCATCGGCGCCGCCAACAGCCACGCAGCGATCTCGCGGAGATTCGTAGCCGCAATCTCAGCGGCGGTGATCGGTCGGTGATCTCTCCATCGATCGGTGATGGAGTGATCGATCAGTGATCACGGCGGATCAGTGAGGCGCGTGCAGCATTTCTTTCCTTGATCGGATCATTGTTGCCCATAGCGGTCGGTGATCGATCATCGATCGTGACATGCCCAGCGGTCGGTGATGGTCGAGTTTCACCACGACTCGGTAAACGCCGACCGACGGTCGGTGATACATCGTATCGATCGTGATACTCGATAAGTATGAATAATTCATACTTGTTTTTATACCCTAGACCTAGACTCAACCTTCTAGCTCCGTATTAAGCCTTGCGCCTTCAGGATCCCTCCGAGTCCGCGACTTGTTCATCCTTTGCGCTTTGCTTCCATGAGCTTCCTTCGGTTTCGTCATGTCTTGGGTTGCCAAATGCTTGGACTTTACGCCGCCAAGACTACAAGCTTGGACTTATGCTGCCAAGACCTTACTTTGGACTTCCTTTGCCAAGGTTCACTTGGACTTTACGCTGCCAAGACTACAAGCTTGGTCTTATGCTGCCAAGTCCATCCCTTGGACTTCCTTTGCCAAGGTTCACTTGGACTTTACGCTGCCAAGACTACAAGCTTGGTCTTATGCTGCCAAGTCCATCCCTTGGACTTCCTTTGCCAAGATCATACTTGGACTTCTCTTTTACCTGTCACTTAAACACATTCGCAATTAGATCACAACACATTGCCTAACTTAAATGATTATCCAAACATCAAAACATATAACTGCTTGGAGCATTGTTGCACCAACATCCTCTTCACCTCTAAGATGCAAGAAGGTTCATCTGTAGTACAGTTTGTGCTAAAGATGAATGGGTACATCGAGCGGATGACCACCCTCGGGTTTGTGATGGATCATGAATTAAGTATTAACTTAATTCTGCATTGTTTGCCCAAGAGTTTCTCACAATTTGTGATGAACTACGGGATGAACAAACTTGAATCCACTATTCCTAAGCTCCTCAATATGCTGAAGACTGTGGAGCCTTCTGTGAAGCATGAGGAGAAGGCGGTTCTGTTAGTTGATTCCTTAAAGAAAGGTTCTTAGAGGAAGTCAAAGGAACAGAAGAAAGGGAAGAACAAAAAGGCTAAGAAGGCAGAACTAGCACAAAAGGGCACTTGCCATCATTGTGGCAAGGAGGGCCACTGGCGAAGAAACTGCAAGATTTAGCTAGTCCGTGAAGAAGAAGAAGGCATCCGATGCCCCATCCTCTTCAGTTATCTTCGTTATTGATTATCATTCTATTTCCTTAGACACTTGGGTATTGGATACTGGGTGTGGCTCATGTTGGAGATCGATTGGCCGACTAGAGGGGGGTGAATAGCCCTCTTACGATGGATGTCGGGATTCTCTCGTCTACAAAGCGTTAGCGCAAGCGGAATATACAAATACAAATAAAGACAAGACAAAAGATAGACAAGCAATAAAAACACGAGATGTAACGTGGTTCACGGCTACGCCGCTAATCCACGGTCCGATTCGTCCAAGGTGAATCACTCCTCCAAATCTATCCACTAGATCTCTCCTTTGCACAAAGCTAGGTGTAGGTATCCTCTTTTACACAAGGATCACTCTTCTACAATAGAATAGAGATTAGAACAAGTAGAAGAGTAGGGAATCGTGTATGGCACTTTGGGAGAAGTTTAGAGCTCAAGCATTAACCTCCCAAAGCCCCATCCCCTTCCTTTTTATAGAGGAAGAGGGTTTCTTCCCGTTGACACAGGATCAGTCGACTGATGCCCTCGATCAGTCGACTGATCCCGTAGTCGTTGCCCAATAACGGCCGCTTTCCACGTTGGATTCCATCCAACGGTATTAGTATCAGTCGACTGATCCTACCATTAGTCGACTGATGCTCGATCAGTCGAGTGCTCAATGGAGTCGACTCCATTCTGTGCCGTGCGTTCATTGCCATTCAGCGACCGCCATTCCCGGCTATCGGCCGATCGACATCACGATCGGCCCATGGCGCGATCGCTAAGCACTAAACCGGTCTTATACGCCGATCGAATCCATCGACCATCGACGCGGATCGGGTGTCGGGAAAACCAATCCGACACTTGGCCAAATGGCTAAGTTTCACCTAAGAGCTACCCTTCACGGGTTACAATCGCTCACTCTCATCCCTCGGAGTCCCTCGCCTTCGAAGTTCTCTTCGTTCGCGGCCACGTCCCTCGGCAGCATCAGTCACATGACTCTGCAATGCTCCTTCGCATCTCTTGCCTTGAAGTCTACTTCCTCTGGCTTCACTCCAAGCTCCTCGTCCGGCGGTCCCTCAGATGCTCCAAGCGCACGACTTCTGCAAAGCTATCCTTCACCGACTCAAGGCACGAGTCATGAGATGTGAAACTCGCCACGGCTCCATGTGCGAATTACTAAGTCCTACACGAATTCAACGCACATATCAAATCAACATAACACACTAACTTAAACCCTTTGCCAAACACATCAAAACCGTATCATGGCAAGAGATTGCCCTAACAATCTCCCCCTTTTTGATGTGTGGCAATTCGTTTAAGTTAGGTAAAAACATTTGATATAAATTTTAAAGGAAAGAAAGCATGTAAATATAAACATGATATAGCAACATGCAACTCCCCCTTAATCCATGAAACTCTCTCTACAAATTCTCAATTTTCTCCCCCTATCATAATTTACTTAAACATAATCAATTCTCCCCCTTTGACACCATCAAAAAGATTAACACTAAGTTATAAACTCATGGCATCAAGTCTAATAAAAGAAAAATACCAAAAATTAGTTTAAAAACTGAATTCGGCCATTCTTTGTTCTGATTCTGAGGCCACCCGATCATTGGTTAGTTACTACCGATCGGTAGCGCTGATTTTGAAAATTCTGATTTTCGAACCGAATTTCAGAAATGCGTTAAAAATTCCAGAAAATTCGAAAAATCATGAAATTTTGGGAACATATTTCTTGTAAGGTTCTTTATCAGTGAAAAATAATGATTTTTTTATGAAAAATCATCATATTTTCACGTATTTGCCAAAAATTCAAAAGGTTTAAAAACCACTAGGTTTTTGACCATTCTAGTATCAAGTTTAACACCTAGTTTTGGTTCCAATTGTTTCAAAACATGAATACATAGATTTTAGATTAAGAAATTGTTTTGAAAAAATATGAAATATCTAACCATGATCTTTGGGCAAAATGTCTATGAATTAAACATAAGTTTTCCCCATGATTGGTCTATTATTGTTATTTTGATACCTTAAATGACCATCTAAATGTCATAGGCACTAGTGGACATTTGTATCATCCTAACATCTCACCCATGCTAAGTTTGCAATCAAGTTAGCCTATAGTGAGTGTGAAATGCATCCTAGGGGGTATTTGTATATACTTAACCATTATATTCATACAATTCTATCAAGGTTAAGTATCAACCTAATAATCCTCATGATCATAAAGGCATATATGAATGAATTCTACATTATGATCATGAAACACATGTATTCATTGAATTATTATCATGCATTGGGTATTATATCATGATAATAAGCAAAGTATCACCTAAAGCATGATTTACACCTATTTCTCATGATTATGTGCCAAATATCAAAATCATAAATCATGATTACAAGCATACATAGCAATTAATCATCATAATTTAAGCATTATTAACTATTTATGGGCACGTTATCATCACCCAACACTATTAAAAATGTTGTCCCGCCATCCTAAGTCAACCAAAAATATGATATATGTCAAGTCCATATGGTTGACTACCCTAGGGTTATCCTAACCCTTAAGGATGGATTTTGGAACCCAAAATAAGTTCTTTCCTATTGGGTTCACTAAGTATTCCTTGGGGGTCCATTTCCTAGCTATTACTTTCTTCTTATCTTGTCCCCTAGCTATTAGGCATTTGTAGGCCTTTTCATTTTTCTTTTCTTTATAACCTAGGCCCTTTTTGTTAAAGCTAGCTCTTTGGCTCCCTATAATCATGTTCAAGGTGTTTGATCCAATTGTAAACTTTTCTAGGGCTTTTGTCAAATAGTCTACCTTTTCCCTTAAAGCCCTATTTTCTTCTATACATGCATCATTAACATTAAATGGCATATATTCATGTGAGCATGCATCATTTAAGCTAGAAGAAATATTATCATCATTTAAGCATGCTTTTTCTAGTTTATTTTCTAAGTCCTTAATTTGATCTAGCATGCTTTTGTTCTTCTTCTTAGCTCTAAACAAATCCCTAGTTAAGCTAGAAACCATGGAAACTATTTTCTTAGGAGTTAGATTCGTTACCATAGTTTTCATGTCCTCTTCTTCTTCTTCGGATGAGGAGGATGTAGAGGCTCCCCCTTCACTTGAGCTCTCTCCACTTGAGCTTGATTCTTCATTTTCGGTGGAGGAGCAATCCAAGTCATCGAAGGCCATCAATGCAAGGTTGGAATAGACTTGTTCCTCTTCTTCAGATGAGGAGGAAGAAGCAAGGTCATCCCATGTCTTTGCTTTGAACGCCATGGCCTTTCCCTTTTCTTTTGCCTTCTTCTCCTCTTCCTTCTTTCTACTCCCCTTTTTCTTCTTCTTTTCTTCTTTCTTCTTCCTTTCTTCATTGCTCTTGTTTAGGAGGGGACAATTATCCCTTATATGTCCCTCTCCTTGGCAATTGTAACAAATCACCTTTCCTCTTGGTCTTCTATTCCTATCATTTGATTTGTTAAATCGAAAACTTTTTAAAGCACGTCTTACCCTCCTTACCATATACGCTTCTTCCGTGCTATCCATGGAGGAGGATGAGGATGCTTCATCATCGGAGGAGGAAGGGACTTCCATCTTCTTCTTCCCCTTATTTGCCATCAATGCTACTCCCGTTGAAGGTTGGATTCTAGGCTCTTCCTGTATTCCTTCAAGCCTCGTTTCATGGAGCTCCATGGTTGAGAAGAATTCCTCCAAGGTGCTCACTTCTAGGGTCTTGGAGATGTAAAATGAGTCCACCATGGAACTCCATCTTGAGGACCGGGGAAAGACATCTATGGCCTTCATTACCATGTCCCGGTTGGAGAGCCTTTCACCTACACTTGTTAGCCCAATCAAAATCTCTTTAAACCTAGAATGCAATGAAGTTACCTTTTCTCCCTTTTCTAATTTGATGTTTGATAGTTGGGAGCGGAGGAGGTCTCTTCTTGCTAGCTTAGCCTCCGAGGTACCTTCATGAAGCTCTACTAGATTCTCCCACATCTCCTTAGCTCTAGAACATTCCCCTATCCTATTGACTTCTTGTTGGGGGAGTACATTATAGAGGTGGTGCTTGGCCTTTGAATTTGCCAAATACTCCTCTCTTTGTCTTTTGCTCCATCTCGATTTCTCTAATGGCTCCCCATCTTCGTTCCTAGGCAACTCGAAACCGTTTTCCATAATTAACAATATTTCAAAATCGGTTTCGAAGAATACCTCCATTCTCTTTTTCCACCAAGAGAATTAGCCGGAACCCGGTGGGTGGATGTTGGAGCCGGCCATTTTTGATGTAGAGCTTGTTGCGGTGGTTAGTCCGGTGACAAGCAACCTTGCTTTGATACCACTTGTTGGAGATCGATTGGCCGGCTAGAGGGGGGTGAATAGCCCTCTTACGATGGATGTCGGGATTCTCTCGTCTACAAAGCGTTAGCGTAAGTGGAATATACAAATACAAATAAAGACAACACAAAAGATAGACAAGCAATATAAACACGAGATTTAAAGTGGTTCACGACTATGACTCTAATCCACGGTCCTATACGTCCAAGGTGAATCACTCCTCCAAATCTATCCACTAGATCTCTCCTTTGCACAAAGCTAGGTGGAGGTAACCTCTTTTACACAAGGATCACTCTTCTACAATAGAATAGAGATTAGAACAAGTAGAAGAGTAGGGAATCGTGTATGGCACTTTGGGAGAAGTTTAGAGCTCAAGCATTAACCTCCCAAAGCCCCATCCCCTTCCTTTTTATAGAGGAAGAGGGTTTCTTCCTGTTGACACAGGATCAGTCGACTGATGCCCTCGATCAGTCGACTGATCCCGTAGCCGTTGCCCAATAACGGCCGCTTTCCACGTTGGATTCCATCCAACGGTATTGGCATCAGTCGACTGATCCTACCATCAGTCGACTGGTGCTCGATCAGTCGAGTGCTCAATGGAGTCGACTCCATTCTGTACGTACCGCAGTGCCATCGATCATTGCCATTCCCTAGCGATCATTGCTGATTATCGATCTTGCCCATCCAATGGCGATCGCTAAAGCACTAAACTGGTCTTATACGATAGGTTGATCGAACCATCGACTTTGGCGATCGCCATGACATGGCGGATCGGTGTCGAGAAAAACCCATCCGACACTTGGCCAAATGGCCAAGTTTCACCTAAGAGCTACCCTTCCCGGGTTACAATCGCTCACTCTCATCCCTCGGAGTCCCTCGCCTTCGAAGTTCTCTTCGTTCGCGGCCACGTCCCTCGACAGCATCAGGCGCACGACTCTGCAATGCTCCTTCGCGTCTCTTGCCTTGAAGTCTACTTCCTCCGGCTTCACTCCAAGCTCCTCGTCCGGCGGTCCCTCGGATGCTCCAAGTGCACAGCTTCCGCAAAGCTATCCTTCACCGACTCAAGGCACGAGTCATGAGATGTGAAACTCGCCACGGCTCCATGTGCGAATTACTAAGTCCTGCACGACTTCAATGCACATATCAAATCAACATAACACACTAACTTAAACCCTTTGCCACACACATCAAAACCTTATCATGGCAAGAGATTTCCCTAACAGCTCACATATATATAATGACATACAGGGGCTAAGGAATAGAAGAAGACTCATCATAGGGTAGTCAAATTTCTGAGTTGGCAATGGAGCAAAGGTTGTTGCAGTCGCCATCGGAACTTATTTGCTGAAGCTCCCTAGTGGACTAGTCTTAGAACTGGACAATTGCTATTATGTTCCTTCTCTAATAAAGAACATTGTTTATATCTCCTACTTAAATAGAAATGGTTACCATTTGACGTTTAGTAATAATTATTTCTATATAACTTTGAATGGTGTACTTTATGGGACTGGAACTTTGAGCAATGGTATTTATACGTTGGACGTATCCAGTGACGTTTTCAATATCGAAGTGAGCAACAAGCGTGCTTGAAAAGATAATCAATTAGACTCCTTCATGTGGCATTGTCGTCTTGTCCATGCAAGCAAGAAATTCATATCCAAATTTACCGTTGTGGAATTCTAGAATCGTTTGAATTGGATTCATACGATACATGCGAATCATGTTTAAAAGACAAGATGACTAAGTTACCTTTTACATGAAAAGGTGAATGGGTGGGAGAGTTGCTTGGTCTAATACATACTGATGTATGCGGACCTATGTCAACTCAAGCTCTAGGAGGCTATAGCTACTTCATTACCTTCACCGATGATCACTCACAGTTTGGGTATGTGTTCTTGATGAAACACAAGTCTGAAGCCTTTGAAAGGTTCAAAGAATTCAGAAATGAAGTAGAGAAACAACATGACAAGAGTATTAAAATACTTCAATCGGATCGAGGTGGTGAATACTTAAGTCAAGAGTTTCTAGATTATCTAAGAGGCAATGGTATATTGTCTCAATGGACTTCGCCATATACACCACAACATAATGGTGTATCTGAGAGGCTTAACCGGACCTTGTTGGACATGGTCAGGTTGATGATGAATCATGTGAATCTTCCCAAGTCCTTTTGGGGCTATGCACTTCAAACAGCTATTTACTTGCTAAACAGAATGCCAACCAAGGTAGTCTCCTCTACTCTATATGAGATATGGAATAGTAAGAAACCTAATGTATCTTACTTGAAGATAAGGGGTTGGCCTGCTTATGTGAAGCAGACTGTATCAGACAAATTGGATGCTAAGTCTGATAAATATTTATTTATTGGATACCCTAAGGAAACAAGGGGTTACCAATTCTATCATCCTATGGAACAAAAGGTGTTTGTTTCAAGGCATGCTGTGTTTCTAGAGAAAGAGTTTATCTTGCAAGAAAACAGTGGGATTATCGTTGAGCTTGAGGAGGCTCGAGAGACTCAAATAGACATTGATGAGATACCTGGTGAAGCACCACAACCGATAACTCATAGTGATGAGCTATCGGCTGGACCTATTGAGACACCACATCTTCGTAGATCTAGTAGAACATGCAACATTCCTAAGAGATATAGATTTCTCGTAAGTGAATCGAACAATGTGTTACACATTGATGATGAGGAGCCTACCAGTTATGAAGAAGTTCTGAAAAGTTCAGAAAGGGATAAGTGGCTTAACGCCATAAAGTTGGAAATGGATTCCATGTATGAAAATCAAGTTTGGAACTTGGTTGATGAAGGTAGGAAACTTCGCTTCCCACTTCAACTCGGTCGCTTGTTCATGGCGATCCCTTCTATGTCCCCGGATAAAAAAAAATATCCTTGACAAGGAGGGATCACCCAAGCTACCGTTTCATCGTTGTTGGATCGAGCGGATCGCTAGAGGGGGGGTGAATAGCGATAGAAATTTTTCATTCAAAATCGTTCGTTAAAATGCGAGTGGACATAGTGGAAGATAAAAACAAAACAAGCGAGACAATAGACACAAGGGTTTTACTTGGTTCGTAGCCGAAGGCTACTACTCTAAGGCCCTAGTGGTCCTTGACCACGTACGGAGGGCAAATACAATTTAAACTTTCATTACCAACGACTTCAAAGGTTGGAGGTTGAAGCTCTAGTCATCGTCTCGGCAGCGCTTCGTCATAGGGATGTCGGAGAGTCAGAGCGTATCGGAAGCACTTGGAAACATTTTTTAATTGATAAAAAACCTAAGACAAGCCCTCCTTTTATAGCCTTTGAGCCCCTCATCGAATGGGTCTTCAACCAATCACAAATGGACACAAAACCTCCTTGAAATGGGGTGATAAGCCTTGACTCCTCGAAGCTGATCATTGACCATCAGTCGACTGATGGCCATCATCAGTCGACTGATGGTAGCATCATCAAGTCTTGGCGATGAGCGATCGGTGATGAAGGGCGAGTCTTCAAGTCGATCGGTGATGCTAGAAGGCAAAGTTAGCTCAAAGAAAACATTATTTCGACCTTCGGCCGTCCGATCTCGACCTAGACCATCGATGGGATGTCTTTGGTCAGATCTCGCTTAAGACAATCCCGTAAGGAGGAGGACCTCACTGCACTACGCCGCACACGAGCTTACCTAGATACTTACCATGTCGCTTTGCTTCCGGCCTTCCACTCGATTCCTTCGGCTCCCTCGAAGTCACTCGAGTGTCGCCCACCACCGGCTTCCTCACGTGTCGTGTCGCCTTCAGCTCGGCTTTAGCAATCTTACGCACACTCGATTCTCGTGAGATAACGACATAAGTTTAACTTTGTATCATTTTCTATAATCAAAACTCAGGTTCGACTTAGGTGCCTACTGCACCAACAATCTCCCCCTTTTTGATTTATGTCAAACCCACATACAAAGTTAAGTAAATAGCAAGCATGAAGAATAATGTGTATTTAAAACAAACAACAAAAAAATAAAGAAGATTAAGTTGGAGTAGTAAGGATTTTCTTCAAGCATTCCCCCTTGAGGAAACCTCCCCCTTGACCGAGGGTGAGTCTTGAGGAAAGACCTTAATCCTCCCCCTTTGAGGGTTTCTTAACATTACTTAAAGTTGGCCTTAGTAAAACGTTTAAGTTAAGAGTTCTTCTTAACTTGGCCCTTTCTCCCCCTTAAGTAAAACATTAAAAATGAGTAAAACGTTGATGGCACAAATAAGTTTAAGTTAAGAATTATCTTAACTTGGTCTTAATAAGTTTTCAAAACTTAAAGTTAACTTTTGGTTTAATATAAAGTAAGAGTTAAGTTATAAAAAAAATTTTGACCCCTTAACTTTGGCCTTTTCCTCCCCCTTTTGTCATATATCGAAAAGAGTGAGGGTGTGTGTGGAAAACAAAAATAAGTGTTAAATATAAAGTCCAAGCATGTTCCACATTATTTTGAAAATAATATACTGAAAATAAGTTCATCTATAAAATATTCGACTCATATTTGGCTTGATTGATATGAAAGATCAACCAGTCCTGGTTAGAGTCGGTTAGTATGTATGATTATACTCCGTGGTTCATAACGATGCACTAGCTCTACATCTGGAACCAGGAGTAAGGTCCTAACATCTCACGCCATCTACGTGGCTAAGTACACAAACACATTAGTCCTATGTGTTGTGAGATGTATTGGCTCCTTAAATCTATAGGTGCATGATATCTAAGGTATATCCTATACTAATTCCATAAAAAATGAAAATTAAGAAATAGTAGTAAGAAAATATAATTTTCAAGTTCCTATTCTACTACGCACATGCCCAATTTTCGTCTTAATAGACTAAATTCGGCTTCGGGTAGGGGTTTAGTAAATAGGTCTGCTAAGTTAGACTTTGGTTCGACGTATTCGAGTTGTATGGCTCCGTTGGCCACATGTTCTCGAATGAAATGGTGTTTGACCTCTATATGTTTGGTCCTAGAGTGAAATATCAGATTCTTTATAAGATTAATTGAACTAATTTTATCTACGTGAAGTTTAGTATTCGTAAAGTCTAACTTAAAGTCGCGGAGAGTGTGCTTCATCCAAAGAAGCCGCGTGACACACTCACCCATCGCGATGTATTCGGCTTCGGTGGTAGATAAAGCAACACAGTGTTGCTTCATGTTGGATCGATGCGGTTCTCTAGAGGGGGGGGGTGAATAGCAAAAAACCTTTTCTTTTTTTTTTCGTTCGTTAAAACTCTAGAGAAAATAAATTAATTGCAGCAGAAATGTAAATATAAAATAAAAGAGACAATCGACACAAGGGTTTTACTTGGTTCGTAGCCGAAGGCTACTACTCCAAGGCCCTAGTGGTCCTTGACCACATACGGAGGGCAGAAGCACTAAAGGAACTCCTCCTCGTTGGAGGTAGGAGTTAATCGATACAAAAAAACTTTAAGGTAGGTAGAGGACAATCCCCTCTCCTCATTATCGATAAAAGCTCAGAAAGTAGATGAACAAGCGATAACAAAATAATAGCGTAAAGACAAATAAGAAAAATTAAACCTAGGCGTCGGAAGGAAGGACTTGTTGTGAGAAGTAGCTTTGCGAGACTTTGGAGGCTTAGAATTGTTGATAAAACCCTAGGTTTGGCCCTCCTTTTATAGCCTTTGAGCCCCTTTTGAAGGAACCCTAGCCAATCACAAATTTGGACACATCTTCCCTTGAATTTTGGTGATAATCCTTGACTCCTCGAATCGATCATTGACCATCGATCGGTGATGGCCATCATCGATCGTGATGGCGACATCGGATCGATTCTGACCTTAGCGATCATTGTTTGTGGCGATCGAGTCCTCAATAGCGATCGGTGATGCTTTGCTTTGCAAGTCAAAGTTAGCACAACAAAAACATAATTTCGATGGTCGTCGACCATCCGATCTCGACCTAGACCATCTATAAGAAGTCTTTGGTCGGATCTACGCTTAAGATCATCCCCGTAAAGAGGATACGACCTTACTTACTCTCGCACACACGAGCTTACCTCGATACTTACGTGTCGCTTTTGCTTCCGGCCTTCCACTCGATTCCTTCGGCTCCCTCCGAAGTAACTCGAGTATCGCCCGACCACCACGGCTTCCTCCGGGTGTCACTAGCCTTTAGCTCCAGCTATATCAATCTTTTGCACACTTGATTCAGCTCGTGAGAAAACAAAATAGACTTAACTTTTGTGTCTTTGCTATAATCAAAACACAGGTTCGATTTCGGTGCCTCACTGCACCAACAATCTCCCCCTTTTTGATCTATGGCAAAAACACACAAAGTTAAGGAAATTAAGTGCATGAAACAGTAAAGTCAAGAAGCAAAAGTAGGAGTAGTAAAAATATTTCTCAAGTTCTCCCCTTAGAGGAACCCTCCCCCTTGACCGAGGGTGAGTACTTGAAAAAGACTTTTAGTTCTCCAAACACAAAAGGTAACGAGTTAAGTAAATGGCATTACTTAACTCCAAACACAAAAGATAACGAGTTAAGTAAATGGCATTACTTAACTTAGGCCTTTAAAGTTTTCAATTCCGAAGAGTTGATAACCTAAACCTTACTCCCCCTTAACTTAGGCCTTTAAAGTTTTCAATTCCGAAGAGTTGAAAACCTAAACCTTACTCCCCCATAACTTAGGCCAGAATCAAAGTTTTAAGTTAAGTTATCAATTTCAAAAATTTGAAATTGAACTTTGGCCGTTTCTTGAACCTTAACTTTGGCCTTTTCTCCCCCTTTTGACATAAATCAAGGAAAAAGTGGGGGGGTTTTAAGAAAACCCTAAGTCCAAGCATGATGATTTTTAAAAATAGTATGTGAAAATAATTCATCTAAATGTTCAACTCTAGTTTGACTTGATTGAAATGATATTATCAACAAGTCCTGATTAGAGTTGGTTAATATTAGTTGCATATTTATACTCCGAGGTTCATATTGACGCACTTGATCTACATCTTGGAACCTGGAGTAGGGTCTTAACATCTCACGCCCATCTACGTGGCTAAGTACACAAACACATTAGTCCTATGTGTTGTGAGATGTACTGGCTCCTTAAATCTATAGGTGCATGTTATCTAAGGTATGTCCTATGCTAGTTCCATCAAAATGAAAAATAAGAAATAGTAGTAAGAAAATATAGTTTGCAAGTTCTTATTCTATTACGCTGCCCAATTTTGTCTTAATAGACTAAATTCGGCGGGTAGGGGTTTAGTAAATAGATGTTACTAGGTTAGATTTGATTCGGCGTACTGAGTTGTATGGCTCCGTTGGCCACATGTTCTCGAATGAAATGGTGTTTGACTTCTATATGTTTGGTCCTAGAGAGACATATTGGATTCTTTGTAAGATTAATTGAACTAATGTTATCTACGTGAAGTTTAGTATTCGTAAAGTCTAACTTAAAGTCGCGGAGGTGTGCTTCATCGAAGAAGGTTGGTGACACACTCACCCATCGCGATGTATTCCGGTGGTAGATAAAGCAACACAGTGTTGCTTCCTACTGCACCAACTCACTAGACTCGAGCCGAATAGTTGACAACAACCACTCGTGCTCTTTCTATCGAGTTTACTACCGGCATAATCCGAATCGGAGTAGCCGATTAGTTCAAACTCCGTAGATCTAGGATGAATACCAGCATTAAGTGTACCCTTTAGATATCTAAGGATAAACAACTAGGGTTAGGTGAGACTCCTTAGCACGAGGTTTGAAACACAGCACATACTTCTTGCAAATAAGATGTCGAATTCTGCGATTAAGTATAGGAGACTCCTATTACACTCTATAGTACTTTAAGTCAATGGACTTACTTTCTGGGTCTTCTCCTATGTTAACATTAATCGCCATTGGGGTGTTTATTATCTTAGCGTCTTGCATTCCAAATCTTTTAATTAACTCCTTAGTGTATTTCTGTTGATATAGGTATATACCATCCTTAGTTTGTTTAATTTGTAGACCTAAAAAGAAACTTACTTTCGCCTACCAAGTTCATTTGAACTCACTTTCCATGAGTGAAGCGAACTCGTTTAGTAATTTGAGTTAGAGGATCCAAAAATTATATCGTCTACGTAAATTTGAGCTATGAATATTTCTTTACCTAAGGTTTTTTACGAAGAGAGTTGGGTCAACTAAGCCTTGGTTAAACCCTTTTGACTTAAGATGGATTGAAAGTCTCTCGTACCAAGCTCGAGGAGCTTGTTTAAGTCCATAGAGATCTTTCTTAAGTTTTAGAACATGGTCGGGTTTATCTAGATTTTGAATCCGGGGTTGGCTAACATAAACTTCTTCTTTAATGTATCCATTTAGGAATGCCGACTTAACATCCATTTGAAACAGCTTAAATCCTCGATGTGCGGCATAAGCTAGCAACATTCGAATGGATTCTAGTCTAGCTACTGGGGCATAGGTTTCGTCGTAATCTAAGCCTTCGACTTGACTAAACCCTTTGGCGACTAACCTAGCCTAGTTTCTAACTACTTCACCTTTATCATCAAGCTTATTTTGAAACACCCACCTTGTTCCAATTATCGTTTTGTCTTTAGGTGGTGGTACTAATTCCCACACTTCATTCCTAGTAAATTGAGCTAGCTCTTCTTGCATTGCAATAATCCAATCGGGATCAAGAAGAGCTTGTTCAATTGATTTGGGTTCTATCTTTGAAATTAAGTAAATTTGACTAAGGTTCCTATAGGATGCTCTAGTTCGAACTCCTAGATTAGGATCTCCTATCACTTGATCGATAGGGTGGTTAGTCTGAATCCTAGATTGGGTTGGGTTTGTGTCACCTAATGCTTGATCAATGGGGTGACTTGGTTGAACACTAGTTTGGTTGGAGTCATCTATCACTTGATCAATAGAGTGACTTGGTTGACTTAGGTTAGGATTAACACTAGACCTGATCTCCGGATCAGAGTTAGGTCTAGTATGAATCGGCTCACTAATTGGGGTTGCTGGGGGTTTTGTAGGTTCATGTCCTTCATCAAATACTACATTGATAGTCTCCTCGACTCTAAGGGTGTCGTGGTTATATACTCTATAAGCTTTACTTGTAGTCGAGTATCCTAGAAAGATTCCGATGGTGGTTTTGGATGTAAATTTCCCTAGGTAATCCATAGTGTTTAGGATATGTACCTTACACCCAAATACCCTAAAGTACTTGATGTTAGGTATTTTATCGTGATAAATCTCGTACGAGGTCTTAAGGTGCCTCTTTACCATAAGGATCCTATCGTGCTAACGGCTTCTGCCCAAAATCTATCGGATAGGTCGTATTCATTCAACAAGGTCCTAGCGGCTTCTTGTAGAGTTCGGTTTTTCCGCTCCACTAGGCCATTTTGTTGAGGGGTCCTAGGGCAAGAGAATTCATGGTGGTATCCATTTTTAGGTTACTGATCGGTGAACCTTTGATTTTCGAATTCACTACCATGATCGCTTCTAAGTCTTTTAACCTTAAGGTCTTTTTGATTCTCGATTAATTTGAATAGATTGATTAATTGATCTAGTGTATCATTTTTATGTTTGATGAACCCAACCCAGGTAAACCTGGAGTAGTCGTCAATTATGACTAAGCAATATTGACTTCTATTGAGTGACTTGGCTCCATGTGAATCGAATAGATCCATATGCAGGAGCTCAAGTACACTTGAGGTTCTGCTCTGGTTAGTTAACTTGTTTTGTGTCCTAGGTTGTTTTCCTTGTTGACAAGCATTACAGATTTTATTAACCAAATTGTTGAGGTTGGGTAAGCCTCTGACTAAGCCACTCTGACTCATCTTGTGGACGAGTCTTGGGTGCGAGTGACCGAGTCGTCGGTGCCACAACCATGATTCCTCTTGCCGTGTCATAAGACACTTAGTTGAGGAGTTGGTTAAGTTGATCGTATAAATATTGTTATTTCTAGTTCCTTTAAGAATTGTTTTAGAGGTTTCGTTGGTATTAATTACGCAATCATTTTCTAGAAATATAACCTTATAGTTATTATCACACAATTGGCTTACACTAAGTAAGTTATATTCAAAATTCTCTACAAGTAATACATTTTTAATAACAAAATGTGTTAAGCTCGATATCACCGATCCGATGATTTTGAGCTTGCCGTTATTCCCAAAGGCTACCGATCCTTGTCGCTTGAATCAAGCTTGCGAATTTGAGTTGATCCCCGGTCATGTGTCGAGCAACCGTCCAACATCCATTGATCCTACACACAAGGTGGTTGGATTGGATGTTAGATTTTGTTAAGAAAATTGGTTGTAAGTTGTTAACCCTAGGTCATCTCACCGAGTCTATATGATCAAGCATGTTATACTTATGTGTTTATTTTGAGATGACTTCTAATTAAGTTGATTAAGTGGATTTAGGTTCAAGTAATTTTATGTTAGATTTGGATTTAACCCTAGGCTTGTCAAGTTTACCTTTTCAAGATCATGGCTTCCAGGTCGTGGCGAGGCACAGGGGCCTTCTTTTATCGGATCATAGACCACTTCCTTAGACAAAGACATTCTCAAGAAAATGATGACCTGACTTACCTACAATTATTTCCTCGTCTAACTAGTTATTTTTGAAAAGAGGCTCCCGAGGCTCAATCTTTTCAAGAATTTTAGTTGATTATGTTTTTGAAAAGAGGCTCCCGAGGCTCAATCTTTCAAAAATTTTAGTTGGTTATGTTTTTGTTCTAAGTGAGTTCACAAGTTTTAAAGTACAAACTTTCTAAGTTAAAGCATGCAATTTCTAAGTTAAAGCATAAACATTCTAAGTTAAAACATGCAATTTCTAAGTTAAAGCACAAACATATTTTGTACTGGCTCCCCCTAGACTGTTGAATCGGTTCGGTCTATCCACATAGTGGATTTGGTCCTGGGAACCCAAAGAGGGTTGGATACTAGAGTTGAAATCAAAAAGTTCTTAGGGACCCATGCTTGGAGATGTTTCTTATGTCTACTTACAATCGACATATACGACCTATTAGTCGTGTTTGAGTTAAACCCTAGTCCAGCCTTGTTGTACACGGCCCTTTGAGATCCAAGTAGGAGGTCAAGTCCTTTCGATCCCGGCGAAACCTTTCCAACGTGTTCCTAAGATCTTCGACTTGACTTTTCAAGAGAGAGTTCTCAACTCGAGCTTTTCAACTCGAGTTGAGTCCTTCTCTTGAACTCGACTAGTCGAAGAGGTTAGGGAGACCTCGTGTTTGAGGAGTTTAACCTCCTCAACAAGGGTCTCGACCTTGGACTCGGACTTAGCTAACTTCCTAGACAAAAACCTAACCGTATTATGTAAAGTATTAAATAAAGTTCGACTCACCTTAAGGGTATCTTTTGAACCGGATGTGTATCCGTGGCTTGACTTGAAGGTAGCCAGAGTCCGAGTCATCCTCGTGTTCTCACTCAAGTTCGTCCTCCGTGTCCGACTCAATTGATTTCGCCATGAAGACGTGGTCTTCGTCTTCTTCGGATGACGCTTCTTCCCATGTCGCGCTGAGGGCCTTCTTGTGCTTAGGTGCTTGGTGGTTGAGCTTGGGGCACTCGGACTTGATATGTCCAAACTCAGCACTCATAACACCTAATATTAGAACTTTTAGGCTTACCTTGGTTGGGTCGAGTTGTGGTTCGCTTTCGTCCCTTGGCTATCCTTCGAGCTAGGTTCATTAGTTCGGCAGTCAATTCCGGGTCAACTTCTTCTTCGGACTCATCTTCCTCCTCGGGTGGTGGTGGCTTGCTTGCGATTTTCTTCTTCTTTGAACCTGTAAACAAGGCTATACCCTCTGGGTTCCGAGTTAGACTGCTCATGTAATTCAAAATCCGAAAAGAGTTCATCTAATCTAAGTTTAAAAAGGTCCTTGGAGACCTTATAGGCATCAACCATGGATGCCCATAAGGTAGTCCTCGGAAAAGAGTTTAGGACATACCTAATAAGGTCGCGGTTTTCAACCTTTTGCCCGATTGCGTGTAGGTTGTTGACTATGTCTTGGACACGGGCGTGGAGTTGCGTCGCGGACTCGTGTTCCTGCATTTTTAGTGTGTACAATTTATTGAATAACAAATCACGTTTGCAAACCTTAGCTTGATCCGATCCTTCATGTAACTCGATTAGCTTTGTCCAAAGATCCTTTGCGCTTATGAAGGGGCCGACGCGATTTAGCTCCTCCTTGGACAAGCCGCATTGGAGGATTTGTGTTGCCTTGGCATCGGCTTCGACTTGTCGTTTTGTTGCAACGGTCCATTGATCATAATCCAAGGAGTCACCCACTTCATTAGTCGGAAGTGTGAAACCCGTTTGGATTATGATCCACATCTCGATTTGGGTTTTGAGAAAGCATTCCATCCGACCTTTCCAGTAACGGAAATCATCTCCGTTGTAAAACGGAGGTCGGACGGTGCTAAAACCCTCGAGATGGGCCATTAGAACAAAAAATAAGGAGACTAAAAAGACCTAGCGAAAAAAACACGAAAGTACCAAGACTTGCGTCTTGGATTAGTAATGCGGGAAAAAAGAAACAAACAAAAAATAGAAAGTTAAGCAAAGAAATAAGAAACTAAATAAAAAGTAAGTACTCACAACCTTCGATGTCCCCAAAGGCTACTAAACATCGATTTTGAGGACGAAAACAACTTGTTACGGGGTAAACCACCATAAGAAGTGTAGATCTCGGCGAGGGCTTCGATTTGGTAGGTAGACCGTGTCGTGGGTCAACTTGTACAAAAAGTTATGCCCGTTTGACCGTCGGCTACTCCAAAAGCGAATACTTGCAAAACAAAATCAAACGAAGAGTACCAAGACTTCGTCTTGGAGTAGTAGTGCGGGAGAACAATGTAAACGAACGAAAATCAAATCTGTAAAAAAAATGTTAGATTGGTGGTTTCACCAAATCTAAGCGCCCCCGGCTCTAATACCAATTGTTGGATCGATGCGGTTCGCTAGAGGGGGGGGTGAATAGCGAAAAACCTTTTCTTTTTTTTTCGTTCGTTAAAACTCTAGAGAAAATAAATTAATTGCAGCAGAAATGTAAATATAAAATAAAAGAGACAATCGACACAAGGGTTTTACTTGGTTCGTAGCCGAAGGCTACTACTCCAAGGCCCTAGTGGTCCTTGACCACGTACGGAGGGCAGAAGCACTAAAGGAACTCCTCCTCGTTGGAGGTAGGAGTTAATCGATACAAAAAAAACTTTAAGGTAGAGGGACAATCTCTCATCGTATACGATAAAAGCTCCGAAAAGTAGATGAACAACTGATAACAAAATAATACCGACGTACAAAGACAAATAAGAAAAATTAAACCTAGACGTCGGAAGGAAGGACTTCATTGTCGGAGAATTGTAGCTTTGCGGAGACTTTTTGGAGGCTTAGAATTGTTGATAAAACCCTAGGTTTGGCCCTCCTTTTATAGCCTTTGAGCCCCTTTTCGAGAGGAACCCTAGCCAATCAAATTTGAGCACATCTTCCCTTGAATTTTGGTGATAATCCTTGACTCCTCGAATCTGATCATTGACCATCAGTCGACTGTTGGCCATCATCGATCGTGATGGCGACATCGATCGATTGCGACCTTCGACGATCATTGTTTGCCGATCGAGTCCTCCAATTGGCGATCGTGATGCTTGCAAGTCAAAGTTAGCACAACAAAACATAATTTCGATGGTCGTCGACCATCCGATCTCGACCTAGACCATCTATAAGAAGTCTTTGGTCGGATCTAAAGATCATCCGTAAAGAGGATCGACCTTACTTACTCGCACACACACGAGCTTACCTCGATACTTACGTGTCGCTTTTGCTTCCGGCCTTCCACTCGATTCCTTCGGCTCCCTCCGAAGTAACTCGAGTATCGCCCGACCACCGTGGCTTCCTCCGGGTGTCGCTAGCCTTCAGCTCCAGCTATATCAATCTTCTGCACACTTGATTCAGCTCGTGAGAAAACAAAATAGACTTAACTTTTGTGTCTTTGCTATAATCAAAACACGAGTTGATTTGGTTGCCTCCTTTGCACCAACACTTCCTCGCACCAACTCACTAGACTCGAGCCGAGAAGTTGACAACAACCACTGTACTCTTTCTATCGAGCTTACTCAGAGCATAGTCAATCAGTAGCCGATTAGTTCGAACTCGGTAGATCTAGGGTACCAAATACCGACATTAAGTGTACCCTTTAGATATCTAAGGATACGCTTTAACTAGAGTTAGGTGAGACTCCTTGCACAGTGTTTGGAACCTTCGCACATACTTACTCATGCAAATAGGATATCAGTCGACTCAGCTAAGTAAAGGAGACTCCCTATTATGCTCCTATAGTATTTTAAATCAATTGAGTTTCTAATTAAATCTTCTTCTATATTGACATTAGTTGCCATTGGGGTATTAATAATTTTAGCATCTTGCATTCCAAACCGTTTAATTAATTCCCTAGTATATTTGCGTTGATGTAGGTATATTCCATCTTTAGTTTGTTTAATTTGTAGACCTAAAAAGAAGCTTAACTCACCTATTAAATTCATTTCAAATTCACTTTCCATAAGTGAAATGAACTCATTTAGTAGGATTGAGTTGGTGGTTCCGAAAATAATATCATCTACGTAGATTTGGGCTATGAATATGTCTTTACCTAAGGTTTTTACAAAAAGAGTTGGGTCAACTACACCTTGGTTAAAACCTTTGGACTTAAGATAAATCGAAAGTCTCTCGTACCAAGCTCGAGGAGCTTGTTTAAGTCCATAAAGAGCTTTCTTTAACCTAAGGACATGATCGGGTTTGTCTAAACTTTCGAAACTGGGGGGTTGACTAACGTAAACTTCTTCTTTAATGTATCCATTTAAGAATGCAGATTTCACATCCATTTGAAACAATTTAAATCCTCGATGTGCTGCATATGCTAATAGCATTCGAATGGACTCTAATCTAGCTACTGGGGCATAGGTCTCGTCGTAATCTAAACCTTCGACTTGACTAAACCCTTTAGCAACTAGTCTAGCTTTATTTCTAACTACTTCACCTTTATCATCAATTTTATTTCTAAACACCCACCTTGTTCCAATGATTGTTTTATCTTTAGGTGGTGGTACTAATTCCCATACTTCATTCCTAGTGAATTGAGCCAACTCTTCTTGCATTGCAATAATCCAATCGGGATCAAGAAGAGCTTGGTCAATAGTTTTGGGTTCAATTTTAGAAATCAAAGATATTTGACTAAGGTTTCTGTATGAGGCTCTAGTTCGAACTCCTAGACTTGGATCACCTCTCACTTGGTCGATAGGATGATTCGCTTTGGGTCCTAGTTGGATTTGGGTTTGAGTCTACAACTTGATCCATAGGATGGCTTGTTTGAGTTCTAGTTTGGTTGGAGTCATCTATCACTTGGTCGATAGAGTGACTTGGTTGACTTAGGTTAGGATTAACACTAGACCTGATCTCCGGATCAGAGTTAGGTCTAGTATGAATCGGCTCGCTAATTGGGGTTGCCGGGGGTTTTGTAGGTTCGTGTCCTTCATCAAATACTACATTGATAGTCTCCTCGACTCTAAGGGTGTCGTGGTTATATACTCTATAAGCTCTACTTGTAGTCGAGTATCCTAGAAAGATTCCGGTCGTGGTTTTGGATGTAAATTTCCTTAGGTAATCCTTAGTGTTTAGGATATGTACCTTACATCCAAATACCCTAAAGTACTTGATGTTAGGTATTTTATCGTGATAAATCTCGTATGAGGTCTTAAGGTGCCTCTTTACCATAAGCCACTCGGGGTGATCTAAATGAAGATCGAATTTGTTCGAACCCATTTACCTCCGATTAGCACACGCAACCGAACGCATTGTCCTAGCGACTTCTTGTAGGGTTCTATTTTTGCGTTCTACTAGGCCATTTTGTTGTGGAGTTCTAGGGCAAAAGAACTCGTGGTGGTATCCATTTAGGTTACAGAATTCTGTAAACCTATGGTTTTCAAATTCACCACCATGATCAGTCCTAAGTCTTTTGATTTTAATTCTTTGTTGATTTTCTATTAACTTAAATAGATTGATTAATTGATCTAGGGTATCATTTTTGTGTTTGATGAACCTAACCCAAGTAAATCTAGAATAGTCATCAATTATGACTAAGCAGAATTTACTTCCGTTAAGTTACTTAGCTCCGTGTGAATCAAATAGATCCATGTGTAGGAGCTCAAGCATACTTTTGGTTCGTTCTTGACTAGTTAGTTGATGTTGTATCCTAGATTGTTTACCTTGTTGACAAGCATTACATATTTTATTATCCAAGTTGTTGAGGTTAGGCAAACCTCTGACTAAATCACTCTGACTCATCTTGTGGATGAGTCTTGGGTGTGAGTGACCGAGTCGTCGGTGCCACAACCACGATTCCTCTTGCTGTGTCATAAGATACTTAGTTGAGGAGTTAGTTAAGTTGATAGTGTAAATGTTGTTATTTCTAGTCCCTTTAAGAATTGTTTTAGAGGTTTCGTTTGTATTAATTACGCATTCATTTTCTAGAAATATGACCTTATAGTTATTATCACACAATTGGCTTACACTAAGTAAATTATATTGAAAATTTTGTACTAATAAAACATTTTGAATAACAAAATTTGAATTGAGCTCAATATCACCTGATCCGATGATTTTGAGCTTGCCGTTATTTCCGAAGGCTACCGATCCTTGTCGTTTGAATCGAAGCTTCGAAAACTTGAGTTGATCCCCGGTCATGTGTCGGGAGCAACCATTGTCCAACATCCATTGATCCTACACGCTGTTAGGGCAATCTCTTGCCGTAATATGGTTTTGATGGTGTGGCAAAGGGTTTAAGTTAGTTTGATATGTTGATGTGATATGTGCGTTGAAGTCGTGCAGGACTTAGTAATTCGCACATGGAGCCGTGGCGAGTTTCACATCTCATGACTCGTGCCTTGAGTCGGTGAAGGATAGCTTTACGGAAGCCGTGCGCTTGGAGCATCCGAGGGACCGCCGGACGAGAAGCTTGGAGTGAAGCCGGAGGAAGTAGACTTCGAGGCAAGAGACGCGAAGGAGCATTGCAGAGCCGTGCGCCTGATGCTTTGGGGCGTGGCCGAGAACGAAGAGAACCGAGGCGAGGACTCAGAAATGAGAGTGGCGATTGTAACCCGGGAAGGGTAGCTCTTAGGTGAAACTTGGCGCCATTTGGCCAAGTGTCGGATGGGTTTTCCCAACACCCGGTCATTGCCATGTCATGGATGCCCTCTCAGTGAGTTTGGGGTATCGGTGGTTGGATTGTGGCTAGCGATCGATCGCCATACGTGGGCGATCGCGCCAGACATCATCGATCAGAAAAGCCGGATCGATCAATAGGGTTTCGACCCGCAGGCGTTCGTAGCCGATCGAAAGTCGACTACGGAGGCATCGATCGTGATGAGGTCCATCGATCGCTAAGAGTTGTTGGACTACAGCGGTCGGGATCCGGCGTGTTCGGAGGCCGTTGTAGTAACAGCGATCGGCGCCAAGAGCGGCAATGATGGCGGCCAACGGAAGAAAACAACCCTCTCTATAAAGAGAGGTGTAAGCCTTTGAGAGGCTAATGCTCATACTCAAGCGATCTTCCTAGTGCCCCTGAGCTTTAAACTCTTCTTACTTGTCTTTACTTCAATCCTATTGTAAGAAGAGTGATCTTGGTTGTAAAGGTTACCTCCACCTAGCTTGGTGCAAAGGAGAGACCATTTAGTGGATTGGTTTAACGGAGTGATTCACCGAGGACGAATCGGGGACCGTGGATTAGCGGCGTAGCCGTGAACCACGTTATACCATCGTGTTAGCGTTTATTTTATTGTTTGTCTTTTGCTTTGTATTTGTATATTCCACTTGCGCTAATCTTTTGTAGACGAGAGCAATTTATGACGTCCAACGTACGAGGGCTATTCACCCCCCTCTAGCCGGCCATCCGATCCCCTACAAGTGGTATCAGAGCCAAGGAAAGCTTGTCGAGGACTAACCGCCACAACAAGCAACATTCAAAATGGCCGGCTCCAACATCCATCCTCCGAAGTTTGAAGGAGAATTCTCTTGGTGGAAAAAGAGAATGGAGGTATTTTTCGAAACGGATTTTGATATAATGATTACAATGGAATCCGATTTCGTTTTGCCTAGGGATGAAGAAGGGAAGCCAATAGAGAAATCTAGATGGACCAAAAGGCAAAGGGAAGAGCACCTTGCAAACTCAAAGGCAAAACATCATCTTTTCAATGTGCTCCCCCAACAAGAGATTAACCGGATCGGAGAATGTGCTAGCGCCAAAGAGATGTGGGAAAAGCTTATAGAACTCCATGAAGGCACATCCGAGGCCAAGCTAGCAAAGAGAGACCTCCTTCGCTCCCAACTATCCAATATAAAACTAGAAAAGGGAGAAAAGGTAACCTCACTACACTCTAGGTTTAAAGAAATTTTAATTGGGATAACAAGTGTAGGTGAGAAGCTATCAAACCGGGACATGCTCATGAAGGCTATAGATGCCTTTCCCCGGTCCTCAAAGTGGAGCTCCATGGTGGATTCATTCTACATCTCCAAGAACTTAGAAGTGAGCACCTTGGAGGAATTCTGTTGGAATGTATACTGAAAGCCTAGCCCTTTTTGTATGAACATTTTAGTTTGAAATAAGAATCACATGATCATTGTTTGCATTTTATATATTCATTATATATGTGTGCATATTGTCTAATATTTTACATTGTAGATAACATGGTGCTTGGTGTGGCACAGAAGATCATGTTATCAGTCTCTTGTAAAATATAAGTAAAGGCTCACAACCAAGATGGTTCTGGACAAACCATTGGCATGGTTGTAGTGTAGCTTGGTATTGCTTTGTCTTGAACATAGAGTTACACTAGTACACTTAGGTGTATTGAGCAGGACCGACATAGAGGTGATTCAATTTAGTGCTGACTATATAATTGAATCGGACCTCGGATATTATGTTGTACATCCTCTTAATCCCGATATAATAACGGGCATATGTACTTAGTATTTATTTCTTTGATTTACCAGAGGGTGAGATTTAGATGGATTAAATCAATATGCCCGGTAAGTTGGGAAATAATATTATTTACATGGTGTGCCGTTGATTATAGGAGGAAACCGTGTCCTATATATTAGGTTGATGATGTCCCCTTGAGGAGCTCATAAGGTTCATCATGTAAACCCAGCTGGTTGACTTAGTCAACATGATGATAAGGTTGAGTGGTACTACTCGAGGAGTTAGATGTTAATTAATTGATGGTCAGTAAATCAATTAATTGACGGACATTCGATATCTTAAACACGGGGAGATAAATGTACAAATAATATATGGAGCCCATATTGATTTATGGGGGTTGGTGAGGTAGTTCAACGATGATCCTCTAGTGGAATGGAACATCATTGATGGATCAAGTTTGTGTGGTTCCGATCCATCGGGTGGCCGAGACCCAACTCCTCCTTATGGTCCCTATCGTAGCCTAATATAATTCTTGTGAAGTCTAGATCCAAGAATCTAAAACAAAACCTAGAACCAACGGTTGGATTAAATCCATAGATCCGATGGTTAGGATGAAACCCTAGAACCAACGGTTGGATTAAATCCATAGATCCGATGGTTGGGATGAAATCCTAGATCCGACGGTTGGGATGAAATCTTAGATCCGACGGTGGAGATTAAATCCCTAGAACCGACGGTGGAGATTAAATCCTAGATCCGACGGTGGAGATTAGAGGAAGCTTAAGCCTAAATTATAGAATTTAGGAGAAAGTTGGTTAGCCTAAAATATAGGAACTAACTCCTATATTCTTGCCGCCCAACCAACCTTATCCCCTTTAAGATTTGTTGCCGCCCAACCAAAGATGAGCCAAACCCTAATTCTATAATTTAGGCTTAAGCTCTCCTAATCTCCACACGCGGATCTAGGATTTAATCTCCACCGTCATTCTAGGATTTAATCTCCACCGTCGGATCTAGATTTCATCCCAACCGCCGTCGGATCTAGATTTCATCCCAACCATCGGATCTATGGATTTAATCCAACCGCTGGTTCTAGGGTTTCATCCTAACCATCGGATTTAATCCAACCGTTGGTTCTAGGTTTTGTTTTACATTCTTGGATCTAGACTTCACAAGGATTATATTAGGCTACGATAGGGACCATAAGGAGGAGTTGGGTCTCGACCACCCGATGGATCGGAACCACACAAACTTGATCCATCAATGATGTTCCATTCCACTAGAGGATCATCATTGAACTACCTCACCAACCCCCATAAATTAATATGGGCTCCATATATTATTTGTACATTTATCTCCCCGTGTTTAAGATATCGAATGTCCGTCAATTAATTGATTTACTGACCATCAATTAATTAACATCTAACTCCTCGAGTAGTACCACTCAACCTTATCATCATGTTGACTAAGTCAACCAGCTGGGTTTACATGATGAACCTTATGAGCTCCTCAAGGGGACATCATCAACCTAATATATAGGACACGGTTTCCTCCTATAATCAACGGCACACCATGTAAATAATATTATTTCCCAACTTATCGGGCATATTGATTTAATCCATCTAAATCTCACCCTCGGGTAAATCAAAGAAATAAATACTAAGTACATGTGCCCGTTATTATATCGGGATTAAGAGCATGTACAACATAATATCCGAGGTCCGATTCAATTATGTAGTCAGCAATAAATTGAATCACCTCTATGTCGGTCGCAATACACCTAAGTACTTGTGTAACTCTATGTTGAAGCAATACCAAGCTACACTACAACCATGCCAATGGTTTGTCGATCATTGTGAGCCTTTACTTATATTTTACAAGAGACTGATAACATGATCTTCTGTGCCACACCAAGCACCATGTTATCTACAATGTAAAATATTAGACAATATGCACACATATATAATGAATATATAAAATGCAAACAATGATCATGTGATTCTTATTTCAAACTAAAATGTTCATACAAAAAGGGCTAGGCTTTCAGTATACATTCCAACAATCTCCCACTTATACTAAAAGACTATGCCGTCATCACAATGCCATACATCTGATCCCCATGTCCTCCACATGTCTATCAAACGCTTTCACTGGAAGGGCCTTAGTGAATGGATCCGCCAGGTTATCCTCTGATGCAATCTTGGCGACAGCAACTTCTCCTCGCTTAACGATTTCTCGTATGAGGTGGTACTTGCGCTCTATGTGTTTACTTGCCTTATGGGCTCGTGGTTCCTTCGAGTTTGCAACTGCACCACTGTTATCACAATAAATTGTGATAGTTCTGGGCAAACCAGGAATCACATCTAAGTCCATCAAGAAGTTCCTGAGCCATACAGCTTCCTTGGCTGCCTCAGAGGCTGCCACATACTCAGCTTCCATGGTAGAGTCCGCCACACATTTCTGCTTGACACTCCTCCATACTATGGCTCCACCTCCAAAAGTAAACACAAACCCCGAGGTAGACTTACTCTTGTCCCTATCTGATTAGAAATCCAATCTGTAACCTCTGAGGACTAATTGATCTGCCCGTAAACTAGCATATAATCCTAGTCCTTCTCGGGTACTTCAATATATGCTTTACCGCATCCAATGTCCTTGTCGGGATTACTTTGATATTCACTAACCATGCCCGTGGCAAAAGCGGATATCGGTCTCGTACATAACATACATGAGGCTTCCTACTGCCGAAGCATAAGGAACCGCCTTCATCTCCTCTATCTCCTTTGATGTTTTAGGACACATCTCTTTAAATAGAGGAACTCCATGCCTAAAAGGTAGAAAACCTTTCTTGGAGTTCTGCATGCTAAAACGAGCAAGGATAGTGTCAACATATGAAGCTTGAGATAAGCATAACATCCTTTTCTTGCGATCCCTTATGACTTTGATCCCAAGGATGTGTCCAACTTCTCCCAAGTCCTTCATATCAAACTGTTTGGACAACCATACCCTTACGTCTGATAACACTTTGATATTGTTGCCAACTAACAAAATGTCATCTACGTATAGTACAAGAAACACCACTACGTTTCCATCACATCTCTTGTATACACAAGGCTCATCCGGACTTTGAATAAATCCATATGACTGGATTACCTCATCAAAGCGGATGTTCCAAGATCTAGAAGCTTGTTTCAATCCATAAATGGACCGATTAAGCTTACATACAAGATGTTCTTTGCCTTTAGCAATGAATCCCTCTGGTTGCCGCATATAGATGTTCTCCTCAAGACTTCCGTTAAGGAAAGCTGTCTTGACATCCATCTGCCAAATCTCATAATCCATATGAGCCGCTATAGATAAGAGAATCCGGATAGACTTAAGCATAGCTACCGGCGAAAAGGTCTCCTCATAATCGATACCCTCTTTCTGAGTATACCCTTTCGCAACAAGCCTAGCTTTGAAGGTCTCAACCTTCCCGTCTACTCCTCTCTTTCTCTTGTAGATCCACTTGCATCCAATGGCTTTTACACCATCGGGTGGTTCTACTAGCTCCCAGACCTGATTAGAATCCATAGATTCTATCTCTGAATTCATCGCACTCTGCCAAGATACCGCATCTCTATCTTGGAGTGCCTCATCATATGTCCAGGGATCAGGTTCATGTTCACCAGGGACTAAGTCCGAAGACTCTCCCAAAAACATGAATCTGTCGGGTTGTCTAACAACCCTCCCACTACGATGAGGTGCCTCCTGTGTATGCTCTATGACACGCGGTGCAGTGACTCGTGGTGTCTCCTCTTGTACCGGTGGTACTGAAGTCGGGACTTCCCCTGTCAACTCCTCAAGAACAATCCTACTCATGGGCTTGTGGTTCATTATATAATCCTCCTCTAGAAATCTGGCGTTCGTGCTAACGATCACCCTCTGATCTCTAGGATTATAGAATAAACCACCTTTCGTTCCCTTAGGGTAGCCAACAAACATGCATACTTCTGTACGAGGTTCCAACTTACCAGCATCAGCCTTCAGCACATGTGCTGGACTCCCCCATATCCGAATATGCCTTAGACTAGGCTTTCGCCCAGTCCACAATTCTACAGGGGTAGAAGGTGATTTGGATGGAACCAAGTTCGGAATATACATGTATCTAGTGCATACCCGAGCGAAGCAGTAACTCAGAATAACTCATCATCGATCTGACCATCTCCATAAGAGTCCTATTCCTTCGCTCTGCTACACCATTCTGCTGGGGTGTGCCAGGTGCAGACAATTGGGATTGAATCCCAGCCTCTGATAAGTAATTCCTAAACTCTCCTAAGAGGTACTCACCACCACGATCAGATCGTAGGGTCTTGATACTCTTACCTTGACGGTTCTCCACATCAGCCTTGAATTCTTTGAACCTGTCAAAGCATTCAGACTTGCGGCGCATCAAGTAAATGTATCCAAACCTTGAATAATCGTCTATAAAGGAGACGAAATATTCAAAGCCACCTATAGCCCTGGATAGACATAGGACCGCACAAATCAGAATGAACCAATTCCAACACATCTTTGGCTCTATACCCCTTGGCCTTGAAAGGCCTCTTGGTCATTTTACCTTCCAAGCAAGATTCGCAGGTTGGGAGATCCTCCACCACTAATGAACCCAAAGGTCCATCAGCTATCAACCTTTGAATTCTGCTTAGGTTAATATGACCAAGCCTTAGATGCCAAAGATATGTCTGGTTCATTTGCGATGGTTCTTTTCTCTTATTAGATTTAGAAGATGAGTTATTTACTTCTATTTGCATCGTGGGAGTTTTTGGTTCAAGAGTATATAAATTGCCAACCAATGTACCAGAACAGATAATCTCTCTATTTCTTTTTATAACAACTCTGTCATTAAAAGAAACAGAATACCCATCCAAAAACAATTTAGAAACTGAAATTAAATTCTTTCTAAAAGTAGGTACATAAAGACAATTTCTCAAAACCAAAACTTTATTCCTATCAAAAGATAAATAAACGTCTCCCACTGCAATAGCCGCCACCTTTGAAGCATTGCCCATGAGAAGTAACCTCTCCCTCAGCTAGTCGTCGGGTTTCCTGGAACCCCTGCAAAGTATTGCAGACATGATCAGTGGCTCCTGTATCTACACACCAGGTGCTGGTAGATAACACCGCTAAACGTGTTTCAACAACTAAACAAGAATATATACCTTTGTTCTTTCGGCGAGGACAGTCCACCTTCCAATGTCGATCGCACCAAGTGAAGCACTTGCCTTTCGGCTTCTTCACTCCTGCAGGGTCCCCTTTGCCACTTTCTTCGCTGCACCTTGCTTTTTCTTCTTCTTACCTTTCGGTTTAGAGGAAGAAACCTTCTGAGCGACCATGGCTTGAGAACTCTAACGAAAAAGCCCCTCTGCCGCCTGGAGTTCTGTCAGAAGCTCCGCCAATGAATACAACCTCTTGTTCATGTTGTAGTTGAGGCGGAACTGCTCAAAACTCCTAGGCAGAGACTGGAGAATGATATCGACCTGGGTTTCCCCATCGATCTCAGCTCCGAGGACTTCCATCTCATTAAGATGAGCCATCATCTTGAGAACATGATCCCTAACAGGTGTTCCCTCGATCATGGAGGTCGTCATCAAGTTTCTCATTGCCTCCTGCCTAGCCGCCCTACTCTGATGTCCGAAAAGTTCCTTGAGATTGAACATCATGTCATAAGCGGAAGCCATGGCCTGATGCTGATGCTGCAGCACATTTGACATAGATGCCAAAATGTAACACCGCGCCACATCATCTGCCTTGACCCATTTCTTATAACGTTCTTTCTCCTTTTCATCAGAGTCATCGGTGGGCTTAGGAGGACAGACCTCGAAGAGTACAAATTTGTACTCCTCCGCAGTTAAGACAATATCCAGGTTTCTTTTCCAATCAATGTAGTTTGGACCAGTAAGTTTGTTTTCTTTTAAAATCACAGCAAGTGGGTTGAAAGCCATTTGAAAATCCTAAAAATCACAATGATCAAAATAATATCAGATTTCAAATAATATTGATTCCTCAAAACAATAAAATCCCGAAATCAACCAACACCTCAAATCACCGAGAATTTCGTATGCCACGCTGTGTGGACGTATACGAAACCTACATTTGTAAGAGGAGGTTTTACCCATTAATTTTATTATCTTGTCAACCTTTCTTTTTGACAAATAAAATTAAAAGTTGGTTCCTCTTTGGCCCTACAAACAAAAGCAGTGACTCCGATGGGGAGGATACTTTCATTTGCATCTAAGTGTGCACCATTACGATACTAAGGGATTATTTGGATTATGTGCCTTACTGTGGAAGTACACATGCTCCTAAATAATTTCCTATAACCATTATTTGACCTAGTGATCCGCAAACAAACCCGTCCGCAGGGAGGAAGGCACTCAGAGCCAACACACAAGTTTGTTTGCATCACACGTCAAATTGTAATGGAGGCCGCGGGAATTATTTAAAATGTCCCTCTCCCACTTAGTAAATTGAAATCGAGGAATTTTTAAAACCAAACACAACATGCATATAAAACAAATAAGCAATAAATATGGAAAAATCAGAATTTTTCCAACTATTATGGCATTGTTCTCCAATACGCATCCCGTCGTGTCGCCACCTCGTCCGCTCCATCTTTTCCCGTGCGCAAGTCACCAAAGAGTTCCGAGCCGAGATAAATCATATTAATTTACATCCATCGATCCTATACTCCACGAAGGAGTGTACAAATAATCTAGATCGAAAGTAAACTAAAATGAGCGGCTAAACAATGCCGTATTTAATTACAAAAATTAAATACTAATCTAGCCTCGTCAACCCCGAGGATTCAAATAATAAATTTTACACACATCCATTCACATACACACACATGGCCATAATAGTCGGATCTTATCCCTGCAACCAAAGAGTTAAACTACACATATCCTACTATTATCCGGCACATATAATATATGAAAAATGCATAAAAAAATAACCGAATCCTAAACACAAAACCGGAAACCGTGGCTCTGATACCAATTGATGGAAGTCGCTTCGGAGGCTCATTGGCTCCCATGTCCCCGGATTAAAATTTTCACCAACGAAAGGATTAATCCGGATGGGATGAGCTTCCTTAACGACACCATTTCGTCATCGTGCTAACAACTCGAGTGGTCGCTCGAACAAACTAGTTGTTCAAGCAACTCTACTCTTCCAGTTGATTAGCCGAGGAAGAGACGACGGAATGGTGTCATTAAGGAAGCTCATCCCATCCGGATTAATCCTTTCGTTGGTGAAAATTTTAATCCGGGGACATGGGAGCCAATGAGCCTCCGAAGCGACTTCCATCAAATTCTTCTCAACAATGGAGCTCCACGAAACTAGGCTTGAAGGAATACAAGAGGAGCCTAGAATTCAACCCTCAAGAGGAGTAGCATTGTTGGCAAATAAGGGGAAGAAGAAGATGGAAATCCCCTCCTCCTCCGATGACGAAGCATCTTCCTCCTCCTCCATGGATAGCACCGAAGAAGCCTATATGGTAAGGAGGGTAAGACGTGCATTTAAGAATTTTAGATTTGATAAATCTAACGATAGGAATAGAAGACCAAGGGGGAAGGTCATATGCTACAATTGCCAAGGAGAGGGGCACATAAGGGACAATTGTCCTCTCTTAAACAAGAGCAAGGAAGAGAGGAAGAAAAAAGAAGAAAAGAAGAAGAAAAAGGGGAGCAAGAAAAAGAAGGAAGAGGAGAAGAAGACAAAGGAGAAGGGAAAGGCTAAGGCTCTCAAGGCAAGGACTTGGGATGATCCATCCTCATCCTCCTCCTCATCATCGGAAGAGGAGAATGCTTTTGTCACCAATTTGGCCTTGATGGCCTTTGATGACTTGGATTGCTCTTCATCCGAAAATGAAGGATCAAGCTCAAATGGGGAGAGCTCAAATGAAGGGGGAGCTTCTACATCCTCCTCATCCGAAGAAGAAGAGGACATGGAAACTATGGTAACAAATCTAACCCCTAAGAAAATAGTTTCCATGGTTTCTAGCTTAACTAGAGATTTATTTAGAGCTAAGAAGAAAAACAAAAGCATGCTAGATCAAATTAAGGACCTAGAAAATAAACTAGAAAATGCATGCTTAAATGATAGTATTTCTTCTAGCTTAAATGAAGCATGCTCACATGACCTTTATGTGCCATTAGATGTTAGTGATGCATGTATGAATGAAAATAGGGCCTTAAGGGAAAAGGTAGATTATTTAACCAAAGCCCTAGAGAAATTCACTATTGGCTCCAACACATTGAACATGATCTTAGGGAGCCAAAGAGCTAGTTTCAACAAGAAAGGCCTAGGATACAAAGAAAAGAAAAATGAAAAGGCCTATAAATGCCTAATAGCTAGGGGACAAGATAAAAAGAAAGTAATTGCTAGGAAATGGATCCCCAAGGAGTATTTAGTGAACCCAATAGGAAAGAACCTATTTTGGGTTCCAAAATCCATCCTTAAGGGTTAGGATAACCCTAGGGTAGTCAACCATATGAACTTGACCTATATCATATTTTGGTTGACTTAGGATGACGGGACAACATTTTTTAGATAGTGTTGGGTGATGATAACGTGCCCATAAATAGGTAATAATGCTTAAATCATGATGATTAATGTAATTGCTATGTATGTTTTAAATCATGATTTATGATTTTGATATTTGGCATGTTATCATGAGAAATAGGTTTGAATCATGCTTTAGGTGACACTTTGGTTATTATCATCATATAATACCTAATGCATGATTATAATTTGATGAATACATGTATTTCATGATCATAATGTAGAATTCATTCATATATGTCATTATGATCATGTTAATTGTTAGGATGATACTTAACCATGATAGAATTGCATGAATATATTGGTTAAGTATATACAAATACCCCCTAGGATGCATCTCACACTCACTATAGGCTAACTTGATTGCAAACTTAGCATGGGTGAGATGTTAGGATGATACAAATGTCCACTAATGCCTATGGCATTTAGATGGTCATTTAAAGAATCAACATAGCAATAATAGACCAATCATGGGGAAGGCTTATGTTTAATTCATAGACATATTGCCCAAAGATCATGGTTGGATATTTCATATGTTTTCAAAACAATTTCTTACCTTAAAATACATGTATTCATGTTTTGAAACAATTGGATGCAAAACTAGGTAGCTAACTTGATACTAGAATGATCAAAAACCTAGTGGTTTTTAGAGCTTTTGGATTTTTGGAAAAAACAAGAAAATATAATGAGTTTTCATGAAAAACTATTTTTCATTGATAGATATACTTAAAAGAAATATGTTCCCCAAATTTCATGATTTTTCGAATTTTCTGGAATTTATAATGCATTTCTGAAATTCGTCCAGAAAATCAAAAATTCGGATTCCTTTGTGCGATCATTGCCATACCGATAGCGATCATTGGTGGCTATAAATCAGAACATTGAAGGCCGAATTCAGTTTGTAAACCAACAAGTGATACCCAATTTTAAATCAACTTGTCATATTTTCCCTCCATTATACTTGATGCCATGAGCTTATAACTTAGTGTTAATCTTTTTGATGGTGTCAAAGGGGGAGAAATAATTATGTTTAAGTTAATTATTTTAGGGGGAGAAATATATTTTAGGGGGAGAAATATATGATAGGGGGAGAAAATTTGCATAGAGAGTTTCATGGATTAAGGGGGAGTTGCATGTTGTTATATCATGTTTATCTTTACATGCTTTCTTACCTTAGAATTTATATCAAATGTTTTTACCTAACTTAAACGGATTGCCACACATCAAAAAGGGGGAGATTGTTAGGGCAATCTCTTGCCGTAATATGGTTTTGATGGTGTGGCAAAGGTTTAAGTTAGTTTGATATGTTGATTTGATATGTGCATTGAAGTCGTGCAGGACTTAGTAATTCGCACATGGAGCCGTGGCGAGTTTCACATCTCATGACTCGTGCCTTGAGTCGGTGAAGGATAGCTTACAGGCCGCGGCGCTTGGAGCATCCAGGGACGCCGGACGAGAAGCTTGGAGTGAAGCCGGAGGAAGTAGACTTGAGGCAAGAGGCGCGAAGGAGCATTGCGAGCCGTGCTGATGTTGCCGAGGGCGTGGCCGAGAACGAAGAGAACCGAGGCGAGGACTCAGAAATGAGAGTGGCGATTGTAACCCGGGAAGGGTAGCTCTTAGGTGAAACTTGGCCCATTTGGCCAAGTGTCGGATGGGTTTTCCGACACCGATCATTGCCATGTCATGGCGATCGACTTCTGAATCGAGTGAGTTCGACCGGTATCGATTGGCCCGGATTGTGGCAGCGTGTCAGCCATCGGGCGATGCCAAGACCATCGATCATTCTTGAAAGATCGGTGATCAATAGGTTCGACCGCGAAGCCGTTCGTAGCCAGGCGTCGACTACGGAGGCATCAGTCGACTGATGAGGTCCATCAGTCGACTGCCAAGAGTTCCGTTGGACTACAACGGTCGGGATCCGACGTGTTCGGAGGCCGTTGTAGTGACGACAGTCGACTGCCAAGGGCGACAGTCGACTGGTGGCGGCCAACGGGAAGAAAACAACCCTCTCTATAAAAAGAGAGGGTGTAAGCCTTTGAGAGGCTAATGCTCATACTCCAAACGATCTTCCTAGTGCCCCACAAGCTTTAAACTCTTCTTACTTGTCTTTACTTCAATCCTATTGTAAGAAGAGTGATCTTGGTTGTAAAGGTTACCTCCACCTAGCTTGGTGCAAAGGAGAGACCATTTAGTGGATTGGTTTAACGGAGTGATTCACCGAGGACGAATCGGGGACCGTGGATTAGCGGCGTAGCCGTGAACCACGTTATACCATCGTGTTAGCGTTTGTTTTATTGTTTGTCTTTTGCTTTGTATTTGTATATTCCGCTTGCGCTAATCTTTTGTAGACGAGAGCAATTTACGACGTCCAACGTACGAGGGCTATTCACCCCCCTCTAGCCGACCATCCGATCCCCTACACACGCAAGGTAGTTGGATCGGATATTGGATTTATTAAAAATTGGTTGAAGATTATTAACCTAAATCATCTCACCCATGTCTATATGATCAAACATGTTAATCCTATATGTTCTTGTGAGATGACTTCCAATTTTTTAGTTGAATTAAGTTTAATGACTTAAACACTTGTCAACCTTGCGTTAGATTCGGATTTGACCTTAGGCTCATCAAGTCACCTTTTCAAGATCATGGCTTCCAGGTCGTGGCGAGGCACAGAGCCCTTCTTTGATCGGAACAATGACCACTTCCTTAGACAAAGCCATTTTCAAGAAAATAGAGACTTGACTCACCTAAGACCACTTCCTGGTCTAACTAATCTAGGATACGGCGAGGTAGCTTCAGCTAGTTCCGCTCAGTCAAGTGCACCGAACTAGATACGCCTTATCTAGCCCGAATACACAAGACTCCGCTTTCCTAGCGTACTATCATCTCGCCGCGTCCTGGTACTATGTTATCAAGTATTGACGAGTAATAGTTCTATCTAACCATTCTAAAAAGGAAAATCAAACTAAATAAAAACCTAAGCATGCAATTTCTAAGTTAAAACACAAACAAATTTCGTACTAGCTTCCCCTGGATCGTTGAATCGATTCGGTCTCTCCACATAGTGGATTTGGTCCTTGGGAACCCAGTACTGGTTTGATCCTAAGTTTGAAATCAAGGTGGTCTTAGGGACCCATGCTTGGACACATTTTCTATGTCTACTTACGATTGACATATACGACTTATTGGTCGTGTTTGAGCTAAACCCTAGCCCGGCCTTGTTGTACACGACCCTTTGCGATCCAAGTAGGAGGTCAAGTCCTTTGGATCCCAAAGTAAACCTTTCCAACGTATTCCTAAGATCTTCGACTTGACTTTTCAAGAGTGAGTTCTCAACTTCGAGTTTTTCAACTTGAGTTGAGTCCTTTTCTTAAACTCGACTAGTCGAAGAGGTTAGGGAGACCTCTTGTTTGAGGAGTTTAACATCCTCAACCAGGGTCTCGACCTTGGACTCGGACTTAGCTAAATTTTTATTTAAAAACTTAATTGCACTATAAAGAGTAGTAATAAGAGACCGACTTACCTTGAGTGTATCTTTTTGAACCGGATGCGTATCCGTGGCTTATCTTGAATAGTGTTTCGTAGTCCAACTCGTCTTCGATTTCTGATTCTGGTTTCGGTTCCGACTCCGTCTCCGATTCCACCGGTTTAGCCATAAGGACTCGATCGTTGTCTTCTTCCTCGGAGGCTTCTTCCCAAGTAGCGTTGAGTGCCTTTTTATGTTTTGGTGTCTTGCTCTTGAGTTTTGGGCACTAGGACTTAATGTGTCCAAACCTGTTGCATTCATAACATCTTATGTTTGAACTTTTAGGCTTACCTTCGTTGGGTTGAGTGACGGCTCATTTTCGGCCCTTGACTATCCTCCGAACTAGGTTGACTAGTTTGGCTTCCATTTCGAGCTGGGATAGAGCATCAAATCCTAGCTTTGAATAACATCTTTATTTTTGAAAGGTATGAATCACGATCATCAATACTGTAGACTAGCAATACGTAGAGTTAGACTGCTCATGAAGTTCGAAATCAGAAAAAAGTTCATCTAACCTAAATTTAGAAAGATCCTTGGAGACCTTGTAGGCATCGACCATGGATGCCCACAAGGTAGTCCTCAGAAAAGAGTTTAGGACATACCTTATAAGGTCGCGGTTTTCGACCTTTTGCCCGATTGCGTGTAGGTTGTTGACTATGTCTTGGACACGGGCATGGAGTTGCGTCGCGGACTCGTGTTCCTGCATTTTTAGGTTATATAGTTTATTGAATAGAAGATCACGCTTACATACCTTGGCTTCATCGGTCCCTTCGTGTAGCTCCACTAGTTTTGTCCAAAGATCCTTTGCGCTTATGAAGGGGCCGATGCGATTTAGCTCCTCCTTGGATAGGCCGCATTGAAGGATTTGAGTTGCCTTAGCGTCGTCGGCTTCGACTTGTCTTTTTGTCGCAATGGTCCATTGGTCATAATCCAAGGATTCACCCACTTCATTAGTTGGAAGTGTGAATCCCGTTTGGATTATGATCCACATCTCGATTTGGGTTTTAAGAAAGCATTCCATCCGACCCTTCCAATAACGGAAGTCATCTCCGTTGTAAAAAGGAGGTCGGACGGTGCTAAAACCCTCGAGATGGGCCATTTGGAAGGAAAACCTTGCACAAAAAAATACAAAAAACACGAAAAAGGGTTCCAAGACTTCGCCTTGGATTAGTGGTGCGGGAAATAAAAAGAAACAAACGAAAATAGAAAGTTAAGCAAAGAAATAAAAACTAAATAAAAAGTAAGTACTCACAACCTTCGATGTCCCCGAAAGGCTACTAAACGTCAATTTTTGAGGATGAAAACAGCTTGTTACGGGGGTAAACCCCCATAAGAAGTGTAGATCTCTCAGAGAGCTTCGATTTGGTGGGTAGATCGTTTCATGAGTCCCCTTGTAGCAAAAGTTATGCTCGTTTGATCGTGAGGCACTCCGAAGGCGATTAGTACTTGCAAAAACCACAACCAAAAACTATGTACCAAGACTTGGTCTTGGATTAGTAGTGTGGGAGAAATCTTAAAACAATAAATACGAAAAGAAAATTGCTCGATTTGTGGTTCCACCAAATCTGAGCGCCCCCGGCTCTGATACCAATTGTTGGATCGAGCGGATCGCTAGAGGGGGGCTGAATAGCGATAGAAATTTTTCGTTCAAAATCGTTCGTTAAAATGCGAGTAGACACAACGGAAGATAAAAACAAAACAAGCGAGACAATAGACACAAGGGTTTTACTTGGTTCAAGTCAAGGCTACTACTCCAAGGCCCTAGTGGTCCTTGACCACGCACGAGGGCAACTACTAAAGAACTCCTCCTCGTTGGAGGTAGGAGTTAAACGGATACACAAAATGACAAAAGCTCGAGGTAGAGGGACACTCCCCCTCCTCGTTATAATGAAAGCTTTACTAAAAAATAAACTGAAATACAATTTAAACTTTCGATGACTTCAAAGGTTGGAGGTTGAAGCTCTAGTCGTCGTCTCGGCAGCGCTTCGTCGTAGGGATGTCGGAGAGTTGGAGCGTATCGAAAGCACTTGGAAGACTTTTTTAATTGATAAAAAACCTAAGACAAGCCTTCCTTTTATAGCCTTTGAGCCCCTCATCGAATGAGTCTTCAACCAATCACAAATGGACACAAAACCTCCTTGAAATGGGGTGATAAGCCTTGACTCCTCGAAGCTGATCATTGACCATCAGTCGACTGATGGCCATCTTCAGTCGACTGATGGTAGCATCAGTCGAGTGCTGATAGTAGACAGTCGACTGATGAAGGACAGTCGAGTCCTCCAAGCTGGCAGTCGACTGATGCTAGCTGCAAGGAAAAGTTAGCTCAAAGAAAACATTATTTCGACGGCCTTCGACCGTCCGATCTCGACCTAGACCATCGATGGGATGTCTTTGGTCGGATCTATGCTTAAGACTATCCCCGTAAGGAGGATACGACCTCACTTACGCTCGCACACACGAGCTTACCTCGATACTTACCATGTCCCTTTTGGTTTCAGCCTTCCACTCGATTCCTTCGACTCCCTCCGAAGTCACTCGAGTGTCGCCCGACCACTCGGCTTCCTCCGGGTGTCGCTAGCCTTCAGCTCCAGCTTTAGCAATCTTCTGCACACTCGATTCAGCTCGTGAGATAACGACATAAGTTTAACTTTGTATCGTTTGCTATAATCAAAACTCAGGTTCGACTTAGGTGCCTACTGCACCAACAATCGTCGTGTTATTCGATTAGAGTAGTCACTTGAACAAACTTGTTGTTCAAGCCACCAACCTCTATTCTACGAATAGCCGCGGAATAGACGATGGATGGATCGCCGACTTTTGTGTTTGTATTCAGGGTCCAAGTTAATTTCACCACAAAATAGAATATACAACATGTATATGATTGAAAAACAATTATAGACATGTTACAAAAGAAAATAAACAAGCATTATACCTCTCGATCTTCTATTGTATATCCTTCCTCCTTTTGGACGTCGTGTGGGAGATGATGTTCCAAAAGTCGAAGCCTCCTAGATCACCAATCTTCCTTCCTTGCTCGCTTCGAATGAGCCGAAGTATATAAACAAAACTCTTCTCCTTCCTTTAACCAACCACCAAGCACCAACCTTGATGCTTGCCGCCGGCCAAGAGGAGAAGAAGGATGGTGGACGCCGGCCAAAACTCCAAGGGAAGAGACCCTAGGCTTTGTTTCCACCATCCAAGGAGAAGAGATGAGGAGGTTGGACGCTAGCAAAGGAGAGAAAAGAGGAGAATAGGCGTCGGCCACCTAAGGAAGAAGAAGGAAAGAAGTTTCCTTATTTGTGGCCACCCAACCTCTTTTCCCTTGCCGCCCAAACCCTAGCCCCTCTTCAATTGCTCTTGCCGCCCACCCCCTTGCCTCCTTTTATAGAGTTAGGCCTAAGCCTCCTTTAATCTCCACCGTCAGTTCTAGGGATTTAATCTCAATCGTCGGATCTAGAGATTTAATCTCAACGGTCAGATCTAAAGATTTAATCTCCACCGTCGGATCTAGAGTTTTGTTTTCAACCATTGGATCTAGGCTTCATGAGGTTTTAATAGGCTATAATAGGGACCATGAGGAGGAGTTGGATCTTGGCCACCCAATGGATCAAGCCCACATAAAGTCCGATCCATTAATGATAATCCAATCCACTAGAGGATTATCATTGATCTACCTCACCAACCCCAATAAGTTAATATGAGATCCATATATTTACATTTTCTCCCCGTGTTTAAGATCTCGAATGTCCGTCGATTAATTAATTTACTGACAATTAATTAATCAATATCTAACTCTATGAGTAGTACCACTCAACCTTATCATCATGCCGGACCAAGTTCACCTGCAGGGTTTACATGATGAACCTTATGAGCTCCTCAAGGGGACATCATCATCCTAATTTATAGGACATGGTTTCCTCCTATAATCAACGACACACCATATAAATAATATCATTTCTCAACTTACCGAGCCTATCGATTTACTCTATAAATCTCGCCCATTGGTAAATCAAAGAAATGAATACTAAGTATATGTGCCCGTTATTATATCGGGATTAAGAGCATGTACAATATAATATCTGAGGTCAAATTCGATTATGTAGTCAGCAATAAATCGAATCACCTCTAAGTTGGTCCTGCTCAATACACACAAAGTGTACTAGTGTGATTCTATAGTCAAGACAAATCAATACCAAATCACACTACAACCATACCAATGGTTTGTCCAAAGCCATCTCGGTTGTGAGTCTTTACTTATACTCTACAAGGAGCTAATAACATGATCTACCATGTGACACTACACACCATGTTATCTACAATGTAATGTATGAGACAATATGCATAACCATAAATATGCAAACAATGATCATGTGATTCTTATTTCAAAAATAAAGAAGTTCATACAAAAGATAGACTTTTCAGTATATATCCCAACAATCTCCCACTTATACAAAAAGACTATGTTGTCCTCAAACTGCCATACATTTGATTCCCTTTCCCTCCACATGCCTATCAAAAGCTTTCGCTGGAAGGGCCTTAGTGAAAGGATCTGCCAAGTTATCCTCCGATGCAATCTTGGCCACAGCAACTTCTCCTCTCTTTACGATTTCTCGTATCAGGTGGTACTTGCGCTCTATGTGTTTACTTACCTTATGGGCTCGTGGTTCCTTCGAGTTTGCAACTGCACCACTATTATCACAATATTGTGATAGTTACGGGCAAACTAGGAATCACATCCAAGTCCATCAAGAAGTTCTAAGCCACCTGACTTCTTTGGCGCCTCGGAGGTGCCACATACTACCGCTTCCATGGTAGAGTCCACGCATTTACGCTTGACACTCCTCCATTACAATGGCTCCACCTCCCAAAGTAAACACAAAACTGAGGTAGACTTCTTGTTATCCTATCGATTGGAAGTCGGAATCATGTAACCCACAGAGTAATTAGTGCACAGTAAACTAGCATATAATCCCTAGTCCTTCTCAGGTACTTCAATATATGCTTTATCGTAGTCCAATGTCTCTTTCCTGGATTACTCTGATATCTGCTGACCATGCCCACGATAAAGCAGATATCTGGTCTCGTACATAGCATCGCATACATGAGGCTTCCTACTACTGAAGCATAAGGAACTGCCTTCATCTCCTCTATCTCCTTAGATGTTCTAGGACACATCTCCTTAGACAATGGAACTCCATGCCTGAAAGGTAGAAAACCTTTCTTGGAGTTTTGCATGCTAAAACGATCCATAATGGTGTCTATGTATGAAGCTTGAGATAAGCACAACATCCTTTTCTTGAGATCCCTTATAACCTTGATCCCAAGGATGTGTCCCACTTCTCTCAAGTCCTTCATATCAAACTATTTGGACAACCATACCCTTATGTCCAATAACACCTTGATATTGTTGCCAATTAACAAAATGTCATCTACGTATAGTACAAGAAATACCACTACATTTCCGTCACATCTCTTCTATACACAAGACTCATCCAGACTTTGAATGAATCCATAAGACTGGATTACCTCATCAAAGTGGATGTTCCAAGACCTTGAAGCTTGCTTCAATCCATAAATGGACCGATTAAGCTTACACACAAGATGCTCATTGCCTTTTGCAATGAATCCTTCTGGTTGCTTCATATAGATGTTTTCCTCAAGACTTCCATTAAGGAAAGCTATCTTGACATCCATCTGCCATATCTCATAATCCATATGAGCAGTAATACATAAGAGAATTCGGATAGACTTAAGCATGGCTACCGGCAAAAAGGTCTCCTCATAATCGATGCCTTCTTTCTGAGTATACCCCTTCGCAACAAGCCTTGCTTTGAAGGTTTCACCCTTACCGTCTATTCCTCTCTTTCTTTGGTAGATCCACTTGCATCTAATGATTTTTACACCATTGGGTGGTTCTACTAACTCCCAGACCTGATTTGAATCCATAGATTAAATCTCAGCATTCATTGCACTTTGCCAAGATACCGCATCTTTATCTTGGATTGCCTCGTCATATGTCCAGGGATCAGGTTCATGTTCACCAGAGACCAAATCAGAAGATTCTCCCAAGAACATGAATCTATCAGTGTCTAACAACCCTCCCACTATGACGAGGTATCACATGTATCCTCTGTGACCGCAGCGGTGCAGTGACTTGTAGTATATCCTCTTGTCTGGTGTGCTGAATAGTGACTTCCCTTTCAATTCCTCCAGAACAATCTTACTCATGGGCTTATGGTTCATCACATAGTCTTCCTCTAGAAATCTGGCGTTCGTGCTAACAATCACCTTCTGATCTCTAGGACTATAAAACAAACCACCTTTCGTTCCTCTAGGATATCCAACAAACATCCGTACTTCTGTACGAGGTTCCAACTTACCCGATTATCGCCTTCAACACATGTCTTTGGACTCCTCCAAATCGAATATGTCTTCGGACTAGGCTTTCACCCAATCCACAATTCTGTGGGAGTAAAAGGCGATTTAGATGGTGGAACCAAGTTCGAATATACCGTATCTAGAGCATATCCCGAATGAATCAGCAGCTCGAATAACTCATCATCGATCTAACCATCTCCATAGAGTCCTATTCCTTCGCTCTGCTACACCATTATATTGGGGTGTGCAGTGCGAACAATTGGGATTGAATCGACCTACGATAAGTAATTCCTAAACTCTCCCAAGAGGTACTCACCACCACGATCGGATCGTAGTGTCTTGATACTTTTACCTTGGCGTTTCTCCACATCCTTGAATTCTTTGAACTTGTCAAAGCATTGGACTTGTGGCACATCAAGTAAATGTATCCATATCTTGAATAATCGTCTATAAAAGAGATGAAATACTCAAAACCACCTCTAGCCTGGATAGACATAGGACCACACAAATCAGAATGAACCAATTCCAACACATCTTTGGCTCTATACCCCTAGGCCTTAAAAGGCCTCTTGGTAATTTTACCCTATCAGCAAGATTCACCGGTTGGGAAATCTTTCAACACTAATGAACACACAGGTCCATCAGCTATCAACCTTTGAATTCTGCTTAGGTTAATATGACCAAGCCTAAGATGCCAAAGATATGTTTGGTTCATCTTCGAAGGTTCTTTTCTCTTATTGGAATTAGAAGATGAGTTATTAACTTCTATTTGCATCGTGGGAGCTTTTGGTTCAAGTGTGTATAGATTTCCTATCAATGCATCCTATTCCCTTTTATAACAACTCTGTCATTAAAAGAAATAAAATATCCATCCATAAACAATTTAGAAACCGAAATTAAATTATTTCTAAATAAAGGTACATAAAGGCAATTTTAAGAACCAAAACTTTATTTTCTCAAAAAGATAAATAAACATCTCCCACTTGCAATAGCATTGCCACCTTTGTGGCATCGCCCAAGTATCATGGTAATCTCCCCCTCGGCCCGGTCGTCTGGTTTTGGAACCCCACAAGTATTGTAGACATGATCGGTGGCTCCGTATCTACACAGTCTTGGTAGATAACACCGCTAAACATGTTTCAACGACTAGACCAAAAGATATACCTTTGGTTCATCTTCGAAGGTTCTTTTCTCTTATTGGAATTAGAAGATGAGTTATTAACTTCTATTTGCATCGTGGGAGCTTTTGGTTTAAGTGTATGCAAATTTCCTATCAATGCACCAGAACAGATAATCTCCCTATTCCTTTTTATAACAACTCTGTCATTAAAAGAAATAAAATATCCATCCATAAACAATTTAGAAACCGAAATTACATTATTTCTAAATAAAGGTACATAAAGGCAATTTTTAAGAACAAAAACTTTATTCCTGTCAAAAGACAAATAAACATCTCCCACTGCAACAACCGCCACCTTTCTGGCATCGCCCAAGTATACGGTAATCTCCCCCTCAGCCAGTCGTCTGGTTTCTTGGAACCCCTGCAAAGTATTGTAGACATGATCAGTGGCTCCCGTATCTACACACCAGGTGCCGGTAGATAACACCGCTAAACATGTTTCAACGACTAGACCAAAAGATATACCTTTGGTTCATCTTCGAAGGTTCTTTTCTCTTATTGGAATTAGAAGATGAGTTATTAACTTCTATTTGCATCGTGGGAGCTTTTGGTTTAAGTGTATGCAAATTTCCTATCAATGCACCAGAACAGATAATCTCCCTATTCCTTTTTATAACAACTCTGTCATTAAAAGAAATAAAATATCCATCCATAAATAATTTAGAAACCGAAATTAAATTATTTCTAAATAAAGGTACATAAAGGCAATTTTTAAGAACAAAAACTTTATTCCTGTCAAAAGACAAATAAACATCTCCCACTGCAACAACCGCCACCTTTCTGGCATCGCCCAAGTATATGGTAATCTCCCCCTCAGCCAGTCGTCTGGTTTCATGGAACCCCTGCAAAGTATTGTAGACATGATCAGTGGCTCCCGTATCTACACACCAGGTGCCGGTAGATAACACCGCTAAACATGTTTCAACGACTAGACCAAAAGATATACCTTTGTTCTGCTTGCGGTTGGGGCAGTCCTTCTTCCAGTGTCCAGTCTGCTTACAAGTGAAGCACTTTCCTTTCGGCTTCTTCACTCCTCCCTGAGTTCCTCCCACCGCCTTTGCCCCAGCTTATTTCTTCTTCTTCTTACCTTTCGGCTTAGAAGTAGAAACCTTTTGGGCAACCATGGCTTGCACCTGAGCACTCTGACGAAAAAGCCCTTCTGCCGCCTGGAGTTCTGTCAGAAGCTCCGCCAATGAATACAACCTCTTGTTCATGTTGTAGTTCAGGCGAAACTGCTCAAAACTCCTAGGTAGAGACTGGAGAATGATATCGACCTGGGTTTTCCCATCGATCTTAGCTCCGAGGACTTCCAGCTCATTCAAATGAGCCATTATCTTGAGAACATGATCCCCTACGGGTGTTCCCTCGATCATGGTGGTCGTCATCAAGTTCCTCATGGCTTCCTGCCTAGCAGCCCGATTTTGGTGTCTGAAAGGCTCTTTGAAATTGAGCATCATGTCATAAGCAGTGGGCATGGCTTGATGCTGATGTTGCAGTACATTTGACATAGATGCCAAAATGTAACACCGCGCCATCTCATCGGCCTTGATCCACTTCTTATAACTCTCCTTCTCCTTTTCCCCAGAATCATCTGCAGGCTTAGGAGGGCACTCTTCGAGGAGTACATATTTGTATTCCTCTGTAGTCAAGACAATGTCAAGATTCCTCTTTCAATCAACATAGTTGGGTCCATTAAGTTTATTTTCTTTCAGTATCACAGCAAGCGGGTTGAAAGTCATTTTGAAAACAACCTAAGAATCACATAGATCAAAACATTAGATTTTAAATAATTATTGATTCCTCAAACAATAAAATTTTAAAATCAACCAACACCTTAATACACCGAGAATATCGTATGCCACGATAGTGTGGACGTATACGAATTCTACATTTGTAAGAGGAGGTTTCACCCATTAATTTTATTATCTGGTCAACCTAACTTTTTGACAAATAAAATTAATAGTTGGTTCCTCTTCGGCCCTACAAATAAAAGCAGTGACTCCGATGGGAAGGATACTTATATTTGTATCTAAGTGTTCACCATTACTTGGTACCAAAGTAATTATCTCGGGTTATGTGCCTTCCGATGGGGAAGTACACACGCTCCTTAATAATTTCCTATAACCATATTCGACCTTGTGATCTACAAACAAACTCATCCGATGGGGAGGAAGGCACTCAGAGCCGACGCGTAAGTTTGTTTGCATCACATGTCAAATCGTAATAGAGACCGTGGGAATTTATAAAATATCACTCTCCCACTTAGTAATTTAAAATTGAGGAATTTTCTAGCCTACGACATGCATATCAAACAATAAGCAATAAATATGAAAAATAAATATTTTCCATCTATTATGTCTTTTGTCTTCAATATGTCTCCCGTCGTATCGCCATCTCGTCAGCTCCTCCCTACACCATGTACAAGCCATCCGGAGATCCGAGCTGAGAAAAACTATTTTAATTTACATCTATCGATCCTATACTCCACGAGGAAGTATACATGAAATCTAGATTGAAAGTAAACTAAAATAAAAAGAGTGGCTAAACAATATCATATCTAATTACAAAAATTAAATACTAGCCTCGTCAACCCCGAGGATTCAACAAAATATACAATTACACACATACAATCACATACACACATATGGCCATAATAGTTGAATCCTATGTCTGCAACTAAAAAGTTAACCTATGCACATCCTACTATTATCCGACACATATAATATATGAAAAGTGCATAAAAGTAACCGATCATAAACACACAAAACCGAAAATCGTGGCTCTGATACCACTTGAAGGTAGGAAACTTCGCTTCCCACTTCAACTCGGTCGCTTGTTCATGGCGATCTCTTCTATGTCCCCGGATAAAAAAAATTTATCCTTGACAATGAGGGATCACCCAAGCTACCATTTCATCGTCATGTTATTCGATTAGAGTAGTCACTTGAACAAACTTGTTGTTCAAGCCACCGACCTCTATTCTACGAATAGCCGCGGAATAGACGATGTACGGATCGCCGACTTTTGTGTTTGTATTCGGGGTCCAAGTTAATTTAACCACAAAAAAAAATATACAACATGTATATGATTGAAAAACAATTATAGACATGTTACAAAAGAAAATAAACAAGCGTTATACCTCTCGATCTTCTATTGTATGTCCTTCCTCTTTTTGGACGTCGTGTGGGCGACGATCTTCCAAAAGTCGAAGCCTCCTAGATCACCAATCTTCCTTCCTTGCTCGCTTCAGACATGAAACAAAACTCTTCTCCTTCCTTTAACCAACCACCAAACACCAACCTTGATGCTTGCCGCCGGCCAAGAGGAGAAGAAGGATGGTGGACGCCGGCCAAAACTCCAAGGGAAGAAACCCTAGGCTTTGTTTCCGCCGGCCAAGGAGAAGAGATGAGGAGGTTGGACGCCAGCAAAGGAGAGAAAAGAGGAGAATAGGCGCTGACCACCTAAGGAAGAAGAAGGAAAGAAGTTTCCTTATTTGTGGCCGCCCAATCTCTTTGCCCTTGCCACCCAAACCCTAGCCCCTCTTCAATTGCTCTTGCCGCCCACCCCCTTGCCTCCTTTTATAAAGTTAGGCCTAAGCCTCCTTTAATCTCCACCGTCGGTTCTAGGGATTTAATCTCAACCGTCGGATCTAGAGATTTAATCTCAACCGTCGGATCTAGGGATTTAATCTCCACCGTCGGATCTAGAGTTTTGTTTTCAACCATTGGATCTAGGCTTCATGAGGTTTTAATAGGCTACAATAGGGACCATGAGGAGGAGTTGGATCTTGGCCACCCAATGGATCAAGCCCACATAAAGTCCGATACATTAATGATAATCCAATCCACTAGAGGATTATCATTGATCTACCTCACCAATCCCCATAAGTTAATATGGGCTCTATATATTATTTGTACATTTTTCTCCCCGTGTTTAAGATCTTGAATGTCCGTCAATTAATTAATTTACTGATAATTAATTAATCAACATCTAACTCTATGAGTAGTACCACCCAACCTTATCATCATGCAGGACCAAGTCCACCTGTAGGGTTTACATGATGAACCTTATGAGCTCCTCAAGGGGACATCATCATCCTAATATATAGGACATGGTTTCCTCCTATAATCAACGACACACCATATAAATAATATTATTTCCTAACTTATCGAGCCTATTGATTTACTCTATAAATCTCTCCCATTGGTAAATCAAATTAATGAATACTAAGTATATGTGCCCGTTATTATATCGGGATTAAGAGCATGTACAATATAATATCTGAGGTCTGATTTGATTATGTAGTCAACAATAAATCAAATCATCTCTAAGTCGGTCTTGCTCAATACACACAAAGTGTACTAGTATGATTCTATGGTCAAGACAAACCAATACTAAATCACACTACAAACATACCAATGGTTTGTCCAAAGTCACCTCGGTTGTGAGCCTTTACTTATACTCTACAAGGAGCTGATAACATGATATACCGTGTGACAATACACACCATGTTATCTACAATGTAATGTATGAGACAATATGCATAACCATAAATATGCAAATAATGATCATGTGATTCTTATTTCAAAAATAAAGATGTTCATACAAAAAATAGACTTTTCAGTATACATCCCAACAGTTGACCCACCTGAAGGCATAAAGCCTATAGGGTGCAAGTGGGTTTTCAAGAAGAAAACCGACATAGATGGTAATGTGATTACCTATAAGGCTAGATTGGTGGCGAAAGGATATCGTCAAAAGCAAGGTGTTGATTATGACGAGACCTATTCACCTGTTGCTATGCTTAAATCTATTCGAATGCTCTTGGCCATAGCGGCTCATTATGATTATGAGATATGAAAGATGGATGTTAAAATAGCTTTCCTTAATGGAAACTTGCTCGAGGACATATATATGATATAGCCTGAGGGTTTCACATCGGTTGATAAAACCAAGGTATGCAAACTGCGACGATCCATATATGGACTGAAGCAAGCATCCAGGAGTTGGAATATCCATTTTGATGAGACAATCAAAAAGTTTGATTTCTCACAAAATCCGGACGAACCTTGTGTGTACAAGAAGGTTAGTGGGAGTGCAGTCATATTCCTAGTATTGTATGTCGATGACATATTACTTATAGGAAACGATGTTTCTGTCTTACAGTCAGTTAAAATTTGGTTGTCCAAGACATTCTCCATGAAAGACCTAGGAGAAGGAACCTACATCCTCGGGATTAAGATCTATAGGGATAGATCGAAACGGTTGCTTGGTCTTTCGTAGTCTACATATATAGACCGAGTGCTAAAGAGGTTTAGCATGTCGGAATCCAAGAAAGGTTTCCTACCCATCAGGCATGGGATACACCTTTCGAAGTCTATGCGTCCACGCACAGAAGACGAGAGGATTTGCATGAGTAAGATTCCCTATGCATCCGCAATATAATCTATCATGTATGCTATGTTATGTACAAGCCTCGATGTATCATATGCTCTGAGTGTCACGAGCAGATACCAGTCTGATCCAGGAATGGATCATTGGGTGACTGTTAAGACGTTCCTTAAGTACTTAAGAAGAACTAAGGATGTGTTCCTAATATATGGAGAAGAGGACATGGTGATACGCGGGTATAAAGATGTCAGCTTCTAGACAGATAAGGATGATTCCAAGTCTCAATCTGGGTACGTGTTCACCTTGAATGGCAGAGCAGTGAGTTAGAAAAGTTTCAAAAAAGACACTATAGTGGATTCTACCACAGAGGCAGAATACATTGCAGCTTCGGAAGCAGTAAAGGAAGCGGTTTGGATCAAGAAGTTCATTCATGAACTTGGTGTGGTTCCAACCATTGTTGAAACAATACCGATTTACTGTGATAACAATGGAGCAATTGCACAGGCAAAAGAGCCAAGGTCTCATCAACAATCCAAACATGTGCTTCGCCACTATCATTTGATCAAAGAGATCATAAGTAGGAAGGAAATACAAATCGAGAAGATTCCTACTGAAAAGAACTTAGCGAATCCTTTAACTTAGGCCTTACCTCAATGTAAGTTTGAGGGCCATGTTAGGACCTATGGTATTGGATACCATGGCGATTGGCATTAGGCCAAGTGGGAGTTCGTTAGTAATATATGAAAGGTGTCCTAAGACAATCGCCTTATGTTTAAACCATTTATATGATAAATGAAGATTTACTATTTGAGTATACATGTTTTCATGTATTTGATTAGATCTTAAACTCATTTACTGAATATCCACAATACGATTCACAACATGAGAGGATTTGTGATTGGATCACAACTAGTGAGTATCTCTACATATGTAATTGTGATGTATTAAAATTATCCCTAGTCAATGAATTGATGGATTTGGACACCATCAATTCTGTCGAGACTAGCATGAGGTATACTCCTTGGTGTATCCAAGCAGCTGATTCTCACTTGCTGGAGACATTGTGATGTTCGGAGTTAATCGTGGATGCTAGTTATGGTAACTAGTTCATTGGAGCGACCAGCTGTAAGACTACATATGGTTCTCTGCATATATATATATGTCAATGAAGTTCTTACTGCAGCTTAAGTGCGATGTTCCTTTGACTTGCGGTATTCAAGTTATCTTGGTCATGAAGACTTATGCTTTGACATCTTAAGTAAGCATCTCTGAGGAGATGTGGACCTAGGATTATTGGGTATAAGTCAAAGTGGCCGAAGGTGTTTGAATAGCCTATAAAGGATTCACCACTCCTTGCAAGGAGATGTATACCCATGGCCTCTCGTCAGATTGTTACTAAAGTCTTTGGCCAAAGCATTACATGTTTAGAGTAAGGTACTCTTGGATACATGTGTAGTAACTAGAATCCGTAGGATGAGGAAATGATACTTGGGCTAGGTGTGACGTAGTCAGCCTGGTGGAGACTGACATAATAGACCATGTCCTGAACCAAGTGGGTATAAGATGCATGAAGGGAATGAGAAATGATTCATTGTAGCTGCTGAAGGGTTTCAAAAATAGTTCTGGATCAACCGTTGATTTTTCGGTTAATTGGGGATCATGATGTACTACTAGATGCCACTCATGATCGTTCTATAATTAATGGTTAATTATAGATGACCAACATAAATCAGGAACCTATTTGGTCACATGCACAACGAGCGTAATCCGAAGGATTTTAAATGAGCTTGAGAATGAGATTCTCAGATCGAGAGAAACTAGGTTTGGTTGAACCAAACAAGGAGCGAGCATGAAATTGTTTCAGTTGCAATGGAAGCATGGATGGGCCGAGTCTTATGAAGACATGATGGATGAACCAAATTGGTTTGGTTCTAATCCAATGGTGGAGAATAAACCAAAGGGGTTTGGTTTGTTTTAAATGAATGAACCAAAGTTGGTTCGGTTCGTTTTAACTTAAAATAGACCAACTCGGTTTGGTTTATTTTAACTTAAGTTATTGGAGCAGGTTAACGAATTTTGGTTATGAACCAATAACTCTAAGGAGAAGTTTTCTTAATGGTTAAAAAACACAGGCTCTATAAAAACCGCGGTTAGGTTTTTGGAGAGGCCTAAGTTTTATTTTGGGAAATAATCTTCTTCTCCTCTCGCTCTCTTCTCCTTGCCGCTGCCCAAGGTCTACATGCCACCCAGCCACCTTGTGCCATCGTCCACCTTGCTGCCGGTGTCCAAGATGCTGCCGACCATCCTCCGGCGACCCTCCGGCAACTCACCTTGGTTCCGGCGACCAAGGGTTGGCCGGCACAAATCCTCCACCAAGCTGTCCAGTTTTCTGGACAGCTTGTTTCCTTGCGTGTCGGAGCATCGTTTGGATGACGTTTGGAGCTCCGACAGTGGATACCTTGCCGTGGATTCGATCTCTGATAATCCTCATAGGTGGAGGACCAAGGATTCATCAATCGGTTGACTAATACCTCTCGGGAGAAACGAGTTTTGGGGACTCATTTTTGAATCCGAATTTTGATTCAGGTTATGATCTTCTCTCGATCACATCGTTTTCGACATGAGGCTAGTGACTCCTACGAAGACGAGGCTCGTGCCTTTGTAAATCCATCCTGATGATACTCGGCGTGGATACGGATAGAGGCGATTCTAACAAGAGTCGCTCCGGTTGATGTCATTCCCGTTGCACGTGATACGTCAAGTATAACTAGAGTAATTTCCTTTTTATTGTAAAATTTGAAATTGCGATTATGTCTACACATGTTGTACTATGCATGCGTGTGATGTGTGTGTTGTAATAAATTAGATTTATTGCTTTTTAATTCTTCCGTTGTGCACATGTTTACGAAACATGTTCGAACACACACTCACCGTAGTGTTGAAACCCAACAATTCTTGGATCCCTTATATCCTAGGCCTTTCTTGTTAAAGCTTGCTCTTTGGATCCCAATTAGCATATTTAGGATGTTGGAGCCAATTGTAAATTTTTCTAAGGCCTTAGTTAGAAAATCTACGTTTTCCTTCAAAACCCTATTTTCTTCTAAGCATGCATCATTAACACTAGAAGAATTCTCATTAACATGTGTGCATGCAATTTTCAATTTTTCTTCTAGTTTTTGAATTTGATCAAGCATGCATTTGTTTTTCTTCTTAGCCTTAAATAAATCCCTAGTTAGGCTAGTAATCATAGAAATAACATCTTGGGAGGGTAATTTCATTACCTTACTTACCCAATCCCCTTCCGATGATGAGAATGAAGATGAAACTCCCCCTTCACTTGAGCTTATTTCTTCTTTTTCGGAGGAGGTAGAGTCCAAGTTTCTATTGCCATAAGTGCAAGACTTGTGAATGCTTGTTCTCCCTCAGATGATGATGATGGATCATCCCATGTTGCCTTGTGTGCCTTAGCCTTCCCTTTTTCTTTTGATTTTCTTTCTTCTTCCTTCTTCTTGCTCCCCTTCTTCTTGTCTTCTTTCTTTCTCCTTTCTTCCTTGCTTTGTTCAAGAGGGGACAATTATCCCTTATGTGTCCCTCTCCTTGGCAATTATAGCAAATAATTTTTCTTCTCGGCCTTCTTACCCTATCATGAGACTTGTTAAATCTAAAACTCTTTAAAACACGTCTCACCTTCCTTACCATATAGGCCTCCTCATTACTATCACTTGAGGAAGAAGATGATTCATCGGATGATGAGGGTGGAGTTTCCTTCTTCTTCTTCCCTTTATCGGCCATTAGTGCTAATCCCCTTGATGGCTTGATTAGCTCTTCAACTATGCTTTCAAGCCTAGTCTCATGCAATTCCATGGTGGAGAAAAACTCTTCTAGAGTGCTTACCTCTAGATTCTTTGAAATATAAAAGGAGTCGACCATAGAGCTCCACTTTGATGATCGGGGAAAGACATCTATAGCCTTCATGATCATATCCCGGTTTGAAAGTTTTTCTCCTGCACTTGATAAACCGGTTATTATTTCCTTGAATCGATAATGTAAAGAAAGTACCTTTTCTCCTTTTTCTAATTTAATGTTCCTTAATTGTGATCGGAGAAGGTCCCGTCTTGCAAGCTTTGCCTCGGAGGTGCCTTCATGAAGCTCTACAAGCTTTTCCCACATCTCCTTGGCACTAAGGCACTCTCCAATCCTATTGATTTCTTGTTGAGGGAGCACGTTGTAGAGATGGTGCTTGGCTCTTGAATTTGCAAGGTGCACCTCTCTTTGCTTTTTGGTCGACCTTGATTTTTATATTGGCTTTCTCTCTTCATCCCTAGGCATATCGAAACTGGTTTCCATAATAACCATAATAACCAAGTGATGAATGTTGGAGCTGGCCATCTTGTCGTGCTTGTGTTGGCGATTAGTCCGCAATAAGCTCCTCGCTATGATACCACTTGTTGGAGGATCGGTGGCCGACTAGAGGGGGGTGAATAGCCCTTTTCATATACGATGGAACTCGATCGCGTCTTAATCGTCTACAAATAAAGTTAGCACAACGGAATAATAAAACTAAAGACAATTAAGTGCAAAACACAAAGTATAGAGCAATTCGCAAACTCAAGGATGTAATGTGGTTCACGGCCCTTGCCGCTAATCCACGGACGATTCATTCGGCTAATCACTCCAACCCAAATCCACTAGTCTCTCCTTAAAGGTGGAGGTAAACCTTTCTTACAATCTCTCCCTCTTACAATAGAATTGAAATAAAAGCAAGTAAGAGGAATAGAAAACGTTTAGGCACTTGGGAGTATGTTTAGAGATGAAGCATTAACCTCCCAAAGTGACCCAAGGCCTCTTCTTATAGGGAAGAGATCATTCTTCCCGTTGGGCACCGAGCAGTCAACTGATGCAACCATCAGTCGACTGCTGTTGTAGCCGTTGACTAGCAACGACTTCTTCCATGTTGGTGTCCAACCAACGGCTCCCACACCAGTCGACTGATCATGCATATCAGTCGATTGATGGAGCCATCAGTCGAGTGACCAAAATGATCAGTCGACTCCAAACCCTTTAGTGCCCTACTTTATCTCGATCAGTCGACTGTCGTCCCTTGGCAATCAACTGATGGTCGAGCAGTCGATTGCCAAACTCTAGCAGTCGATTGTTGGGCCAGAAAAGATTTGGTGGAACACTTGTTGAGCACCAGTCGAGTGCCATCGACCCAGAGTAGTCGACTGATATCTATATCAGTCGAATGGTGTCGGGTAAAACCTCAAACAACAATGTTTGAGCATCCGACGGTCGAGTAAAAACCTCAACCCACTCGGTTGAGCATCTGACACTTGACTTAGCCATTCGACCAAGTTCACCTATGAGCTACGTTACACTTCGCTCATTCTCTCATCTCCCTTGAAGTCCCCCGCTGAAGTTCTCTTCGTCCGGCCACGTCCCTCGGATGCACCAAGCACACGGCTTCGCAATGCCATTCTTCGCGTCTCGCCCTGAAGTCTACTTCCTTGGCTTCACTCCAATGTTGCTCGTCCGGCGGTCCCTCGGATGCATCAAGCGCACGGCTTCGTAATGTCGTCCTTCACCAACTCAAGGACCCAAGCCATAAGATGGTGAACTCACCAATGCTAACATCAAGGCAATCCCATGTGTGAATTACTAAGTCATGTACGACTTCAATACACATATCAAAACAACATATCAACCTAACTTAAACCCTTTGCCACACACATCAAAACCACATCATACATGGGTTGATTGCCCTAACATTTTGATGTTTGGGTAATCATTTATAGTTAGGCAATATTTGTGATCTAATTGTGAATGTGTTAAGTGACAGGAAAATCCAAGTATGAAGACTTGGTAAAGAAAAGTCCAAGTGTGATCTTGGCAAGGAAAGTCCAAGGGAAGGTCTTTGCAGCATAAGTCCACGCATGTAGTCTTGGCGGCATAAAGTTCAAGCGGACCTTGGCAAAGAAAGTTCAAAGGTAAGGCCTTGGCAGCATAAGTCCAAGCATGTAGTCTTGGCGGCGTAAAGTCCAAGCGAACTTTGGCAAGGAAGAAACCCAAAGTATGATGAAACCGAAGGAAGCTTTTGAAGGCAAGCGCAAGGATGGAGTCGTGAACTCGGAGGAATCCTGGAGGTGCAAGGCTGATAGGGAAGCTAGAAGGTTGAGTCTAGACTTAGGGTATAGTTTCAAGTATTAATTAGTCATACTTGAGGTGTACCAGTCGACTGACATATTGTGCCAGTCGAACTAGTTGTTGGGGATTTGACGCCGCTAGAGGGGGGTGAATAGCGATGTGCCCGTAGGAAGATGGAATTCGTTCGCGTTGCTTGTCTACAATCTTGTTAGTACGCAGCGGAATAAACAATAACAAATACAAACACAAGATACAATCACAACACGCACGATATAACGTGGTTCGGAACCGAACGGTTCCTACTCCACAGATCGAGCTCTAAAGAGCCCTAGTGATGCACACGCACTCACTAATCACAAGTCGGAGGTGGAGAAACCTCTTACAATAAGATTACAACAATAATCTAAATACAACAAGCAAATATAAGAAGAAATACAACAAGAGAAGTAAAGAACACTTTACAAAAAATCTTTAGAAGCTTGCTTGTTGATTGCCTTGGACTAGCACTTGAAAGCCACGATTTGCGGCGACAAATGCTTCAACAACGTCCAAGAAAATTGGTTGCAAAAACCCTCCCGTCGATCTCCTTTTATCCTTATGCACGACCTGGATTTCCGCCCATCAGTCGACTGCCATAAGTCACCAGTCGACTGATGCCACTGTTGTCGTGAGACAATGGCTCGATCCACGCTAGAAAAACTCCAACGGATCTCTTAGCAGTCGACTGCCAACATTGGCGATCATCGGCGCTGCGCGTAATCGGCCGATCGGCTCACGAACGATACGTGCTCGCGGTGAACTAGCGATCGATTGCAGGCCCTTGGCGGTCGGCTCTTAAACGGCAGTCGAACTCAAGTCGACTCACGGCAGTCGAACCGACCATAATGCGGTCGCCTCAAAGATGAGGTTTAACAAGTATGGTGCCCCATGCGCTAGACCCACCCTTAGCTAGACCTAAAGCCTTCGCCACCTCCATATCACCTCACGCCTCTTGGATCCCTCCAAGTCATCCATGACTTGTTCATCCATCGCGCTAGCCTCCAGGTGCTTCCCTCGGCTATGTCATGCTAACGGTGTCTACACCACCAAGGCACATTGGACTTACACTGCCAAGACTCCGCTTGGACTTTACGCCGCCAACCATTGGTCTTATGCTGCCAAGACTCCCGCTTGGACTTTACGCTGCCAATATCAAACCGTTGGACTTCTCAAATGCCAAGACTCAAGCTTGGACTTTCCCTTGCCAACCCATGTTTGACTTTACATGCCAAGACCATGCTTGGACTTTCCTTGCCAACCCATGTTGGACTTTTCATGCCAAGATCATGCTTGGACTTTCCTTGCCAACCCATGTTGGACTTTACATTGCCAAGACCCATGCTTGGACTTTTCATGTGCCAAGTGTCCCACTTGGACTTTTCATGCCAAGTACTCAAGACTTGGACTTTACCAAATGCCAAGTGTTCCACTTGGACTTTCCCGTGACAATTACATTGTCATATGTTTTTATCGAAACATCAAAACATCACTCGAGTCAAACTCGAGTCCTGGTCAATCGTGACCTGGGCCGATTGCACCAACAATCTCCCCCTTTTTGATGTTTGACAAAAACCAAACAAATCATTTGAGTTAGACCACTAACTCAAATCCCTTACCAATTATCCCAAATTGATAAACACTCTCCAAATGTTCTCCCCCAAACATTCTCCCCCTTTTTGACTAACATCAAAATGGTTTTCTCTCCAAGGAGGTCAATGTCTCATATCCCAATGAGATCTTACAATCTCCCCCTTGATCCAAAAATAAATACCTAGGATGCCAACAATCTTCCTAGTGATAAGTCACATATCACTCAAGAGAGACAATCCTATAATCTCTCCCAATTTCCAAATTGGGTATCAAAAACCCATCAATTTTCCCAATTGATGATACTCTCCCAATAACTTCTCCTCTTTAAGGAGAAAAACACATCCATCATCCCAAGATGGATACCTCCCCCTAAAAGCTTGCTCCCCCTTGATCATTGCACCAACAATGTCCTTGGGAAGCCCCTAAGCCAATAGGAACTCTAAACCATCAAAATTAAGGTTCTAAGTTCAACATAGAACTTTCCATACCCTAAATTTGATACTTTGACCTAACACTTCTCCTAATCCATATTCAATGGATTTTCACCCTTTATAATGCTTCCCAAAGCATATCCTAGGGTTAGAAGTGGTTAGGGACCTTTACCATGGCTGAAAATGGGCTAAACAAACCTTGTTAACCCAATCGAGACTGGCGATCGACTCTGACGATGTCGATCATTGCCACTCATCGATCGGCCACACAGGGCAGTCGACTAATAACTGAAAATCTCGATTTTCAACTATAAGAAATGAATTTTAGAAATTCATAAATAATTATACGTAATTCAAAAAATCACGAAATTTGATACGTATAATACCTATGACCAATACAATGGGTGAAAAATATTTGAAAAATATTTTACCCATAAAATAGAGAAATTGATACAAAATCCAAAAGTGACTAAAAACTTTAAAGTTTAAGGCTCACTTTATATCAATCTCATCAATGGTGATTGCTATCAAAAGATAGACTTCACCAAGGTTTTTCAAAATGATTTTAAAATGTTTTCAAAACCTTATTTTGGATCATATTCCTTGGGCTCTATGCACATGACTTGTACACAAGCTTTCCCAATGATCCACAAATAAAATTGGATGAGTTTTAGTTAATCTAGATGCAAAATCTATGCACCTTGAACTTAACTCATATCCTAGCATCTCACATGTATCTAGGGTGTATAAATACACATACATGTCAATTGGATCAGATGTGGGTTTTGGTTCATTTAATCTAGGGTTTCATGCATTTTTCTAAGGCAACTCTACTTGATTCCCTTATAAATGGGACTCCAAGTCATGCCAAAGTCCTTAGCTCAATTTTAATCAAATGCATGAATGATTATGGCATTAATGAAGATATAAATAAGTATATGCTCATAATCATGATGTCATGGCATAAAATGAAGTCTAAAAACACATGATATTTAAAACCTTAATCTTAAGCATAAACATGACATATAAATGATGAGAATGAACATGATGTCATGTCATGGCATATGGCAAATCAAAGCATGGCAAATAAGATATAAAGGTATGTAATACCTAAATTTTAATATTAATTGTCATTTTATATAATTAGATATATTTCGCCATATTTCTATTTTTCTCCCAAGTGTGCCAAAAACCCAAAATGGCACACTAACCTCTAAACCTAAATTGTTCCAATTTAATTGATTTTTCTTAATTTCAAAAGTGCATTGGAACATCCTAAAATCTTTTAGGATATTGATTCAAGTCTATTTCCAAGGTAACCATAACCTTGAAAATATCCTAAAGTACCACCTTTACCATGGTTGAGTTAACTACCCATCCAATCAAGGTTGGCACACCCTAAACCCATCTAGCGTGAATCAATCACGCTCTTAGGAACCCAAAACCGATTTGAGCTCCTAGGGTTAATTAGGTATTCCTTAGGGATAACCTCCCTAGATACCTTCCTAATGACCCTTCTAGGCTTAGAAGCCTTGGTCATTTTGGTTTTGCCATGGTTAACTCTAGGGGTGACTCCCCTTGTAACCTTCTTAGTGGCTTCCCTAGGTTTCCTAGAAACCCTAGCCACTAAGCACACACCATGGTCAACTCTAGGGATGACTTCCCTATTGACCTTAGTCTTCCTAGACCTAGTTTGTGTTCCATAATCAAATGGAACACTATGGTAAGCCACCTTAGGCTTAGGTTTGTGACCCAAACCTTGCTTACCCTTGGTTGACTTTTGACTCTTAGGTCCTTGGTGTTGACTTTGACTTTTGGACCTTTGACTTTGACCAATTGACCCTTGCATTTGATTTTGCATAATGTTGAGGGTCTTTTCAAGTTTTTCAAGCCTTGACCTCAAGGCTTGATTTTCCTTTTCTAATATCTCAATTTTTGATTTTTCATTTTCTCTTGAGATATTTTTATTTCTAGGCATATGCTAGATTTCTTAGCATTAAAGCCTAGATGTTCTCCTATTTTCTTAATGCTTTCCTTAGGTAATATATTTTTAGGGACATTAGTCCCAAATTTCTTCTTTTTTCCTAAGTGAACACTCTTAGCACCTAAACAAAAGTATTTATTTCTATTAGCATGCTTTTCATGGCAAATTGCAATATACCTTTAAAATTCCTAGCATGCTTTTGACTTTTAAATTTAGAAGATGCATTATTGAAATATACCTTAAGGTTTGCCTTGGAGGCTCCCCCTACATGTATAGCTCCTTCTTGGGTCTTTTTGCTCCCCCTAGGACATTGATTTCGGTAATGCCCCGGTTGCCGGCACTTGAAGCAAATGACTTGCTCCTTGCTTTTCTTGGCATTGGGAACACCGGCTTCATTGACCTTTGGAACCGGTTGATCCTTCTTGACCCTTTTTGGACACTTACTCTTGTAGTGTCAGATTCCCTACACTCAAAACAAATGATATGAATTTTATTTGAACCTTGAGTGTTTGAGTTACCTAGGGTATTTGTGGTGGTGGGTGCCGGAGTTGGAGCTTCTCCATCTTGACCGGATGTGGAAGCTTCTTCTTGTCGCTCCGGAGTGGAGATCCTTTCCTCCCCCTCAATCCTAGAAGTAGATGCTTCTTCCACCTCTTCTACTTCTTCTTTCTCCGATTCGGAAGTTGACTCCATCTCAACTTCCGATTCCTCACTCTCACTTGAAGATGAGCTCTCCTCTTCATCCTCCTTGTCTTCTTGGATTGAATGAGGCTCTTCATGGAATTTTGCCAATATGTTCCATACCTCTTTGGCGTCTTTACAATCCCCATAGTCACCTAGGCTACACAAGATGTCATTAGGAATTAAATCAAATATAAATTTGATTACCTTCTTATTTTTCTTGAATTGTCGTAGTTGTTCTTCACTCCATTTCTTCTTCTTGAGACATTCTCCCTTTGGTCCCTTAGGATATTCAAATCCTTCCATCAAGGCGGACCATTCCTCAAGGTCTCTCATCATCAAAAACTCTTCAATTCTCGCCTTCCAAGAATTGAAACCTTCTCGTCCATAGAATGAATAAGGGACCGGTGTGTTGATGTCCCATCCTAATTGCCCTTCCATCTTCACCCTCTAGCTTTTTGTCTAAGCTCCCGGCGGTTAGTCCGTAGAAGAGCCCCGGGTTCTGATACCACTTGTTGGGGATTTGACGCCACTAGAGGGGGGGTGAATAGCGATGTGCCCGTAGGAAGATGGAATTCGTTCGCGTTGCTTGTCTACAATCTTGTTAGTACGCAATGGAATAAACAATAACAAATACAAACACAAGATACAATCACAACACGCACGATATAATGTGGTTCGGAACCGAACGGTTCCTACTCCACGGATCGAGCTCTAAAGAGCCCTAGTGATGCACACGCACTCACTAATCACAAATCCTCCTTCTCGACACAAGTCGGAGGTGGAGAAACCTCTTACAATAAGATTACAACAATAATCTAAATACAACAAGCAAATATAAGAAGAAATACAACAAGAGAAGTAAAGAACACTTTACAAAAACTCTTTAGAAGCTTGCTTGTTGATTGCCTTGGACTAGCACTTGAAAGCCCTGATTTGCGTGGAAATCGCTTCAAAACGCTCCAAGAAAATCGGTTGCAAAAACCCTCCCGCTGAGCTCCTTTTATCCTTGCGCACGACCTCGATTTTCGCCTATCACTCGACTGCCATAAGTCACCAGTCGACTGATGCCACTGTTGTCGTGAGACAATGTCGATCCACGCTGGAAAAACTCAACGGATCTCTTGGCGGATCGGCGCCAACATTGGCGATCATTGCTAGTCGCGTAGTCGACGCCCGATCGCTACGGAGCATTCTCTCGCGGTGAACTAGCGATCGATCGACCCTTAGCGATCATCGTCATCGATTACGGTTGCTCCAAAGAGCGACGCTACGATTCGGCTCTTAAGCAGCGGTCGAACTCAAGTCGACTCACGGCGGTCAGGCCAGCCATAATGTCGGCCAACCTCAAAGATGAGGTTTTAACCCAAAGTATGGTGCCCCCATACTTGCTAGACCACCCTTAGCCTAGACCTAAGCCTTCTAGCCACCTCCATCAGCCTCATGCCTCTCGGATCCCTCCAAGTCATCCATGACTTGTTCATCCATCGTGCTAGCCTCCAGGTGCTTCCCTCGGCTATGTCATATTAACGGTGTCTACACCGCCAAGGCACATTGGACTTACGCCGCCAAGACTCCGCTTGGACTTTACGCCGCCAACCATTGGTCTTATGCTGCCAAGACTCCCGCTTGGACTTTACGCTGCCAATATCAAACCCTTGGACTTCTCAAATGCCAAGACTCAAGCTTGGACTTTCCCTTGCCAACCCATGTTGGACTTTACATGCCAAGACCATGCTTGGACTTTCCTTGCCAACCCATGTTGGACTTTTCATGCCAAGACCATGCTTGGACTTTCCTTGCCAACCCATGTTGGACTTTTCATGTGCCAAGTGTCCCACTTGGACTTTTCATGTGCCAAGTGTCCCACTTGGACTTTTCATGCCAAGTACTCAAGACTTGGACTTTACCAAATGCCAAGTGTTCCACTTGGACATTCCCATGACAATTACATTGTCATATGTTTTTGTCGAAACATCAAAACATCACTCGAGTCAAACTCGAGTCCTGGTCAATCGTGACCTGGGCTGATTGCACCAACACTAGTCTCGAGTGTTCAGCACTCGAGGTCCGAAAGACATTGGCAGTCGACTGGTGGTAGTCGACTATGGACTAAACTATTGGGATTCCCCGGCACCGACGTAGGTGTGTGTTTGAACACGTTTCGTAAACATGCACACAGCGAAAGTAAAAATCAGCAATAAACTAATTTATTAAAACACACACACCACACACATGTAAGGATACAACAAGTGTAGACATAATTGTCATTTCAAATTTTGCAATAAAAGGAAAATTATACTAGGTATACCTGACGAATTATGTGAAGTGGAAATGGCATCAACCGAAGCGACCCTCGCTAGTATCGCCTCTATCCATATCCATGTTGAGTATCGTCAGGATAACTTCACCAAGCTACGAGCCCCGTCTTTGTGAGAGTTACTAGCCTCATGTCGAAGACGTTGTAATCTGAGAGATGATCACAATTCAAATCCAATTTGAATCCAAAAACGAGTTTCGTAAACTTGCTTCTCGAAAACGGTTTTCTTCAACCAATTGACGATACCTCAACCCTCCACCTATGAGGATTGTCGGAGATCAAATCCTCGCTAAATAGGTCGCTATCGGAGCGCAAAACATCGACCAAATAACCTCTCCATGAAGAGGACAGCAAGCTGTCCAAAACTAGACAGCTTGTTTTGGTGGAGGAGATGGCAAACCAAACAAGTTAGTCGACTGCTCCTTGGTCACCGATGCCAAAGGGAGGTTGGCTGGCGACTGAGGATGGCGGGAGGTCTACCGGAGGCTAGTGGTTGGCCGACGGCAAAGAGGAGGTGGAAGCACAACAAGCTTGGGCGGCACCAAGGGGTTGAGCGGCAGGGAGCAAGGAGAAAAGGTTGGGCGGCTAGGGTTTCCAACTCTCAAAGTTCACCGCGAAAAACCCTTAACTCTCTATCTTATAGAGAGCGTGTTTCTTGACCATCAAGAAACCTTCTCCTAGTAGTTACTGGTTCATAACCAAAAACTCATTAACCCGCTCCAAAAACTTAAGTTAAAATAAACCAAACCGTGTTGGTCTATTTTAAGTTAAAATGAACCAAATCAATTTTGGTTCATTCATTTAAAACAAACCAAACCACTTTGGTTTATTTTCCACCATTGGATTAGAACCAAACCGATTTGGTTCATCTATCATGTCTTCATAAGACTTGGCCCATCCATGCTTCAGATGCGACTGAAACAATTTCATTCTCGCTCCATGTTTGGTTCAACCAAACCAAGTCTCTCTCGATATGAGAATCTCATTCTTAAACTCATTTTAAATCCTTCAGATAACACTCGTAGTGTGTGTGACCAAATAGGTTCCCGGTTTATGTTGGTTGTCTATAATTAACCATTAATTATAGAATGATCATGAGTGATACCTAGCAGTAAATCATGATCCCCAATTAACCAAAAAAATCAAAGGTTGACCCCAGAACAACTTCTGAAACCTTTCAGTAGCTACAGTGAGTCATGCCCCGTTCCCTTCACTCATCTTATACCCACTTGGTTCAGGATATGGTCTATTGTGTCAGTCCCTAATAGGCTGACTACGTTACATCTAGCCCAAGTATTACTTCCTCGTCCTACGGATCTAGTTGTTGCACATGTATCCAGGAGTACCATACTCCAAACATGTAATGCTTTGGCCAAAGACTTTAGTAACAATCCGACGAGAAGCCATAGGGTATACATCTCCTTGCAAGGAGTGGTGAATTATTTGTAGGTTATTTAAACACCTTCGGCCACTTTGACATATACCCAATCAACCTAGGTCCACATCTCCTCGGAGATGCTTGCTTAAGATGTCAAAGCATAAGTCTTCATGACCAAGATGACTTGAATACCGCAAGTAGAAAGAACATCGCATTTAAGCTACAGTAAGAACTTCATTAACATATCCATATATGCAGAGAACCATATGAAGTCTTATAGGTAGTCACGCTAATGAACTAGTTACCATAACTAGCATCCACGATTAACTCCGGACATCCCAATGTCTCCAGCCAGTGAGAAACAGCTGCTTGGATAAGCCAAAAAGTATAACTCGTGCTAGTCTCAATAGAATTGATGGTGTCCGAATAAATCGACTAGGGATAATTCCAATACATCACAATTATGTTAGGGCAATCTCTTGCCGTAATATGGTTTTGATGGTATGGCAAAGGGTTTAAGTTAGTTTGATATGTTGATTTGATATGTGCGTTGAAGTCGTGCAGGACTTAGTAATTCGCACATGGAGCCATGGCGAGTTTCACATCTCATGACTCGTGCCTTGAGTCGGTGAAGGATAGCTTCTGCGAGTCGTGCGCTTGGAGCATCCGAGGACCACCGGACGACGGAGCTTGGAGTGGCCGGAGGAAGTAGACTTGAGGCAAGAGATGCAAAGGAGCATTGCGAGTCGTGCGCTGATCTGCTTAGGGGCGTGGCGCGAGCGAAGAACCGGCGAGGACTCAGGATGAGTGGCGATTGTAACCCGGAAGGGTAGCTCTTAGGTGAAACTTGGCCATTTGGCCAAGTGTCGGATGGTTTTCCGACACGGTCATTTGCCATGTCATGGCGATCGGCGCTCTGGTCGATGGGTCGATCGGGTCTAATGTGGCTGAATCAAGTTGATCAGTCGACTGCTGGCATGGGCAGTCGACTGATGGCTTGATCAGTCGATTGCCAAGGGATGGCAGTCGACTAATGTCACTATGCACGGGCACAGAATGGAGTCAACCTCGTGGAGGACTCGACTGATCGACATCAGTCGACTGATGGGTGCCATCAGTCGACTGATGCCAGTACCGTTGGATAGTATCCAACATGGAAAGCGGCCGTTATTGGGCAACAGCTACAACACCAGTCGACTGATGGGTGCCATCAGTCGACTGATCCTGTGTTAACGGAAAGAAACCCTCTTCCTCTATAAAAAGGAAGGGGATGGGGCTTTGGGGGGTTAATGCTTGAACGACCAACTACTCCCAAAGTGCCCTAAACGATTTTCCACTCTTCTACTTGCTCTAATCTTCATTTCATTGTAGAAGAGTGATCTTGGTTGTAAAGAGGTTACCTCCACCTAGCTTTGTGCAAAGGAGAGATCTAGTGGATAGATTGCGGAGTGATTCACCGTGGACGAATCGAACCGTGGATTAGCGGCGTAGCCGTGAACCACGTTACATCTCCGTGTTTGTATTGTCTTTGATTTTATTTCTATTTGCTTGTCTTAGTTTATTGCTTCCGCTTGCGCTAACGTTTTGTAGACGAGCAAAATACGACATCCAACGTAAGAGGGCTATTCACCCCCCCCCCCCCCCCTCTAGCCGGCCAATCGATCCCCAACAAGTGGTATAAGAGCCAAGGAAAGCTTGTCGAGGACTAACCGCCACAACTAGGGACTTATTTGGAATGAAAAAGAAAAATAAAAGCATGCTTAATCAAATTAAGGAATTAGAACAAAAACTAGAAAAAGCATGCTTAAATGATAATGTTTCTTCTTGCCGTGATGATGCATGCTCATATGACTATATGCCTTTGGATGTTAATGATGCATGCATAGAGGAAAATAGGGCATTAAGGGAAAAGGTATATTATTTAACCAAAGCCCTAGAGAAATTTACAATTGGCTCCAACACATTAAATATGATCATAGGAAGCCAAAGGGCAAGTTTTAACAAAAAAGGCCTAGGATATAAGGAAAATAAAAATGAAAAGGCCTACAAATGCCTAATAGCTAGGGGACAAGATAAAAAGAAAGTAATTGCTAGAAAATGGATCCCCAAGGAATATCTAGTGAACCCAATAGGAAAGAACTTATTTTGGGTTCCAAAATCCATCCTTAAGGGTTAGAATAACCCTAGGGTAGTCAACCACATGGACCTAACCTATATCATATTTTGGTTGACTTAGGATGAAGGGACAAGATTTTTTAGATAGTGTTGGGTGATGATAACGTGCCCATAAATAGATAATAATGCTTAAATCATGATGATTAATGTAATTGCTATGTATATGTGCAATCATGATTTATGATTTTGATTTTTGGCACATCATCATGAGAAATAGGGTTTAAATCATGCCTTAGGTGATATTTTGTTTATTATCATCATATAATACCTAATGCATGACTATTATTTGATGAATACATGAGTTTCATGATCATAATGTATAATTCATTCATATATGCCTTTATGATCATGAGGATTATTAGGTTGATACTTAACCTTAATAGAATTGCATGAATATATTGGTTAAGTATACACAAATACCCCCCTAGGATGCATCTCACACTCACCATAGGCTACCCTGATTGAAAACTTAGCATGAGTGAGATGTTAGGATGATACAAATGTCCACTAATGCCTATGGCATTTAGATGGTCATTTAAAGTATCAAAATAGCAATAATAGACCAATCATGGGGAAGGCTTATGTTTAATTCATAGACATATTGCCCAAAGATCATGGTTGGATATTTCATATGTTTTCAAAACAATTTCTTACCTTAAAATACATGTATTCATGTTTTGAAACAATTGGAATCAAAACTAGGTGTTAAACTTGATACTTTTATGATAAAAAAACCTAGTAGTTTTTAAAGCTTTTGGATTTTTGGCAAATACATGGAAATATAATGATTTTTCATGAAAACATATTTTTCACTGATAGATATACTTAAAAGAAATGTGTTCCCCAAATTTCATGATTTTTTGAATTTTTTGGAATTTTTAATGTATTTCTGAAATTCGGTCTGAAAATCAGAAAATCCCAAAATTCACATGCCCGATCATTTGATCTGAACGATGATCGATGGCACAAATATCAGACCATTAAAGGTTGAATTCTGATTTTAAATCAACTTGTGGTATTTTCTTTCTATTAGACTTGATGTCATGTGTTTTTAACTTAGTGATAATCTTTTTGATGGTGTCAAAGGGGGAGAAAATATTATGTTTAAATTAATTATAAAAGGGGGAGAAATTTATAATAAGGGGAGAAATTTACATAGAGAGTTTCATGGATTAAGGGGGAGTTGCATGTTGCTATATCATGTTTATGTTTACATGCTTTCTTTACCTTAAAATTTATATCAAATGTTTACCTAACTTAAACGGATTGCCACACATCAAAAAGGGGGAGATTGTTAGGGCAATCTCTTGCCGTAATATGGTTTTGATGGTATGGCAAAGGGTTTAAGTTAGTTTGATATGTTGATTTGATATGTGCGTTGAAGTCGTGCAGGACTTAGTAATTCGCACATGGAGCCATGGCGAGTTTCACATCTCATGACTCGTGCCTTGAGTTGGTGAAGGATAGCTTTGCGGAAGCTGTGCGCTTGGAGCATCCGAGGGACCGCCGGACGAGGAGCTTGGAGTGAAGCCGGAGGAAGTAGACTTCGAGGCAAGAGACGCGAAGGAGCATTGCAGAGCCGTGCGCCTGATGCTGCCGAGGGACGTGGCCGCGAACGAAGAGAACTTCGAAGGCGAGGGACTCCGAGGGATGAGAGTGAGCGATTGTAACCCAGGAAGGGGTAGCTCTTAGGTGAAACTTAGCCATTTGGCAAGTGTCGATGGTCGATCGGTGGTCTAATGTGCTAAATCAAGTTGATCCGATCATTGCGGCATCGGCGATCGGTGATACAATCGATCGGCTACCCGAGGGCGGCCGATCGACTGATGTCACTGTGCACGGGCACAGAATGGAGTCGACCTCGTGGAGGACTCGACTGATCGACATCAGTCGACTGATGGGTGCCATCAGTCGACTGATGCCAGTACCGTTGGATAGTATCCAACGTGGAAAGCGGTCGTTATTGGCGGCGGCTACGGACGGTCGATCGATGGGTGCCATCACCGATCGATCTGTGTCAACGGAAAGAAACCCTCTTCCTCTATAAAAAGGAAGGGGATGGGGCTTTGGGGGGTTAATGCTTGAACGGCCAACTACTCCCAAAGTGCCCTAAACGATTTTCCACTCTTCTACTTGCTCTAATCTTCATTTCATTGTAGAAGAGTGATCTTGGTTGTAAAGAGGTTACCTCCACCTAGCTTTGTGCAAAGGAGAGATCTAGTGGATAGATTGTGGAGTGATTCACCGTGGACGAATTGGACCGTGGATTAGCGGCGTAGCCGTGAACCACGTTACATCTCCGTGTTTGTATTGTCTTTGATTTTATTTCTATTTGTTTGTCTTAGTTTATTGCTTCCGCTTGCGCTAACGTTTTGTAGACGAGCAAAATACGACATCCAACGTAAGAGGGCTATTCACCCCCCTCTAGCCAGCCAATCGATCCCCAACAAATTACACATGTAGAGATACTTACTAGTTGTGATCCAATCACAAATTCTCTCATGTTGTGAATCATATTGCGGACATTCAATAAATGAGTTTAAGGTCCAATCAAATACATGAAAACATGTATACTCAAATAGTGAATCTTCATTTACCCAATAAATGGTACAACCATAAGGTAATTGCCTTAGGATACCTCTCATATATAACTAACAAACTCCCACTTGGCCTAATGCCAATCGCCACGATATCCAATACCATAAGCTCTAACATGACCCTCAAACTTACTTTGAGGTATGACCTTAGTTAAAGGGTTCGCTAAGCTCCTTTCAGTGGAAATCTTCTCGATTTGTATTTCCTTCCAACTTATAATCTCTCTGATCAGATAATAGTGGCAAAGCACATGTTTGGATCATTAATGAGACCACACAAAGTTTCGAGATGAACTTCTTGATCCAAACTTCCTCTTGCTCAAGCTGCAATGTATTGTACCTCAGTGGTAGAATCGCTATAGTGTCTTGCTTGGAACATTTCCAACTTATTACGCCTCCATTCAAGGTGAATATGTACCCAGACTGAGACCTGGAATCATCCTTGTCTGTCTGGAAGTTGACATCTATATACCTGCGTATTACCATATCACCACCCTCCCATATATTAGAAACACATCCTTAGTTTTTTTAAGTACTTAAGGATTATCTTAACAACCACCCAATGATCCATTCCTGGATCAGACTGGTATCTTCTCGTGACACTCAAAGCATATGATACATTGGGCCTTATACATAACATAGCATACATGATAGGTTCTATTGCGGATGTATAGGGGATCTTACTCATGCAAATCCTCTCGTCTTCTATACGCGGACACATATACTTTGAAAGGTGTATCCCATGCCTGATGGGTAGGAAACCTTTCTTGGATTTCGACATGCTAAACCTCTTTAGCACTTGGTCTATATATGTAGATTACGAAAGACCAAGCAACTGTTTCGATCTATCTCTATAGATCTTAATCCCGAGGATGTAGGTCGCTTCTCACAGGTCTTTCATGGAGAATGTTTTAGATAACAAAATTTTGACTGACTATAAGACAGATATATCATTTCCTATAAGTAATATATCATCGACATACAACACCAGGAACACGACTGCACTCCCACTAACCTTCTTGTACACACAGGGTTCGTTTGGATTTTGTGAGAAATTAAACCTTTTGATTGTCTCATCAAAATGGATATTCTAGCTCCTGGATCCTTGCTTTAGTCCATATATGGATCGTCGAAGCTTGCATACCTTGGTTTTATCAATCGATGTGAAACCCTTGAGTTGTATCATATACACGTCCTCGAGTAGGTTTCCATTAAGGAAAGTCATTTTCACATCCATCTGTCATATCTTATAATCATAATGAGCCACTATGGTCAGGAGCATCCGAATGGATTTATGCATAGCTACTGGTGAATAGGTCTCATCATAATGGTCAGGAGCATCTGAATGGATTATTTGTATATACTTAACATCTCACCCATGCTAAGTTTTCAATCAAAGTAGCCTATGGTGAGTGTGAGATGCATCCTAGGGGGTATTTGTATATACTTAACCATTGTATTCATACAATTCTATCAAGGTTAAGTATCAACCTAACAATCCTCATGATCATAAAGGTATATATCAATTAATTCTACATTATGATCATGAAACACATGTATTCATTGAATTATTATCATGCATTATGTATTATGTCATGATAATAAACAAATTATTACCTAAAGCATGATTTAACCCTATTTCTCATGATGACGTGCCAAATTTCAAAATCATAAATCATGATTGCAAACATACATAGCAATTACATTTATCATCATGATTTAAGCATTATTAACTATTTATAGGCACGTTATCATCACCTAACACTATTTAAAAATGTTGTCCCGCCATCCTAAGTCAACCAAAATATGATATAGGTCAATTGCATATGGTTGACTACCCTAGGGGTTTTCTAACCCTTAAGGATGGATTTTGGAACCCAATACAAATTCTTGCCTATAGGGTTCACTAGATACTCCTTAGGAATCCATTTCCTAGCAATTGTCTTTTTCTTATCTTGACCCCTAGCAATTAGGCATTTGTAGGCCTTTTCATTTTTCTTTTCTTTATAACCTAGGCCCTTTTTGTTGAAGCTAGCTCTTTGGCTCCCTATGATCATGTTCAAGGTGTTGGAGCCTATAGTGAACTTTTCTAGGGCTTTTGTCAAATAGTCTACCTTTTCCCTTAAGACCCTATTTTCATTTATACATGCATCACTAACATCTAATGGCACATAAAGATCATGTGAGCATGCATCATTTAAGCTAGAAGAAATATTATCATTTAATCATGCATTTTCTAGCTTATTTTCCAATGCCTTAATTTAATTAAGCATGCTTTTATTTTTATTTTTCATTCCAAATAAGTCCTTAGTTAAACTAGAAATTATGGAAACTATTTTCTTAGGAGAGGCATTCGTTACCATAGTTTCCATATCCTCTTCTTCTTCTTCGGATGAGGAGGATGTAGAGGCTCCCCCTTCACTTGAGCTCTCTCCACTTGAGCTTGATTCTTCATTTTCGGTGGAGGAGCAATCCAAGTCATCGAAAGCCATCAATGCTAGGTTAGTGACAAAGGCATTCTCCTCTTCCGATGATGATGAAGAGGATGAGGATGGATCATCCCAAGTCCTTGCCTTGAGAGCTTTGGCCTTTCCCTTTTCCTTTGTCTTCTTCTCCTCTTTCTTCTTGCTCCCCTTTTTCTTCTTCCTTTCTTCTTTCTTCTTCCTCTCTTCTTTGCTCTTGTTTAGGAGAGGACAATTGTCCCTTATGTGTCCCTCTCCTTGGCAATTGTAGCAAATGATTTTCCCCCTTGGTCTTCTACTCCTATCATTGGATTTATTAAATCGAAAACCTTTTAAAGCACGCCTTACCCTCCTTACCATATACGCTTCTTCCGTGCTATCCATGGAGGAGGATGAGGATGCTTCATCATCGGAGGAGGAGGGAATCTCTATCTTCTTCTTCCCCTTGTTTGCCATCAAAGCTACTCCTCTTGAGGGTTGTATTTTTGGCTCTTCTTGTATTCCTTCAAGCCTAGATTCATGTAATTCCATAGTGGAGAAAAATTCATCTAGAGTACTTACCTCTAGATTCTTTGAAATGTAAAATGAGTCCACCATTGAACTCCACTTGTATGATCGGGGGAAGGCATCTATGGCCTTCATTATCATATCGCGATTGGAGAGCCTTTCTCCTACACTTGTTAGTCCAATTAAAATTTTATTGAATCTAGAATGCAAAGAAGTTACCTTTTCTCCCTTTTCTAGTTTAATGTTGTTGAGTTGGGAGCGAAGGAGGTCTCTTCTTGCTAGCTTTGCCTCCGAAGTGCCTTCATGAAGCTCTACTAGCTTCTCCCACATCTCCTTGGCACTTAGGCATTCTCCAATTCTATTTATTTCTTGTTGAGGAAGCACATTGTATAGATGGTGCTTGGCTTTTGAGTTTGCAAGGTGCTCCTCTCTTTGCCTCTTGGTCCATCTTGACTTTTCTATTGGCTTCCCCTCTTCATCCCTAGGCAAAACGAAATCGGATTCCATTGTAATCATAATATTAAAATCCGTTTCGAAAAATACCTCCATTCGCTTCTTCCACCAAGCGAATTCTCCTTCAAACTTTGGTAGATGGATGTTTGAGTCGGCCATTTTGATGTAGAGCTTGTTGCGGCGGTTAGTCCTCGACAAGCGACTTGGCTCTGATACCACTTGTTGGAGATCGATTGGCCGGCTAGAGGGGGGTGAATAGCCCTCTTACGATGGATGTAGGAATTCTCTCGTTCGTTTGCTCGTCTACACAATCGTTAGCGCAAGTGGAAGCATAAACAATAAAGACAAAGCAATAAACGAAAATACAAACGCTAACAAAGAAGATGTAACGTGGTTCACGGCTACACCGCTAATCCACGATCCCGATTCGTTCGAGGTGAATCACTCCTTCAAAGCCAATCACTATTGGTCTCTCCTTTGCACTAAGCTAGGTGGAGGTAACCTTTACAAATCAAGCACACTCCTTCTTTTACAATAGATGTGAAAGAAAGCTAAGAGAAGGAGTTTGAATCTTGTGGAGCACTTGGATGGTCGTTTAGAACTTGAGCATTTACCTCCCAAAGCTCCACACCCTCTCTTTTTATAGAGAGGGCTGATTTCTTCCCGTTGGCCGCCACCAGTTGACTGCTGCCCATGGCAGTCGACTACCGCCACTCCAACGGCCTCCGAACACGTCGGATCCCGACCGTTGTAGTCTAACGGAACACTTGGCAGTCGACTGATGGACCTCATCAGTCGACTGCTGCCTCCGTAGTCGACTGCCCAGTCGGCTATGAGCGGTTCTGTGCCCAAGACATCCTCTGCGATCGCCATTCCATGGCGATCATTGCGGGCATAAACCCATCATCGGATACGGTCGAACACACTCGACTCGGAAGCGATCATCGCTATTACATGGCAATGATCGGTGTGCCGTGTGAAACTCAAACTTAACATAAGTTTGAGCTTCCGGCGGTCGGGTAAACCTTAACCCTTGCGGTCAAGTCTCCGACACTCAGCCATTTGGCCAAGTTCACCTAATGAGCTACTTACATTTCACTCATTCTCTCATCTCACTCGAAGTCCCTCGTCGAAGCTCTCTTCATTCGCGGCCACGTCCCTCGGCAGCATCAAGCGCACGGCTCTGCAATGCTCCTTCGCGTCTCTTGCCTCCGAAGTCTTCTTCCTCGGCTTCACTTCAAGTCATCTCGTCCGGCGGTCCCTCGGATGCTCTAAGCGCACGGCTTCTGCAAAGTCATCCTTCACCGACTCAAGGACCGAGGTTGTGAGGGTGAACCCGCCACGGCTCCATGTGCAAATTACTAAGTCCTGCAAGACTCCAACGCACATATCAAATAACAATATCATCCTAACTTAAACCCTTTGCCACACACATCAAAACCTTATCATGGCAAGAGATTGCCCTAACATTGTACACACAGGGTTCATTTGGATTTTGTGAGAAATTAAACCTTTTGATTGTCTCATCAAAATGGATATTCTAGCTCCTGGATCCTTGCTTCAGTCCATATATGGATCATCGAAGCTTGCATACCTTGGTTTTATCAATCGATGTGAAACCCTTGAGTTGTATCATATACACGTCCTCGAGTAGGTTTCCATTAAGGAAAGTCATTTTCACATCCATCTATCATATCTTATAATCATAATGAGCCACTATGGTCAGGAGCATCCGAATGGATTTATGCATAGCTACTGGTGAATAGGTCTCATCATAATCAACACCTTGCTTTTGACGATAGTCTTTCACCACTAACCTAGCCTTATAGGTAATCACATTACCATCCATGTTGATTTTCTTCTTGAAAACCCACTTGCACCCTATAGGCTTAATGCCTTCATGTGGGTCCGCCAAGTTCCAAACTTGATTTTCATACATGGAATCCATTTCCGACTTCATGACTTCAAGTCATTTGTCCCTTTCTGAACTTTTCAGAGCTTATTCATAATTGGTAGGCTCCTCATCGTCAATGAGTAATACGTCATTTGATTCACTTATGAGAAATCCATATCTCTCGGGAATGTTGTGTGTTTTACTAGATCTACGAAGATATGGTGTCACAATAGGTACAGTCGGTGGCTCATCACTATGAGTTATCGATTGTGGTGCTTGATTGGGTATCTCATCAATGTCTATTGGAGTCTCTTGAACCTCCTCAAGTTCAACGCCACTCCCACTATTTTCTTGTAGGAGAAACTCTTTCTCTAGAAATACAACATGCCTTGAAATAAACATCTTTTGTTTCACAGGATGATAGAATTGGTAACCCCACGTTTCCTTAGAATATATAATAAATAGACATTTATCAAATTAGTGTTGGGTTTTTCGAGCCACAAAAACTGTATTTTGCATTGTGGAAACCTCAGAAACCCCGGCCACGGATCCGTGCAAAGTATAAAAATAAAACTAACATGTATGTGTTTAATACCTTTAGATCTACTCTAGATCTACATGATAAGAAGTTACCCTTGAAGCGATGCCCATCGCTTATCCCGCTCATCCAAATGGATTGCCGAAACTCGAGAGTGTCAAGTGCACACTCCTCTATTGGTATCCACACAAGCAATAGGTGGAGCAAAGACAATCTTGAGTGTGCTAGCACTCCTTGAAGGTCTCGGCAATGGAGGTTTGGGAGAGCAAGAGAGGAAGAGAACCAAGGAAGAAGATGATCCAAGGAAGAAGAAGATGGAGTTACCCAAAATCAAATTCACTCCTCATCAAGAAGTGGCCAACCACTTCAATGGGTGGGAGCATGTAACTCCAAGAGCCAATGGCTCTTGGTCTAACTCATGAGGTGGCACCAATTGATAAGTCAATGATGATGTGGAGCATCATCATTGGCCGGCCATGCCAAGTCATCATCATGACATGGCATTTGGTCAAGTCAAACTTGACATTTCATCTTTCCTATCAAGTAAAGTCAAACTTGACCTCTTATCTCCCATGGTTGATCAAATCCAACAATTTGATTCAAGTCAATTTTAATTTAATGAATCTCTATTCATTAATTTAAATTGATTCGATGAATCAAATCTAAATTAGACTCATTCAACACTTGAATCAACTTGAGTCTAACTCAATTAGTCTAATTTAGATTACTCTTAATCCAACTTGGTTCATCCCATGAACCTAATCTCCATCTAATTTCTCTTTGTGTGTGACCCTATAGGTTCTTGTAACATTGGCAATGTTCCTAAACCGTTTTAGGAACATAAGCAATGAGCGGTATCTAGCAACACATCATTGCTACCCAAGTTACAAGAATGTTGAGCTCCAACATCACCTTTGTGACTACTAATTGTGACTCTCACAATATTTGACAATGTCCCTCTATCCTTGACATCTAGATTGACCAATTGAGGCATAGACTGTGTCATCCTCGGTGCAATCTATATCTTGAACTCCAAGTAGACTCACTATAATCAAATGAGCTCAATATCTCATATTGACTCATTTGGGCATGGCCATGCACTTCATGGTCTTACTCTATCAAGAATAACGATGTCTCTCCCGTCATATAGGAGGGATTTATCTCATCTACATCACTCACATCCCTCCGCATAATTTGTTACATACCCAGTAATCGCCTTTATAGTCCACCCATTTACAGGTGACGTTTGACGAAGCCAAAGTATGCAACTCCTTATGTAGGGAACCATGGTGACTTCAGGTCTATAGTCATACTAATAGCCACATGAGAAAGTATATGACACTCATATAACGATCCACGATACTTTCTCATGGAGGGTCATTCAGTATACATTCTCTAATGTATACCCATGTGTCAACTTGATATCTCATATCCATGACTTGTGAGATCAAGTCATCGAGTTGACCTACATGCTAGTCTCTACGCATTAACATTGTCCCTGAATGTTAATACTTGGGCTAGGATTGATTAAGAGTAGTGTTCTCTATATCATCTCATTATCGATTCAACCAATCGATTGATATAGATAAGAACCTACTACTCAAGGACGTTATTATATTTAGTTATTTGGCACCAATACAAATAAATATAATAACCATTCCTTTATAAATAGGAATATGATATAATAAAGTCCATACAACAATCATCACATGATTGGCTCTAGGGCTTTCACTAACAATCTCCCACTAGCACTAGTGTCAATCACCGTAGTATCTAATACCCAATGACCTAGTGTGACCATCATGTTTTTTCTGTGCCAAAGCCTTGGTCAAGGGATCTACGATGTTAGCCTCTGTGGGTACTCTGTAAATCTTTACATCTCCTCTATCGATAATCTCTCGAATGAGATGGAAGCGTCGTAGTATGTGTTTGGTCCGCTGGTGTGAGCGAGGTTCCTTAGCCTGTGCAATTTCTCCATTGTCGTCACAATAGAGCTCTATGGGATCTGCTATGCTAGGAACCACCCCAAGCTCAGTAATGAACTTACGGATCCAAACTGCCTCCTTTGCTGCCTCAGATGCAGCGATATACTCGGCTTCTGTTGTAGAATCAGCAACTGTGTCCTGCTTCAAACTCTTCCAGCTCACAACGCCACCATTCAAGCAAAACATGAACCTTGACTGCGATCTATAATCATCCTGGTCAGTTTGGAAGCTGGCATCGCTGTAACCCTTTACAGCTAGCTCCTCATCGCCTCCAAATATCAAGAAATATTCTTTAGTCCTTCTCAAGTACTTAAGAATATTCTTGACTGCTATCCAGTGACGCTCACCTGGATCTGACTGGTATCTACTCGTCATGCTCAAAGCATACGAGACATCAGAATAAGTATACAACATGGCGTACATGATAGATCCTATAGCAGATGCGTAAGGGATCTTATCCATGCAGTCTCTCTCCTCTCTAGAAGAGGGACTTTGAGTCTTTGAAAGACTCACACCATGTGACATCGGCAGAAGTCCCTTCTTGGAATTCTGCATGGCAAACCATAGTAATACCGTGTCAATGTATGTACTCTGACTTAGGCCAAGCAATCTCTTAGATCTATCTCTATAGATCTTGATGCCTAGAATACAAGCTGCTTCACCTAAGTCCTTCATTGAGAAGCACGTCCCCAGCAAAGTCTTCACAGACTGTAGCGAAGGGATGTCATTCCCAATTAGTAGTATGTCATCCACATATAATACAAGGAAGACAGCTGTGTTCCCATTAACCCTCTTGTAGACACAGGGTTCATCTTCATTCTTGATGAAACCAAACTGTTTGATCGCATCATCGAATCGAAGATTCCAGCTCCGAGAGGCTTGCTTTAGCCCATAAATGGACCTTTGCAGCTTGCATACTTTCCCAGTATGCTGTGGATCTTCAAAACCCTCAGGTTGTGTCATGTACACATCCTCGAGTAAGTTTCCATTCAGAAATGCGATTTTGACATCCATCTTCCAGATCTCATAATCGTGGTATGCTGCAATAGCAAGCAAAATCCGAATGGACTTAAACATCGCCACTAGAGAAAAGATTTCATCATAGTTAATACCATGAATTTGCTTGAAACCTTTAGCCACCAATCGACCCTTATAGGTATGCGTAAGTCCATCCATGTCAGTCTTTCTCCTAAAGACCCACTTACACCCAATGGGTTTGACCCCTTCAGGTGGATCAACCAAAGTCGATACTTGGTTGGTGTACATGGATTCCATCTCGGATCTCATGGCCTCTAGCCATTTCTCAGAATCTGGGCTCATCACAGCTTCCTGATAGGAGGTAGGCTCATTCTCAATGAGCATAATGTCATCATGGTCAGACAAGAGAAATGAATATCTCTTAGGCTGACGACGTACCCTATCAGATCTACGAAGAGGTAGGTCTACCTGAACAGGTGGTTGTTCCACAACTCTTTGTGCAACAACCTCATCACCCACAATACTTTGTCGTTCCTGTTCAACCTCCATCAAGGCCTCAGTGCTATGGTCCTCATCTTGAATTTCTTCAAGATCGAACATACTCCCAATGGTTTTTCTAGAAATAAAATCCCTTTCTAGAAAAACCCCAGTCTTTGCCACAAACACTTTGTGCTGACTGGGAATGTAGAAGTAATATCCCTTTGTGTCCTTGGGATATCCAACAAAATAGCACCTATCAGATTTGGCTCCCAGTTTGTCTGAGACTTGACGTCGAACGTAAGCCTCACAACCCCAAATCCTCATGAAAGACATCTTGAGATTTCTCCCTGTCCATATCGTATATGGTGTCTTTATCACAGCCTTAGATGGTACACGGTTAAGGGTAAAGGTTGCTGTGTCTAGAGCATATCCCCAAAAGGATATAGGAAGATCTGTGTGACTCATCATAGATCGTACCATATCTAATAGGGTACGATTCCTCCTTTCGGATACACCATTCCACTGTGGTGTTCTAGGAGGAGTGAGTTGGGATAGAATCCCACACTCAGCTAGATAGTCACGAAACTCATGGCTAAGGTATTCACCACCTCGATCTGATCGAAGTATCTTAATACTCTTGCCAAGCTAGTTTTGTACTTCATTCTTGAATTCTTTGAACCGTAAGCCGCAAAAACCGCTTTTTGCGTTGTGGAAACTTCGAAAGCCCCGACCATGGATCCGTGCGAAGTATAAAAATAAAACTAACATTTATGTGTTTAATACCTTTAGATATACTCTAGATCTACATGATAAGAAGTTACCCTTGAAGCGATGCCCTTCACTTATCCCGCTCGTCCAAATGGATTGCCGGAACTCGAGAGTGTCAAGTGCACACTCCTCTATTGGTATCCACACAAGCAATAGGTGGAGCAAAGACAATCTTGAGTGTGCTAGCACTCCTTGAAGGTCTCGGCAATGGAGGTTTGGGAGAGCAAGAGAGGAAGAGAACCAAGGAAGAAGATGATCCAAGGAAGAAGAAGATAGAGTTACCCAAAATCAAATTCACTCCTCATCAAGAAGTGGTCGGCCACTTCAATGGGTGGGAGTTACATGCATGCATGTAACTCCAAGAGCCAATGGCTCTTGGTCTCCCTCATGAGGTGGCACCAATTGATAAGTCAATGATGATGTGGAGCATCATCATTGGTCGGCCATGCCAAGTCATCATCATGACATGGCATTTGGTCAAGTCAAACTTGACATTTCATCTTCCCTATCAAGTCAAGTCAAACTTGACCTCTTATCTCCCATGGTTGATCAAATCCAACCATTTGATTCAAGTCAATTTTAATTTAATGAATCTCTATTCATTAATTTAAATTGATTTGATGAATCAAATCTAAATTAGACTCATTCAACACTTGAATCAACTTGAGTCTAACTCAATTAGTCTAATTTGGATTACTCTTAATCCAATTTGGTTCATCCCATGAACCTAATCCTCATGGTTCATCATATGAACCTAATCTCCATCTAATTTCCCTTTGTGTGTGACCCTATAGGTTCTTGTAACATTGGCAATGTTCCTAAACCGATTTAGGAACATAAGCAATGAGCGGTATCTAGCAACACATCATTGCTACCCAAGTTACAAGAATGTTGAGCTCCAACATCACCTTTGTGACTACTAATTGTGACTCTCACAATATGTGACAATGTCCCTCTATCCTTGACATCTAGATTGACCAATTGAGTCATAGACCGTGTCATCCTCGGTACAATCTATATCTTGAACTCCAAGTAGACTCACTATAATCAAATGAGCTCAATATCTCATATTGACTCATTTGGGCATGGCCATGCACTTCGTGGTCTCACTCTATCAAGAATAATGATGTCTCTCCCGTCATATAGAAGGGATTGATCTCATCTACATCACTCACATCCCTCCGCATAATTTGTTACATACCCAGTAATCGCCTTTATAGTCCACCCATTTACAGGTGACGTTTGACGAAACCAAAGTATGAAACTCCTTATGTAGGGAACCATGGTGACTTCAGGTCTATAGTCATTCTAATAGTCACATGAGAAAGTATATGACACTCATATAATGATCCACGATACTTTCTCATGGCGGATCATTCAGTATACATTCTCTAATGTATACCCATGTGTCAACTTGATATCTCATATCCATGACTTGTGAGATCAAGTCATCAAGTTGACCTACATGCTAGTCTCTACGCATTAACATTGTCCCTGAATGTTAATACTTGACTAGGAATGATTAAGAGTAGTGTTCTCTATATCATCTCATTATCGATTCAACCAATTGATAGATATAGATAAGAACCTACTACTCAAGGACGTTATTATATTTAGTTATTTGGCACCAATACAAGTAAATATAATAATCATGCCTTTATAAATAGGAATATGATACAATAAAGTCCATACAACAATCATCACATGATTGGCTCTAGGGGTTTCACTAACACTTAGCTTCCAATTTTTCTGATACAGTCTGCTTCACATAAGTAGGACAACCCCATATCTTCAAGTAAGATAAATGAGGTTTCTTACTATTCCATATCTCATATGGAGTAGTAGAGATTACCTTGGTCGAGACTTTGTTTAGCAAGTAAATGTTGGGTTTCCGGCACCGCGGCGAGTGTGTGTTCGAACATGTTTCGTAAACATGTGCACAGCGGAAGAAATAAAAATAATAAATCTATATTTATTACAACACACACATCACACGCATGCATAGTACAACATGTGTAGACATAACCGTAAATTTGAATTTGCAATAAAAGGAAATTTAACTACGTATACCTTTCATATCACGTGTAGCGGGAACGACATCAACCGGAACGATCCTCGCTAGAATCATCTCTATCAGTATCCACGCTGAGTATCTTCGGAATGACTTCACTAAGTCACGAGCCTCATCTTCGTACGGGTTACTAGCCTCGTGTTGAAGACGACGTGAACGAGAGAGGATCACGATCCGAATCCAAATTCGGATCCAAAAATGAGTCCTCAAAACTCGCTTCCGAGAGTATTCACAACCGTTTGACGAATCCTTCGTTCTCCACCTCAGAGGATTACCGGAGATCGAATCCCCGGTAAGTAAGGCACTGTCGGAGCTCCAAATGTCGTCCAAACGATGCTCCGATGAGAAGAAAAACAAGTTGTCCAGAAAACTGGACAGCTTTGGTGGAGGAGTAAGGGCCGGCCAAAAGAAAGGTGGAAGCTCACCTTATTACCGAACCCAAGGAAGATCACCGGAGCACCAACCGACAGCAGCTCGACGCCGGCGAGGGGGAAGGAAGGCTCCTTCTGGACACTAGTTGGAAGAGGTGGGGCGGCGGCACTAGGGTTGGCGCCGACTCCTTCAATGGGGTGGGCGGCAACTCTAGCTAGGGTTTTTGGATTAGATAATATTCTCCAATGGTACAGCTATGTGTCAACTTGATATTCTACATTCATGACTTGTGAGATCAAGTCATCGAGTTGGACCTACATGTTAGTCTCTTCGCATTTAACATTGTCTCAATGTACGTAAACTGAACGAAGCGATTTATATTTCGTTCCTACTGATGATCTCTCTGATAAGATGATAGCGGCGAAGCACATGTTTGGATCGTTGATGAGACCTTGGCTCTTTCGCCTGTGCAATTGCTCCATTGTTGTCGCAGTAGACCGGTATTGCTTCAACAATGGCCGGAATCACACCAAGTTCATAAACGAAATTCTTGATCTAACCCGCTTCCTTTGCTGCTTCCGAAGCTGCAATGTATTCTGCCTCAGTGGTAGAATCCGCTACAGTATCTTGTTTGGAACTTTTCCAACTCACTGCGCCCCCATTCAAGGTGAACACGTATCTAGACTGAGACTTAGAATCATCCTTGTCTGTCTGGAAGCTGGCATCCGTATAACCGCGTATCACCATGTCCCCTTCTCCATATATTAGGAATACATCCTTAGTTCTTCTTAAGTACTTAAGGATCGTCTTAACAACCACCCAATGATCCATTCCTGGATCAGACTGGTATCTACTCGTGACACTCAGAGCATACGATACATCGGGCCTCGTACATAACATAGCATACTGTTAGTGAAAGCCCTAGAGCCAATCATGTGATGATTGTTGTATGGACTTTATTTTATCATATTCCTATTTATAAAGGCATGGTTATTATATTTACTTGTATTGGTGCCAAATAACTAAATATAATAATGTTCTTGAGTAGTAGGTTCTTATCTATATCAATCGATTGGTTGAATCGATAATGAGATGATATAGAGAACACTACTCTTAATCATTCCTAGTCGAGTATTAAACATTCAGGGACAATGTTAATGCGTAGAGACTAGCATGTAGGTCAACAAGATGACTTGATCTCACAAGTCATGGATATGAGATATCAAGTTGACACATGGGTATGCATTGGAGAATGTATACTGAATGACCCGCCATGAGAAAGTATCATGGATCGTTATATGAGTGTCATATACTTTCTCATGTGTCTATTAGTATGACTATTAGTCCTTAGACCTGAAGTCACCATGGTTCCCTACATAATGAGTTGCATACTTTGGCTTCGTCAAACGTCACCCGTAAATGGGTGGACTATAAAGGCGATTACTGGGTATGTAACAAATTATGTGGAGGGATGTGAGTTATGTAGATGGGATCTCTCCCTCCTATATGGGGTGACATCGATATTCTTGATAGAGTGAGACCACGGTGCATGGCCATGCCCAAATGAGTCAATATGAGATATTGAGCTCATTTGATTAGAGTGAGTCTACTTGGAGTTCAAGATTTAGATTGTACCGAGGATGACACGGTCTATGCCTCGATTGGTCAATCTAGATGTCAAGGATAGAGGGACATTGTCACATATTCTGAGAGTCACAATTAGTAGTCACAAAGGTGATGTTGGAGCTCAACATTCTTGTAACTTGGGTAGCAATGATGTGTTGCTAGATACCGCTCATTGCTTATGTTCCTAAATCGGTTTAGGGACATTGCCAACGTTACAAGAACCTATAGGGTCACACATATAAGAGCAACTAGATGGAGATTAGGTTCATATGATGAACCATGAGGATTAGGTTCATGGGATGAACCAAATTGGATTAAGAGTAATCCAAATTAGACTAATTGAGTTAGACTCAAGTTGATTCAAGTGTTGAATGAGTCTAATTGAGATTTGATTCATCAAATCAATTTAAATTAATGAATAGAGATTCATTAAATTAAATTGACTTGAGTCAAGTGGTTAGATTTGATCAATCATGGGAGATTAGAGGTCAAGTTTGACTTGACTTGAGAGGGAAGATGAAAGGTCAAGTTTGACTTGACCAAATGCCATGTCATGATGATGACTAGGCATGGCCGGCCAATGATGGTGCTCCACATCATCATTGACTTGGTCAATTGGTGCCACATCATGAGGGAGACCAAGGGTCATGGGAGTTACATGCATGCATGTAACCCCCCCTCCATGAAGTGGCCGGCCACTTAGGGGTTATGGGTGGTGAATTCATTTGGTGAGTTACTCTCATTACTTCATCTTCAACCTTGGATCATCTTCCTCTCAAGCTCTCCCTCTCCCATCCCTCTCTTTGGCCGAACCAACCAAGGAGTGCTAGCACACTCAAGGTTGAGTTTTCTCCACCTATTGCTTGTGTGGATACCATAGAGGAGTGTGCACTTGACACTCTCGAGTTCCGGCGAACTTTTGGACGAGCGGGATAAGCGAAGGGCGTCGCTACGAGGGTAACGTTCTAACCTCTTAGATCTAAGGTAGATCTAGGATTTCTGTAAGCACATACATGTAATTATAATTTTATACTTCGCACGGATCCGTGGCCGGGGCTTCCGAGGTTTCTGCTACGCAAAAGCGTTTTCTAAACCCAACAAAGGTATCGAGCCACGTCGAAGCATGTATGTGTTTCATTTTTGTAGTTTTTATATTAGATATAAAAATTACAGATTTATATGTTTCTGTAAAATTTCTTATTTTATAGAATTTTTGGGTATTTTTCTCGTAGAGTCGGAACAGCAGTGTTGGGACACTCGTAGGCTTCAACCGTCGAGAAAAACTCTCCGAATCGGCGAGTTCTCGCTTTAGGTTTTTGGGACAGCGACTTAAGTCGCTTTAAGATCATTGTAGGGACACTCACGAAGTTTATTTTGCGAGTAGGGGCACTGCCCCTATCCCCGAAAGGGGCCATGTCCCGCGATCGCGCCCGGAAACCGCTTAGCGGGACCGTTACGGAGAGTTGACTCATAAATTCGAAATAAATTAGGAAAAATTATAGAAATTTCTGTAAAAATACATAATTTAGAATTATGTATAATTCTGTGATTGTCATGGCCCAATGACCCCAATTTGATTGAATAAGTGTGTTGTAATTCATAATACGGCCTGCGTGCCGTTTTGTGGTTGTGCGTGTTGTATAGTGTATGCGTCGTACCTCTTATTTTGAAATTCTAGTTGTAATTAGATTTTAGACTCGAATGTAACTCGAGTTTCATATTTGTAATGTACAAAATGGAGCGGTGGAAAGTCCACTCGAAGACGAGATTACGAGAAGGGTGACGACGACACATGGCGGTCAAAGGAAGCGCTTGGAGAAGCCGCTAGCCTTAGGTTGACCGTCCGATCTTCTCATTGGCTTGAGAAGATCGTAGTAGGGCCATGACTATATCACATTTAATGATATATATATATGTTGATATATATATATGTATATTTAATTGATTTTGCTTGTATGTATGTGATGCATGCTAGTAGAAAAATGTTTGTATGTATATGATGCATGCTAGGTTAATTTTCTTGTATGTATATGATGCATGCTAGAATAATTAATGTATGTATATGATGCATGCTAATATAGGATAATAAAGGCCTAAATGCGTATAAGATACACATTACGATTAGATTAGATCATAATCGAATCAACTCGAAAATACCTACCGAGCCTTGATACCCATCTCTACCTCGATCATTTGTTGTTGTTGAATCTGCCAAAGCAGAGCAACGCATATTATCTTGGTAGGGTGCGGAGGGACAATCTTGGTCCCGCCTATCATGACTCGGGTTAGAGTAAGTTCAATTAGATTGAGCAAAACTAGTTAACTCAATTGGATCGAGTAGAACTATAGGCATATTCCAATCGTTGGAAAGATAGGTTAAGATCGCATTTACACTAAATCTTGGGCGATTTAGCCAAAGCTAACTCAAGGTCTTTTGTAAATGTGGGTCTTAATCCTATAAACAAGAGTTGCATAGAGATGTAATCGGTAATGTGTTACCCACCGATCGTACTAAGTCTTGGGCGATTTAGCCAAAGCTAACTCAAGGCTTAGTATGATGTGGATCTTGTCCCAAGAATTATAGCTAGTTTGTATGAATCTAGTAAAAGTGGTTTGACCACATCCATAACTCGATTCTACAAAATTCCTATAATTTAGTGGGAGCATCATTTGATTAAAGGCCTAATTAAATGATAAAAGGAATATGATATTAATTCTCTGCATTGTATGTTGTAGATAACTATGTCGACAACCACGAACACTCTCTCTCTGCGATCCTGCCCTTGAGAAGGACAAGCTCAATGGAGCAAATTTCTGTGATGCAGAACTTGAGAATTGTTCTCACCCAAGAAAGGAAGTTGTACGTCCTGGAGCAGCCCATTCCGGAGGCACCTCCTGCCAATGCCTTGCGAGCTGACAAAGATGCTTACAAGAAGCATCAAGATGATGCATTAGATGTGTCATGTCTAATGCTCGCGACCATGAACTCTGAGCTTCAGAAGCAACATGAGTTCATGAATGCTTATGATATGGTTGGACATCTTCGTCAACTATATCAAGGACAAGCTAGGCATGAGAGATATGAAGTCTCTAAGGCATTATTTGGGTCCAAAATGCAAGAAGGGACTCCCGTAGGTACATATGTACTCAAGATGATTGGTACGTAGAAAACCTACAAAGGTGGATTCCCACTTGGCCAAGAGTCGCCACGACCTAATCTTGCAATCTTTGCCACAAGCCTTAAATCAATGTATCATTTATTATAAGATGAATGTAATTGATTAGCCACGAGCTGAAATGCTCAGGTTGTTGAGATCTGCTGAGCTTATCCTTAAGAAGGGATAATCTGACACCATTTTGATGGTGCAGAAGAAGAAAGGCAAGGGCAAGCCTAAAGGTAAGGGAAAGTCCCAAGCCAAGGGCAAAGGCAAAGAACTTAAACCCAAAGGAGGGGTAGCCAAGGAAGGGGCTTGCTTTCTAGGAAGCAGACACTGAAGCGTTCGCAAGGCATACCTGGAAGATCTTAAGAAGAAGAGAAGTGAGACTTCTACTTCAGGTATAAATGTTATAGAAGTCAATCTATCTATTTCTTCATCTTGGGTACTAGATACCGGATGTGCATCTCACATTTGTACCAATGTGCGGTACCGAGAAATAGCAGGCATTGACAAAGGCGAGGTGGACCTATGAGTAGGCAATGGAGCAAGGGTTCTTTCTTTGTTCTTTGTAGGAACTTATGATCTATCTACGCCTCCGGGCTTGTATTAGAATTAGATGAATGTTGTTATGTACGCCTTAACCAAGAACATCATTTTGTTTCTTGTTTGGACAAGAAAGGATTTTCATTTATAATAAAGAACAAATGTTGTTCAGTTTATTTAAATGATATGTTCTATTGTAGTGCACCTCTAATGAACGGACTCTACTTTCTAGACTTAGAGAGCCCTATCTATAACATAAGTACCAAGAGGTTCAAGTCAAATGAGTTGAACCAAACTTATCTTTGGCATTGTCGCTTAGGTCACATAAATGAGAGTCGCTTATCTCAGCTCCATAAGGATGGGCTGCTAGACTCATTTGATTTTGAATCATATGAGACATGCGAGTCTTGCCTTTTAGGTAAGATGACCAAGACTCCCTTTAGTGGACATAGCGAAAGAGTAACAGATTTGTTAGGACTTATACATAGTGATGTATGTGGTCCTTTCAATGTTGCTGCTAGAGGTGGTTACAGGTACTTCATTACATTTACTGATGACTTCAGTAGATATGGTTATGTGTATCTTATGACACATAAATCTGAATCCTTTGAAAAGTTTAAAGAATTCAAGAATGAAGTACAAAACCAGCTTGGCAAGAGTATTAAGATACTTCGATCAGATCGAGGTGGTGAATACCTTAACCATGAGTTTCGTGACTATCTAGCTGAGTGTGGGATTCTATCCCAACTCACTCCTCCTAGAACACCACAGTGGAATGGTGTATCCGAAAGGAGGAATCGTACCCTATTGGATATGGTACGATCTATGATGAGTCACACAGATCTTCCTATATCCTTTTGGGGATATGCTCTGGACACAGCAGCCTTTACCCTTAACCGTGTACCATCCAAGGCTGTGGTAAAGACACCATATACGATATGGACAGGGAAAAATCCCAAGATGTCTTTTATGAGGATTTGGGGTTGTGAGGCTTACGTTCGACGTCAAGTCTCAGACAAACTGGGACCCAAATCCGATAGGTGCTATTTTGTTGGATATCCCAAGGATACAAAGGGATATTACTTCTACATTCCCAGTCAGCACAAAGTGTTTGTGGCAAAGACTGGGGTTTTTCTAGAAAGGGATTTTGTTTCTAGAAAAACTAGTGGGAGTACCTTCGATCTTGAAGAAATTCAAGATAAGGACCATAGCACTGAGGCCTTGATGGAGGTTGAACAGGAACCATAAAGTGTTGTGGGTGATGAGGTTGTTGCACAAAGAGTTGTGGAACAACCACCTGTTCAAGTAGACCTACCTCTTCGCAGGTCTGATAGGGTACGTCGTCAGCCTGAGAGATACTCATTTCTCTTGTCTGACCATGATGACGTTATGCTCATTGAGAATGAGCCTACCTCCTATCAGGAAGCTGGGATGAGCCCAGATTCTGAGAAATGGCTAGACGCCATGAGATCCGAGATGGAATCCATGTACACTAACCAAGTATGGACTTTGGTTGATCCACCTGAAGGGGTCAAACCCATTGGGTGTAAGTGGGTCTTTAGGAGAAAGACTGACATGGATGGACTTACGCATACCTATAAGGGCCGATTGGTGGCTAAAGGTTTCAAGCAAATTCATGGTATTGACTATGATGAAACCTTTTCTCCAGTGGCGATGTTTAAGTCCATTCGGATCTTGCTTGCTATTGCAGCATACCACGATTATGAGATCTGGCAGATGGATGTCAAAACCGCGTTTCTGAATGGAAACTTACTCGAGGATGTGTACATGACACAACCTGAGGGTTTTGTAGATCCACAGCATACTGGGAAGGTATGCAAGCTGCAAAGGTCCATTTATGGGCTAAAGCAAGCTTCTCGGAGCTGGAATCTTCGATTCGATGATGCGATCAAACAGGTTGGTTTCATCAAGAATGAAGATGAACCCTGTGTCTACAAGAGGGTTAATGGGAACACAGTTGTGTTCCTTATATTGTATGTGCTTCTCAATGAAGGACTTAGGTGAAGCAGCCTGTATTCTAGGCATAAAGATCTATAGAGATAGATCTAAGAGATTGCTTGGCCTAAGTCAGAGTACATACATTGACACGGTATTACTTCGGTTTGCCATGCAGAATTCCAAGAAAGGACTTCTGCCGATGTCACATGGTGTGAGTCTTTCGAAGACTCAAAGTCCCTCTTCTAGAGAGGAGAGAGACCGCATGGATAAGATCACTTACGCATCTGCTATAGGATCTATCATGTACGCCATGCTGTGTACTCGTCCTGATGTCTCGTATGCTTTGAGCATGACGAGTAGATACCAGTCAGATCCAGGTGAGCGTCACTGGATAGCAGTCAAGAATATTCTTAAGTACTTGAGAAGGACTAAAGAATATTTCTTGATATTTGGAGGCGATGAGGGGCTAGCTACAAAGGGTTACAGCGATGCCAGCTTCCAAACTGACCAGGATGATTATAGATCGCAGTCAGGGTTCGTGTTTTGCTTGAATAGGTAGCACTGTGAGCTGGAAGAGTTCCAAGCAGGACACAGTTATTGATTCTACAACAGAGGCCGAATATATCGGTGCTTCCATCTTATTCGTGAGATTGTCGATCGAGGAGATGTGAAGATTTGCAGAGTACCCACAGAGGCTAACATCGCAGATCCCTTGACCAAGGCTTTGGCACAGAAAAAGCATGATGGTCACACTAGGTCATTGGGTATTAGATACTACGGTGATTGGCACTAGTGCTAGTGGGAGATTGTTAGTGAAAGCCCTAGAGCCAATCATGTGATGATTGTTGTATGGACTTTATTGTATCATATTCCTATTTATAAAGGCATGGTTATTATATTTACTTGTATTGGTGCAAAATAACTAAATATAATAATGTCCTTGAGTAGTAGGTTCTTATCTATATCAATCGATTGGTTGAATCGATAATGAGATGATATAGAGAACACTACTCTTAATCATTCCTAGTCGAGTATTAACATTCAGGGACAATGTTAATGCGTAGAGACTAGCATGTAGGTCAACAAGATGACTTGATCTCACAAGTCATGGATATGAGATATCAAGTTGACACATGGGTATGCATTGGAGAATGTATCTTGAATGACGCCATGAGAAAGTATCATGGATCGTTATATGAGTGTCATATACTTTCTCATGTGGCTATTAGTATGACTATTAGTCCTTAGACCTGAAGTCACCATGGTTCCCTACATAATGAGTTGCATACTTTGGCTTCGTCAAACGTCACCCGTAAATGGGTGGACTATAAAGGCGACATGGGTATGTAACAAATTATGCGGAGGGATGTGAGTGATGTAGATGGGATCTATCCTTCCTATATGACGGGGGTGACATCGATATTCTTGATAGAGTGAGACCACGAAGTGCATGGCCATGCCCAAATGAGTCAATATGAGATATTGAGCTCATTTGATTAGAGTGAGTCTACTTGGAGTTCAAGATTTAGATTGTACCGAGGATGACACGGTCTATGCCTCGATTGGTCAATCTAGATGTCAAGGATAGAGGGACATTGTCACATATTGTGAGAGTCACAATTAGTAGTCACAAAGGTGATGTTGGAGCTCAACATTCTTGTAACTTGGGTAGCAATGATGTGTTTCTAGATACCGCTCATTGCTTATGTTCCTAAATCGGTTTAGGGACATTGCCAACGTTACAAGAACCTATAGGGTCACACACATAAGAGCAATTAGATGGAGATTAGGTTCATATGATGAACCATGAGGATTAGGTTCATGGGATGAACCAAATTGGATTAAGAGTAATCCAAATTAGACTAATTGAGTTAGACTCAAGTTGATTCAAGTGTTGAATGAGTCTAATTGAGATTTGATTCATCAAATCAATTTAAATTAATGAATAGAGATTCATTAAATTAAATTGACTTGAGTCAAGTGGTTAGATTTGATCAACCATGGGAGATTAGAGGTCAAGTTTGACTTGACTTGAGAGGGAAGATGAAAGGTCAAGTTTGACTTGACCAAATGCCATGTCATGATGATGACTAGGCATGGCCGGCCAATGATGGTGCTCCACATCATCATTGACTTGGTCAATTGGTGCCACATCATGAGGGAGACCAAGGGTCATGGGAGTTACATGCATGCATGTAACCCCCCCTCCATGAAGTGGCCGGCCACTTAGGGGTTATGGGTGGTGAATTCATTTGGTGAGTTACTCTCATTACTTCATCTTCAACCTTGGATCATCTTCCTCTCAAGCTCTCCCTCTCCCATCCCTCTCTTTGGCCGAACCAACCAAGGAGTGCTAGCACACTCAAGGTTGAGTTTTCTCCACCTATTGCTTGTGTGGATACCATAGAGGAGTGTGCACTTGACACTCTCGAGTTCCGGCGAACTTTTGGACGAGCGGGATAAGCGAAGGGCGTCGCTACGAGGGTAACGTTCTAACCTCTTAGATCTAAGGTAGATCTAGGATTTCTGTAAGCACATATATGTAATTATAATTTTTTATACTTCGAACGGATCCGTGGCCGGGGCTTCCGAGGTTTCCGCAACGCAAAAAGCGGTTTTTGCGGCTCGGAAAAACCCAACACATACATGATAGATCCTATTGTGGATGCATAGGGAATCTTACTCATGCAAATCCTCTCGTCTTCTGTGCGCAGACACATAGACTTCGAAAGGTGTACCCCATGCCTGATGGGTAAGAAACCTTTCTTGGATTCCGACATGCTAAACCTCTTTAGCACTCGGTCTATATATGTAGACTGCGAAAGACCAAGCAACCATTGCGATCTATCTCTATAGATCTTAATCCCGAGGATGTAGGTTGCTTCTCCCAGGTCTTTCATGGAGAATGTCTTGGATAACCAAACCTTAACTAACTGTAAGATTGAAACATTGTTTCCTATAAGTAATATGTCATCGACATACAATACTAGGAACACGACTGCACTCCCACTAACCTTCTTGTACACACAAGGTTCATCTGGATTTTGTGAGAAATCAAACTTTTTGATCGTCTCATCAAAACGGATATTCCAGCTCCTGGATGCTTGCTTCAATCCATATATGGACCGTCACAATTTGCATACCTTGGTTTTATCAACCGATGTGAAACCCTCAGGCTGTATCATATACACGTCCTCGAGCAGGTTTCCATTAAGGAAAGCTATTTTCACATCCATCTGCCATATCTCATAATCATAATGAGCCGCTATTGCCAGGAGCATCCGAATGGATTTAAGCATAGCTACAGGCGAATAGGTTTCGTCATAATCAACACCTTGTTTTTGACGATATCCTTTCGCCACCAATCTAGCCTTATAGGTAATCACATTACCATCCATGTCGGTTTTCTTCTTGAAAACTCACTTGCACCCTATAGGCTTTATCCCTTCAGGTGGGTCAACCAAGTTCCAAACTTGGTTTTCATACATGGAATCCATTTCCGACTTCATGGCACCAAGCCACTTATCCCTTCTCGAACTTATCACTTCTTCATAACTGGTAGGCTCCTCATCATCAATGAGTAACACGTCGTTCGATTCACTTACGAGAAATCCATATCTCTCAGGAATGTTGCGTGTTCTACCAGATCTACGAAGATGTGGTGTTACAGTAGGTCCAGCCGATTGCTCATCACTATGAGTTATCGACTGTTGTTCTTCACTAGGTATCTCATCAATGTCTATTTGAGTCTCTCGAGCCTCCTCAAGCTCGACGACACTCCCACTGTTTTCTTGCAAGAGAAACTCTTTCTCTAGAAACACAGCATGCCTTGAAACAAACACCTTTTGTTCCACAGGATGATAGAATTGGTACCCCCTTGTTTCCTTAGGGTATCCAATAAATAGACATTTATCAGACTTAGCATCCAATTTGTCTGATACAGTCCGCTTCACATAAGCAGGACAACCCCATATCTTCAAATAAGATACATGAGGTTTCTTACCATTCCATATCTCAAATGGAGTTGTAGAGACTACCTTAGTTGGCATTCTGTTTAACAAGTAAACAGCTGTCTGAAGTGCATAGCCCCAAAAGGACTTGGAAAGATTCGAATGATTCATCATTGACCTGACCATGTCCAACAAGGTCCGGTTATGCCTCTCAGATACACCATTATGCTGTGGTGTATATGGCGGAGTCCATTGAGACAATATGCCATTGTCTATTAGATAATCAAGAAACTCTTGACTTAAGTATTCACCACCTCGATCCGATCGAAGTATTTTAATACTCTTATCATGTTGTTTCTCTACTTCATTTCTGAATTCTTTGAACCTTTCAAAGGCTTCAGACTTGTGTTTCATCAAGAACACATACCCAAACCGTGAGTGATCATCGGTGAAGGTAATGAAGTAGCTATAGCCTCCTAAAGCTTGAGTTGACATAGGTCCACATACATCAGTATGTATTAGACCTAGTAACTCTCCCACTCGTTCACCTTTTCCAGTAAAAGGTAACTTAGTCATCTTGTCTTTTAAGGATGATTCGCATGTATTGTATGAATCCAATTCAAACGATTCCAGAATTCCACATCGGTGTAATTCAGACATGCGTTTCTTGCTTACATGGCCAAGACGACAATGCCACATGTAGGAGTCTAATTGATCATCCTTTCGAGCAAGCTTATTGCTCACTTCGATATTGAAAATGTCACTGGATACGTCCAACGTATAAATGCCATTGCTCAAAGTTCCAGTTCCATAAAGTACGCTATTCAAAGTTATATAACAACAATTGTTACTAAATTTCAAATGGAAACCATTTCTATTTAAGCAGGAAATAGAAACAATGTTCTTTATTAGAGAAGGAACACAATAGCAATTGTCCAGTTCCAAGACTAATCCACTAGGGAGCTTCAGCAAATAAGTTCCGATGGCGACCGCAGCAACCTTTGCTCCATTGCCAACTCGCAAATTTGACTCCCCTTTGACGAGTCTTCTTCTATTCCTTAGCCCCTGTATGTCATTACATATATGTGAGCCACACCCAGTATCCAATACCCAAGTGTCTAAGGAAATAGAATGACAATCAATAACAAAGATACCTGAAGAGGATGAGGCATCGGATGCCTTCTTCTTCTTCATGGACTCAAGATAAATCTTGAAGTTTCTTCGCTAGTGGCCTTCCTTGCCACAGTGATGGCAAGTGCCCTTTTGTGCTGGTTCTGCCTTCTTTGCCTTCTTGCTCTTCCCTTTCTTCTGTTCTTTTGTCTTCCTCTTAGAACCTTTCTTTGAGGAATCAACTAATAGAACCGCCTTCTCCTCATGCTTCACAGAAGGCTCCACAATCTTCAGCATATTGAGGAGCTCAGGAATCGTGGATTCTAATTTGTTCATCCGATAGTTCATCACAAATTGTGAGAAACTCTTGGGCAAACAATGCAGAATTAAGTCAATACTTAATTCATGATCCATCACAAACCCGAGGGTGGCTAGCCGCTCGATGTACCCGTTCATCTTTAGCACAAATCGCACTCTGCGAACCTTCTTGCATCTTTGTGGTGAAGAGGAGCCTGGAGACTTCGAACCTTTCAGATCTCGCTTGCTCATCAAACAACTCATGAAGATGGAAGACCATGGTATTAGCATCCATATGCTCATGCTACTTTTGTAGCTCAGGTACCATCGCCGCTAGCATGATGCAACTCGCCAGCTCAGAATCTGCCACATGCTTCTGATAGACAAATATTTGGTCTAGAGTTGCATCGTCCTTAGGATGGTTGGGAAGAGGCTCTTCAAAGACATATGCTAGCTTTTCTGCCTTGAGAACAATTCTCAAGTTTCTAAGCTAGTCCAGGAAGTTAGGCCCAGTCAGTTTGTTTGAATCCAAAATAGTGCGCAAATTCAAAGACGTCATGATCAATCGATTGACCTAGAAATACAAAACGAGCATATATGAGAAAATGATTTTTAAAATGCATCAATATACATTTATAAATCCCATTCATTTTTCGAATTTCAAAAACCCCAAAATCACTTCGAGAGATTGTAGGTCCATCTCCGAATGGGCTGATATCCATCATGTTAGTGCAATCGGCCCAGGTTGACTCGAGTTTGACTCGAGCAGTACCTTAATAGTATTTTGATGATAGACAAAACTCAAGACATGGGATTGTCATGGGAAAGTCCAACATTGGGTTGGCATGGAAAATCCAAGCATGGAGCTTGGTGTGGAAGTCCAAGGGGGAAGCCTTGGCATGGGAAAGTCCAAAGCATTGTAAAACCGTGCACTTGGTTCTTGGCATGGGAAAGTCCAAAGCATTGCGAAGCCGTGCGCTTGGTGCTTGGCATGGGAAATCCAAAGCGTTGCGAAGCCGTGCGCTTGGTGCTTGGTGAGAAATGCATTGCGAAGCCGTGCGCTTGGTGCATTTGGGAAGTCTTGAGAACTTGGCAAGTTCACTAGGCTCGGGTCCTTGAGTCGGTGAAGGATGGCATTGTGAAGCCGTGCGCTTGGTGCATCCGAGGGACCGCCGAATGGGGAGCGAATGGAGTGAGCCCAAAGGGAAGCATACTTCTAGGGCATGAGACGCGAAGAATGGCGTTGCGAAGTCGTGCACTTGGCGCATCCGAGGGGCGTATGCCGAGGGAAGAGAGCTTCGGTGGGGAACTCCATGAGGGATAAGGTGGACTTGGCCAAGTGGCTAAGACTGAGTGTTGGATGCTCAAACAACTTTGTGTTTGAGGTTGTAGCCGACATCAGTCGACTGGCATAGGTGTCAGTCGACTGCTCTAGGTCGTATAGGTTCGACCAGTGTTCGACTGAACCAAGTCTGACTGATCAGTCGACTTCCGAGGGAGGGCAGTCGACTGTTGGGAGAATCAGTCGACTGCCGAGGGATGACAGTCGACTGATGACATTGTGCACGGGCACAGAATGGAGTCGAGCTTGCCAGCACTCGACTGATGGATGATCAGTCGACTGATGGGTGCCATCAGTCGACTGATGTGTGATCTGTTGGAACTTAACCAACGTGGATCTGACCGTTGTGAGACAACGGCTACGGGACCAGTCGACTGATGGTCACGATCAGTCGACTGATGGGCGCAAAATCAGCTTGATGCAGGTTATAAATGGAGCTCGAGTTGGAGGATTTCGCTAAGCCTTTTGTGAAGCTATTGGAGGGGAATTGCTGCTGCATTCCAGACCTTCAAAAGCCATCTAAAGCAAAGTAATCAAAGCAATCGGTGAAAGTTTTCTTGTGTATTGTATTTGTGTATTTGCTTATATTTCTATATTACATTGTAATTGCTTGTGAGAGGTTTCTCCACCTCCGACGTGTAGTCGAGAAGGAGTTTGAGTATTGCCGTGTGCATCTCTAGAGCTCGTTGAGCTCGCCCCGTGGAGTAGGAACCCTAAGGTTCCGAACCACGTATATGCTTGCGTATTTGGTGTGCTTATTTGTTGTTAGTATTATTATTGTTTTATTGTTTCCGCTGCACTAACGACAATCGTAGACAAGCAACGCAACGAGAACGAGCAAATTACGACATCCAACGAACTAGGGCTATTCACCCCCCTCTAGCCGGCCGTTTCGATCCCCCAACAAGTGGTATCAGAGCCGAGGTCGCTCTTCAAGGACTAACCGCCGTGAGAGCACTACAAAATGGCCGGCTTCATCCATCCACCAAAATTCGATGGAGATTTTGCTTGGTAGAGGAAACGGATAGAGGTATATCTCGAAACCAATTTTGATTATATGATTATTGTAGAAAATGGTTTTGAGATGCCTAGGGACAAATACAACAAGCCCATGGAAAAATCAAAATGGACCCAAGACCAAATCAAAGATTTCAAGACAAATCTCAAGGTAATAAAATTGATAAGTGATTTATTACCTAACACTATTTGGTCTAGATTGGGTAATTTTAGGGATGCAAAGGAATTATGGGAGAAGGTGATGAAATTTCAAGAAAATTCCCAACCGGCACAAGTAGAGGAAAATGTCGTGGAAGAATTGACACCCACATTCGAAGATGTGGATGATTTGGTGGAGACCTCCACCTCTAGCGTTGAGGGGGAGGAAAGGATTTCAACTCCGGAGCCAAGCCAAAATGAAGCATCTACCTCCGGAAGAAATGATCAAGAGGCCTCCACCTCCTAGGTAACTCAAGTATTATTATTTTAAATAAAAATCACATAATATGCTTTGAGTGTAGGGAGAAAGGGCATTACAAGAGAAAATGCCCTAAATTGGCTAAGAAGAAGGCATCGACACCAAAAGTCAACCCAAAGTCAAACGATGCCGGTGTTTCCTCAATTAAGAGCAAAGAGCACATTCTGTGCTTCAAGTGCAACCAACGGGGACACTACCGAAGCCAATGCCCTAGGGGAAGGAAGAAAGGGCAAGAAGGTGTGACTAATGTAGGGGGAGCTTCTAAAGCTAACCCTAAGGTACATTTAAATAATGCACCTTCAATTTCTAGAATTAAAAAGCATGCTAAGAATTATTTTAGTTCTCTTGCCATTATTAATGAAAAGCATGCTAAGAGAAATAATAAGGTTTATTGCCTAGGTGCCAAGCATGTTCATATAACTAAGGACAAACCTAGGACCCAAAACACTAGACCTATATTACCTAGGGAGTCCATTAGGAGAATCGAAAACCACCTAAGTGTCAACCCCAAGAAATCTAGACATAAGCCTAAAAGGAAAAATAATTCCCAAAGAAAGAATGAAAATTCAAAATTGGGAAGATTAGAGATGGAGAACCAAGCCTTGAGGTCAATGCTAGAAAAAATGGAGAAGACCCTAGCAATAATAGCAAATTCGGTTAAGGGGTCTAATGTACAAAAGTCAAAACCTAGAAAACAAGAAATGTCTAAGGGCAAGAAGGGTTTGGGTCACAAACCTATGTCCTACGATAATGTTCCATTTAATTATGGAACCACATCTAGGTCTAGAAAAACCAAGGCTAATAGGGAAGTCATCCCTAAGTCTAGCCATGGTATGTGTTTAGTGGCTAACACCTCAAAGAAATCAAATGTAGCCACTAAGAAGGTCAATGGAGGAGTCACCTCTAGAGTTGACCCAAGTAAGACCCATTTGACTAAGGCTTCAAAGCCAAAAAGGGTCATTAGAAAGATATCTAGGGAAGTTATCCCTAAGGAATACCTTGTTAACCCAAGGAGCTCCAATAGGTATTGGGTTCCTAAAAGCGTGATTGATTCACGCTAAATGGGTTAGGGTGTGTCAACCCTAAGTGGATGGGTGGTTAACCTAGCCATTGTGAGTTGACACATTAGGATGTGCCAATAGTGTTTTGAGAAGTTTAGAATGATTTAAATTGGCACAATTAGGTCATAGAAGTCATGGTGTGCCATTTTGGATTTTGGCACACTAAGGAAATAATGGCATTAAGGCAAAATGTATTTAATCCCTAAAAATGACAAATTGACTTTCACACTTAGGTATTCTATACCTTAGTATATTTTACTTGCCATGATTTGTTTGCCTTACCATGTCATGACATCATTTTCATTTCTATCTATAAAAATGTCATGATCATGTTTAGATTTATGTTTAGATGTCATGAATGCCTAGATTTCATTTATATGCCATGACATCATGATATTGGCATATGCTTTTACTTATATCATATCTATGCCATAATCATATCATGCATATAAATAAAATGAAATTAAGGACTATGGCATGATTTGATGGGAATCAAATTAATGTTGCCTAGAAATATGCATGAGAACATAAACAAAACAAAACTCACATCTCACTAGATTAATTGCCTTGAATGTGTTTTACACATCTATATATTGGTGAGATGTTTAGGAAAAAGAAAATAAATGGTTGAAAAACATTTTGAAAACATTTTGAAAAACCTTGGTGAAGTCTATCTTTTGATAGCTATCACCATTGAATGGGATGATACAAAGATGGCTCTTTATTGAAGCTTTTCTTAAATTTTGAACTTTGTATCAATCTCCTAATTTAATGGGTAAAATAAATTTCCAATATTTTTCACCCATAGTGTTTAGGATAAGTATTATACGTATGCATTTTCAAGATTTTTAAAATTACGTATATTTACTTATGGATTTCGAAAATCCATTTCTGAAATTGAAAAACTGTAGAATGCAGTTATCAGTCGACTGCCTGTAATGGCAATCGATCGGTGATAATCCAAATCGATCGTGGTATCGTGGTCGTAGCCGAGATGATTTCGGGTAAACTTGATAGTTAGGCCCATGTTTAGCCATGTTTTGGTCCCCTAACCACTCCTAACCCTAGGATATGCTTGGGAGAGCATTAAAGAGGGTGGAAATCCATTGGATATGGATTAGGAGTTGGATTGAGGGTGAGTATCAATTTTAAGGTGGAAGAGAGTTTATTGTTGAACTTTGCCTTAATTTTGATTTGGTTAATATTCCTATTGGCTTAGGGACTCTCCAAGGACATTGTTGGTGTAATGGTCAAGGGGGAGCAAGCCTCTAGGGGGAGTTATCCATCTTGGGAAGATAGATGTGTATTTCCTCATGGGAGGAAAATTGGGTTGCCTCTCTTTAAGTGATATGGGATCACTAGAAAGATTGTAGGCATGTGTTCCTCCAAGGGAGAGATTATAAGATCTCATTGGGATATGAGACATTCATACCCTTGGGGAGGACCTTTTTGATGTAATGTCAAAAAGGGGGAGAAGTTACCAAGTTACCAATTAGGGTTCGTTGGAATTCTCATTGGGATATGAGAATTGCCAATATGGGAGAATTGGTAGACTTGAGATGGTAGTTTTGTCAATCATCAAAAAGGGGGAGATTGTTGGTGCAATCGGCCCAGGTTGACTCGAGTTTGACTCGAGCAGTACCTTGATAGTATTTTGATGATAGACAAAACTCAAGACATGAGATTGTCATGGGAAAGTCCAACATTGGGTTGGCATGGAAAATCCAAGCATGGAGCTTGGTGTGGAAGTCCAAGGGGGAAGCCTTGGCATGGGAAAGTCCAAAGCATTGAAAAGTCGTGCGCTTGGTGCTTGGCATGGGAAAGTCCAAAGCATTGCGAAGCCGTGCGCTTGGTGCTTGGCATGGGAAATCTAAAGCGTTGCGAAGCCGTGCGCTTGGTGCTTGGTGAGAAATGCATTGCGAAGCCGTGCGCTTGGTGCATTTGGGAAGTCTTGAGAACTTGGCAAGTTCACTAGGCTCAGGTCCTTGAGTTGGTGAAGAATGGCATTGCGAAGCCGTGCGCTTGGTGCATCCGAGGGACCGCCGGACGGGGAGCGAATGGAGTGAGCCCAAAGGGAAGCATACTTCTAGGGCATGAGACGCGAAGGATGGTGTTGCGAAGTCGTGCGCTTGGCGCATCCGAGGGACATATGCCGAGAGAAGAGAGCTTCGGTGGGGAACTCCATGAGGGATAAGGTGGACTTGGCCAAGTGGCTAAGACTAAGTGTCGGATGCTCAAACAACTTTGTGTTTGAGGTTGTAGCTGACATCAGTCGACTGACATAGGTGCTAGTCGACTGCTCTAGGTCGTATGGGTTCGACTGAACTAAGTCTCGACGGATCGATCATTGAGGGAGGGCAATGATTGAAAGAATCGATCGGCCGAGGGATGACAGTCAACTGATGACACTGTGCACGGGCACAGAATGGAGTCGAGCTCGCCAGCACTCGACTGATGGATGATCAGTCGACTGATGGGTGCCATCAGTCGACTGATGTGTGATCCGTTTGAACTTAACCAACGTGGATTTGACTGTTGTGAGACAACGGCTACGGGACCAGTCGACTGATGGTCACGATCAGTCGACTGATGGGCGCGAAATCAGCTTGATGCAGGTTATAAATGGAGCTCGAGTTGGAGGATTTCGCTAAGCCTTTTGTGAAGCTATTGGAGGGGAATTGCTGCTGCATTCCAGACCTTCAAAAGCCATCTAAAGCAAGCAACAAGCAAAGTAATCAAAGCAATCGGTGAAAGTTTTCTTGTGTATTGTATTTGTGTATTTGATTGTATTTCTATATTACATTGTAATTGCTTGTGAGAGGTTTCTCCACCTCCGACGTGTAGTCGAGAAGAAGTTTGAGTATTGCCGTGTGCATCTCTAGAGCTCGTTGAGCTCGCCCCGTGGAGTAGGAACCCTAAGGTTCCGAACCACGTATATGCTTGCGTATTTGGTGTGCTTATTTGTTGTTAGTATTATTATTGTTTTATTGTTTCCGCTGCATTAACGACAATCGTAGACAAGCAATGCAACGAGAACGAGCGAATTACGACATCCAACGAACTAGGGCTATTCACCCCCCTCTAGCCGGCCGTTTCAATCCCCCAACACATCATAGATATGAACAACCTTGGAGAGAGTCCAACAAGTCATTCATAACTACGACGGTAGGTATCAACTATACCGATTGCATATCACGTATATGCAACTATCACAATGTGTTATCAACTTATTGAATGTTCACACATACATCGGGTTGTTAACACATTAACAAGTATGCATCATATGCATAGCACCCAACTTCACCTCCCTTTACATCGACCTTGGAGAGAGTTCAACAAGCCAATGCTCCAGGTTAAAGTCAACCCATTAATCGAGAAATAGTTTTAATATGGTTAGAACGCATTCAACCAATTAGCCCGGCTTGAAGGGAGTCCAACAACCAAAGCTAACGATTGACCTCTGACTCTTACCATATTAGTATTAAACTATTCCATGGTTTGAACATGTTCGTGTTTGAGCCGGGCTTGGAGATAGTCCAACAACCCAAACAAGAAACGGAACTCTGGTTCTAACCATATTAATGGAAGGTGTAGGCTTTAATATTGAGTAAGGGTTTTTTATGTCTCATCCTCTTTGCATGCAAATAACTATTATCTACATGGCATGGCATACATGGCATACATCTACATGTCACGACACGCATGGCATAATGATATGCATCTAATGCAATTACATGACATACAATTATGTCATGTATATAATTTTCTTATATGTCATAACTATTTATGGAAATAAAATATGTTTAAGATTTGATTCTCCAAATCCAATCATGATTAAATTAGGAAACAAATTTCCAAATCTAATCACATATTTTATTTATGGAAATAGTTGATTAAGGAAAGTCAATTTAGGAAACCAATTTTCTAAATCATCAAAACTACTTATGGAAATAAAATATTTTAAGATTTAATTTCCCAAATCAAATCATGATTAAATTTGGAAACAAATTTCCAAAATCTAATCAAATATTTTATTTATGGAAAATATCAATTTCCATAAATACTTCCAACTTTCCAAAAGTGGAAGATTTCCATAAATACTTCTAGACTTTCCAAAATTGAAAATTTTCCATAAATACTTCTAACTTTTCAAAAGTAGAAAATTTCCAGAAATATCATTATGACTATCGCAAAACCATTTTACGATTATGTTGAAACACAACCTGGGCTCTGATACCACTGTTGGGTTTCCGGCACCGCGGCGAGTGTGTGTTCGAACATGTGCACAGTGGAAGAAATAAAAATAATAAATCTACATTTATTACAACACACACATCACACGTATGCATAGTACAACATGTGTAGACATAACCGTAAATTTGAATTTGCAATAAAAGGAAATTTAACTACATATACCTTTCGTATCACGTGTAGCAGGAACGACATCAACCGAAATGATCCTCGCTAGAATCGTCTCTATCCGTATCCACGCCGAGTATCTTCGGGATGACTTCACTAAGTCACGAGCCTTGTCTTCGTATGGGTTACTAGCCTCGTGTTGAAGACGACGTGATCGAGAGAGGATCATGATCCGAATCCAAATTCGGATCCAAAAATGAGTCCTCAAAACTCGCTTCTCCGGAGAGGTATTCGTCAACCGTTTGACGAATCCTTCGTCCTCCACCTCAGAGGATTACCGGAGATCGAATCCCCGGTAAGTAAGGTGCTGTCGGAGCTCCAAATGTCGTCCAAACGACGCTCCGACGAGAAGAAAAACAAGCTGTCCAGAAAACTGGACAGCTTTGGTGGAGGAGTAAGGGTCGGCCAAAAGAAAGGTGGAAGCTCACCTTATTACCGAACCCAAGGAAGATCACCGGAGCACCAACCGGCAGCAGCTCGACGCCGGCAAGGGGGAAGGAAGGCTCCTTCTGGACGCTAGTTGGAAGAGGTGGGGCGGCGGCACTAGGGTTGGCGCCGACTCCTTCAATGGGGTGGGTGGCAACTCTAGCTAGGGTTTTTGGATTAGAGCTTAACAATCCCTTAAGCCCTCTTTTATAGAGAACTAATTCTCTTAATGGTTATTGGATTATAACCATGAGGCTCATTAACCCGCTCCATTAATATAAGTTAAAATAAACCAAACCATGATGGTTTATTTTAAGTTAAAACGAACCAAACCAACTTTTGGTTAATTCATTTAAAATAAACCAAACCCTTTGGTTTATTCTCCTCCATTGGATTAGAACCAAACCATTTTGGTTCATCCATTATGTCTTCATAAGACACGGCCCACCCACGCTTCCATTGCGACTGAAACGATTTCATGCTCGCTTCTTGTTTTGTCCAACCAAACCTAGTTTCTCTCGGTCTGAGAATCTCATTCTCAAGCTCGTTTTAAATCCTTCGGATTACGCTCGTTGTGCGTATGACCAAATAGGTTCTCGGTTTATGTTGGCCGTCTATAATTAACCATTAATTATAGAACGATCATGAGTGGCACCTAGTAGTACATCATGATCCCCAATTAACCGAAAAGATCAACGGTTGATCCAGAACTATTTCTGAAACCCTTCAGCAGCTCGAATGAATCGTGCCTCATTCCCTTCACTCATCTTATACCCACTTGGTTCGGGACATGATCTATAGTGTCAGTCCCCACTAGGCTGACTACGTCACACCTAGCCCAAGTATCATTTCCTCGTCCTACGGATTCTAGTTACTGCACATGTATCGAAGAGTACCTTACTCTAAACATGTAATGCTTTGGCCAAAGACTTTAGTAACAATCCGACGAGAGGCCATGGGTATACATCTCCTCGCAAGGAGTAGTGAATCCTTTATAGGCTATTCAAACACCTTCGATCACTTCGACTTATACCCAATCATCCCGGGTCCACATCTCCTTAGAGATGTTTGCTTAAGATGTCAAAGCATAAGTCTCCATGATCAAGATGACTTGAATACCGCAAGTCAAAGGAACATCGCACTTAAGTTACAGTAAGAACTTCATTGACATATCTATATATGCAGAGAACCATATGAAGTCTTACGGCTGGTCACTCCAATGAACTAGTTACCATAACTAGCATCCACGATCAACTCCGGACATCACAATGTCTCCAGCCAGTGAGAATCTGCTGCTTGGATACACCAAGGAGTATACCTCGTGCTAGTCTCTACAGAATCAATGGTGTCCATATCCATCAATTCATCGACTAGGGATAATTCCGATACATCACAATTATACATGTACAGATACTCACAAGTTGTGATCCAATCACAAATTCTCTCATGCTGTGAATCGTATCGTGGGCATTCAGTAAATGAGTTTAAGATCCAATCAAATACATGAAAACATGTATACTCAAATAGTGAATCTTCATTTATCATATAAATGGTTCATACATAAGACGATTGCCTTAGGACATCTCTCATATATTACTAACAGTAAATAGCTGTCTAAATTGCATAGCCCCAAAAGGACTTGGGAATATTCGCATGATTCATCATCGACCTAACCATATCCAACAAGGTTCGATTTTGCCTCTCAAATACACCATTATGTTGTGGTGTATACGGCGGAGTCCATTGAGACAATATACCATTGTCTCTTAGATAATCCAGAAACTCTTGACTCAAGTATTCACCACGTCGATCAGATCGAAGTATTTTTATACTTTTTCCAAGTTGTTTCTCTACTTTATTTCTGAATTCTTTGAACTTTTCAAAGGCTTCAGATTTGTGTTTCATCAAGAACACATACCCAAATCGTGAGTGATCATCGGTAAAGGTAATGAAGTAGCTATAGCCTCCTAGAGCATGAGTTGACATAGGTCCGCATACATCAGTATGTATTAGAACAAGCAACTCTCCCACCGGTTCACCCTTTCCAGTCAAAGGTAACTTAGTCATCTTGCCTTTTAAGCATGATTCGCATGTATCGAATGAATCAAATTCAAACAATTTCAAAATTCCACGTCGATGTAATTCAGACTTGTGTTTCTTGCTTACATGGCCAAGACGACAATGCCACATGTAGGAGGCTAATTGATTATCTTTTCGAGCACGCTTGTTGCTTGCTTTGATATTGAGAATGTCACTGGATACATCTAACGTATATATTCCATTGCATAAAGTTCTAGTCCCATAAAGAATATCATTCAAAGTTATGTAACAACAATTGTTACTAAAAGTCAAATGATATCCATTTCTATTTAAGGAGGAAATAGAAACAATGTTCTTTATTAACGAAGGAGCATAATAGCAATTGTCCAGTTTTAAGACAAGTCCTGTAGGGAGCTTCAACAAATATGTTCCGATGGCGACCGCAGCAACCTTTGCTCCATTGCCAACTCGTAAATTTGATTCTCCATTAACGAGTTTTCTTCTATTCCTTAGCCCCTGTATGTCATTACATATATGTGAGCCACACCCAGTATCCAATACCCAAGTGTCTGAGGAAATAGAATGATAATCAATTACGAAGATACCTGAAAAGGATAGGGCATCGGATGTCTTCTTCTTCACGGACTCAAGATAAATCTTGCAGTTTCTTCGCCAATGGCCCTCCTTGCCACAATGATGGCAAGTGCCCTTTTGAGTTGGTTTTGCCTTCTTAGCCTTCTTCTTCTTCCCCTTGTGTTTTTCTTTTGATTTCCTCTTAGAATCTTTCTTTGAGAAATCAACTAACAGCACTGTCTTCTCCTCATGCTTCACAGAAGGCTCTACAGTCTTCGGCATGTTGAGGAGTTCAGGAATGGTGGTTTCAATTTTGTTCATCCAGTAGTTCATCACAAACTGTGAGAAACTCTTGAGCAAACAATGTAGAATTAAGTCAATACTTAATTCAAGATCCATTACAAACACGAGTGTAGATAATCGCTCGATGTAGCCATTCATCTTTAGCACAAATTGCACTACAGATGAACCTTCTTGCATCTTGGAGGTGAAGAGGAGCTTGGAGACTTCGAACTTTTCTGATCTCGTTTGCTCATCAAACAACTCTTGAAGATGAAAGAATATGGTATTAGCTCCATATGCTCATGCTGCTTCTGAAGCTCAAGTACCATCGCAGCTAGCATGATGCAACTCGCCAGTTCAGAATCATTCACATGTTTCTGATAGGCCAACAATTGGTCCAGAGTTGCATCATCCTTAGGACAGGTGGGAAGAGGCTCTTCAAGGACATGCACAAGCTTTTTCACCTTGAGAACAATTCTCAGGTTTCTAAGCCAGTCCAAGAAGTTCAGCCTAGTCAACTTATTTGAATCCAAAATAGAGCACAAGTTTATAGACGTCATGATCAAGCGATTAACCTAGATATACAAATCGAGCATATATGAGAAAGATGATTTAAAATGCATCAACATACATCTATAATTCCCATTCATTTTTTGAATTCGAAAACCAAAACCCTCAAAATCAATTCGGGAGATCGTAGGTCCATCTTCGAATGGGCTGATATCCAACATAGATAAGAACAACCTTGGAGAGAGTCCAACAAGTTGTTCATAGCTACAATGGTAGGTATCAAGTATACCAATTGCATATCACGTATATTCAACTATCACAATGTGCTATCAACTAATTGAATGTTCACACATACATTGGGTTGTTAACACATTAACAAGTATGCATCATATGCATAGCATCCAACTTCACCTCCCTTCACATCGACCTTGGAGAGAGTCCAACAAACCGATGCTCCAAGTTAAAGTCAACCCATTAATCATGAAATAGTTTTAATATGGTTAAAGTGCATTCAACCAATTAGCCAGGTTTGGCGAGAGTCCAACAAATCAAACTAACGATTGACCTCTGACTCTTACCATATTAGTAATAAACTATTTCAATGGTTTGAACATGTTCAGGTTCGAGTCGGGCTTGGAGAGAGTCCAACAACCCAAACAAGAAACGAAACTCCAGTTCTAACCATATTAATGGAAGGTGTAGGCTTTAATATTGTGTAAGGGTGTTAAGGTCTCATCCTCTTTTCATGCAAATAACTATTATTTACATGACATGTCATGCATCGCATATATATATGCAACTAATGCATCTACATGTCATGGCACGCATGACATAATGATATGCATCTAATGCAATTACATGACATACAATTATGACATGTACAAATTAGTTTTCTTATTTGTCATAACTAATTTTGGAAATAAAATATGTTTGAGATTTGATTTCTCAAATCAAATCTTGATTAAATTAGGAAACAAATTTCCAAATCTAATTGCATATTTTATTTATGTAAAATATTAATTAAGGAAATTCAAATTTAATTTGGAAAATAAATTCCCTAAATTGTAATTTCCTAATCACATTAGAAAATTTCCAATTTGAATTTCTTTACTAATTAAAATTTCCATAATTATTTTTAAACTTTTTAAAAGTAGAAAATTTCCAAAAATACAATTATGACTACCGCAAAACAATTTTATGATTATGTTGGAATACAGTCGGGCTCTGATGCCACTGTTGGGATTCCCCGGCACCGACGTGGGTGTGTGTTCGAACATGTTTCATAAACATGCACACAGTGGAAGCAAAAACAAGAAATAGACTAATTTATTACAACACAAACACCACACGCATGCAAGGATACAACAAGTGTAGACATAATCGTCATTTCAAATTTTGCAATAAAAGGAAACTTATACTAGGTATACCTGACAAATTATGTAAAGCGAAAATGGCATCAATCGAAGCGACCCTCGCTAGTATCGCCTCTATTTGTATCCACGTCAAGTATCGTCGGGATAACATCACCAAGCTTTGAGTCCCGTCTTCACGAGAGTTACTAGTCTCGCGTCGAATAAGTTGTGATCTGAGTGACTATCACAATTCGAATCCAAAAATGTGTTTCATAAACTCGCTTCTCGAAAGTTGTTTTCATCAACCAATTGATGATACCTCAACCCTCCACCTATGAGGATTGTCGGAGATCCAATCCCCACCAAATAGGTCACTGTCGGAGTGTAAAACGTTGACCAAATGACCTCTCCATGAAGAGGAAAGCAAGGTGTCCAAAACTGGACAACTTGTTTTGGTGGAGGAGATAGTCAGCCAAACAAGTTAGTCGGCTGCTCCTTGGTCACTAGCACCAAGGGAGGTTGGTCAGCGATTGAGGATGGCCGGAGGACTATCGACGGCTGGTGGTTGGCCGACGGCAAGAAGGTGGCGGCGGCATAACAAGCTTGGGTGGCACCAAGGGGTTGGGTGGTAAGGAGCAAGGAGAAGAGGTTGGGCGGCTAGGGTTTCCAACTCTCAAAGCTCACCGCAAAAAACCCTTAACCATCTATCTTATAGAGAGAATGTTTCTTGACTATCAAGATGTTGATATAGTGAGCATCACTCCTTAGTTTTGATGTATGAATCACAGTTAAATGTTAGGATTCACTTGTGTTCTAATATCAGTGTTAAGTGTGCAGGCTTAACTGGAAGTCCTAGTAGGTCGTGTCGACCGGATACTAGGCACGTATTAAAACTAATGAGTGAGCATCACTCTTTAGTTTTGATGTATGAACCACAGTTAAATGTTAGGATTAACTTGTATTCTAATATCAGTGTTAAGTGTGCAGGCTTAATACGAAGTCCTAATAGGTTGTGTCAACCAGATACTAGGCACGTTTCTTGACAGATCAGGAGGACCGAACACCATGCATGAAGTCTAGATGGGTCGCGTGGACCAGACATTTGGCATAAAGATCGATTGGATCAAGAGACCGGACAATCGGTAAAAAGTTCAGTTGGGTCAGGCAGACCAAACAGCTGGTGGAAGCCCTGGTGGGTAAGATCGGATGTCAAGAGTGGTAAGTTCGGCAGGTAGCTGGCAGGTAAGCCTCGAGTGAAGAGGTGAGGTCGAGTCCTCTGCAGGGGGACAAAGCTAGGCGTCGATCTGACAAAAAGTCCGCGTGGGACTTAGTAGTCGAGATCGAGCAGTATTACTACTTCTATCGCATTTCATATTATCTATTTGTGCTAATCCTGTTTTGCAGGGATCAGTCGACTGGATGGATTCAAGTCAACTGAAGTCCAATCGACTGGAAATGTATCAGTCGACTAGATACCTATTTGGCAGGATTAGCTAGTGATCGATTGGAGATCGTGTGATGCAAATGGAAAGAGTTTCAATCGACTAAAGGGTTTAAGTCAACTGAAGAGGCAAATTTCCCGATGCGGAGCCGAGTGACATGAAGTCGACTGGAAGACCACGAATTTCATATTGACAGGCTGATGTGGAGTCGACTGAAAAAGGTTTATAAAATATGAGCTCAACCAGATCCGAGCAACACATCCAATCTACGTCGAAGTACTGTCGAAATCAACTCTCATCCTCTAAAGCTAAGGCGATCTTCCGACACTCAGAGCAAACTTCAACCATCTACTTAGTGTCGGTATACACTATTGTTTACTTTCTTTTTCGCTTCTGTACTTAATTTCATAGAGTGGGTAGTGTGTTACCCATCTCTAACATTTGTAAAAAGCAAAACCCTTCGAAGTCGAGAGTTCTCGAGTCAGAGGGCATTTAGTGAATTGCCCAATGAGGTAGCTCTCGGAAGAGCTACGGGCCTTGGACTAGCAACCCGGTTAGGGTTGTTAACCAAGTAAAACAAAGAGTGTTGTTACTTTCATTTCTGCTGCATACTCGTATAGTTTTAATTATTCTAAATATTTTTAAAATTAAAATAAATTTTTAAAACCTCCTAGATTCACCCCCCTCTCTCGGAAAAATATGATCTTACAATTGGTATCAGAGCGGGGGCGCTCTGAATTGGTGAAACCACCATCGTGTGCTTTAGATTAATTTAAATTAATTTTTATTGCTTTAGATTAATTTAGATTAATTAGATTAATTTTTATTGCTTTAGAATAATTTTCTGCATTAAAAATAATTTTCTGCATTTAAAAAATATTTTCTACATTTAAAAATAATTTTTTCCATTAAAAATAATTTTCTACATTTAAAAAATATTTTTTGCATTAAAAATAATTTTCTGCATTTAAAAATAACTTTCTGCATTAAAAATAATTTTCTATATTTAAAAATAATTTTCTGCATTAAAAATAATTTTCTACATTTAAAAAACATTTTCTACATTAAAAATCATTTTCTGCATTAAAAATAATTTTTTGCACATAAGATTTATTTTTTTTGCACATTAGATATATTTAATTTTAATTTTCTACACATTAGATATATTTAATTTAATTTTCAGCACATTAGATATATTTAATTTAATTTTGTGCACATTAAATTTATTTAATTTAATTTTCTGCACATTAGATATATTTAATTTAATTTTCTTCACATTAGATTTATTTAATTTATTTTTTTGCACTTATAAATTATTTAATTTTCTGCACTTAGAAAATAATTCGTTAATAATGTCACACTTACAGTGATACAGTACCGTTCACCCTCCTCTCTTCAATGGAGAGGACTTTTCCTACTGAAAAAGGTGAATGGAGTGTTACTTGAAGACCGACCTAGAGGTCTGGTTCTCAATTAGGAAAGGATTCATAGCTCCGGTGGACGACTCAGGTGAGTTGTTAGAATCGGAGAAATGGACCTTGGAAATTAGGAAAAAAGCTCAAGTCGACTTAAGGCATTTAACACCTTGCAGTGTGGACTTACAAAAGAAGAGCTCAATAGGGTAGGTCCATTTGAAAATTCTAAGGAATTATGGGAAAAACTAATTGAACTGTATGAGGGTACAAATGACACTAGAATAGCTAAAAGGGACATGTTATTAAATAAATTATTCAATTATAAAATGAATGAAAATGAAAGTGCTAGTCAACTTCATACTAGAATTAAAGATATATTAAATGGATTACACTTAATAGGACATCAAATAGAAAATAAGGACATAATTAGGTATACGCTTAAGGCATTCCCGAGAAATGCCTTATGGACATCGATTGTCGATGTCTATAAGGTTTCTAGGGATCTTTCCACAATTAGGTTAGACAAACTATTTTGTGAACTCGAACTACACGAACAAGCTAACTCGGGTCAAATCGAGAATGATATAGCGTTGATGGCAAGTTCGACTAAAAAGGAAAGAAAAGTGAAGAGTGAATCCGAAGACGAGTCAGAATCAAAAACAAATGGAGAAGAGGAGATCATAAATATGGTCCGGAAGATGTTCAATCGGAGAAAGAAATTTACAAAAAGGGACGCCAAGACAGTCATCGATAACAAGCCGAGACCCCGATCGGAAGTGATGAATGCAATGGAAAGGGACACTACAAGTCAGAGTGTGCAAATCTAAAAAAGGAAGAAAAAACAAAGAAGGAAAAGAAGAAGAAAGCGCTTAAGGCGACTTGGGACGAGTTGTCATCAAAAGAGTCGAACACGGAAGAGACGAAGAGGAGTTTCGTCGCATTTATGGCCGAATCGAGATCCGAAGCCGAGTCAAGATCCGAGTACGAGTCCGATTCTGATTCCGAGAGAAGCCACTGATTCGTATCCGTTTCCGAAGGCTCAAATGAGGTAACTTCTCCCTGAGAATATAAGTTGTATAATATAATTGCATGCCTAGGTAGAAAATTAAATAAGTTCGAAAATCGAGTCGATTCACTACTTAAGGAAGTACAAGTACTTAAGGAGCAAGTCAACTCGAAGACTTCGACTTGCCAAATTAAGGATAGAGACTCAAGTCAAGTTTCAAAGCTTGAGGAAGAGAACTCAGTCCTAAAAAGGCAAGTAGAAGATCTAACCGGATCTTTGGAAAGGTTCACTTCGGGTTCTAAGTATCTCAACATGATGCTTGGATCTCAACAAGCCATATACAACAGATCCAGACTTAGATACAAGGCTAAATCCACTTATAAATCATACATGTCATTACTTAGCCGAAACGCTAAGAATCGAGTCCAAGCATGGGTTCCTAATGTTGGATCGATTTGAGCACTAGAGGGGGGGGGGTGAATAGTGCAAACAATTTTCCCTTTCGTTCGATTAAAGACACGAATATGCAGTGGAAAATAAATAAGACAAAACTATTTTTTACTTGGTTCACAGCCTTTGGCTGCTAATCCAAGGCCCTTACGATCCGAGATCGTGTACGAAGGGAAAATCACTAAAGATCTCCTCCTCGTTAGAGGTAGGAGATAACGGATACAAGGAAATACAAAAAGCTCGAGGATGAGGCAACACGCCTACCTCACCTCATTTACAATAAAGCTCGAAAAGAAGTAGAATACAAGTAAATTAAATAACAACTCTATAAGACATATACTGACGACTAAAGAAGGTGAAGGACGAGCTCGTGTCGTCGGTGTTTCGACGGCGCTTCAATGTCATAGAGTTGTCGGAGAGTCACGGCATTGCGGGAGCACTTTGAAAGCTTTGGAATGATAGAAAAGGGGTGGAGAACCCATACTTTTATAGCCTTATGAAACCCTAATCGTTGAGATGAGGTTTCATGAGGTGATACCACCTAGCCCTTGAGAAATGGTGATAAGCTTTGACTCTCCTCGAGGTTGATCCTTGACCAGCAGTCGGCTTATCAACCCTATCAGTCGACTACTGGAGGCATCAGTCGACTGATACAAGCCATCAGTCAACTGATGGCAGGGTTTCCAGCTGCAATGAAGAGTTAACTTGAAAATGCAGTTAGTATAAGTAAGTTCGACGGTCGTTTACCATCCGATCTCGACTTAGACCTTCCATGGAAAGTCTTGGTTGGATCGACGCCTAAGGACGTCCCCGTACAGAGGACACGACCTTACATACACTCACTCACACAAGCTTACCTCAGCATTTACCTTTGAAGCTTCGCTTCCGGTCTTCACCTGAGTTCTTTGGCTCCTTCCGAAGTCCTCCCGGTATCGCCCGACCACCACGATTCCCTCCGGGTGTCGCTAACCTTCGGCTTAGCTTAGCAATTCTGCACACTTATTTTAGCTCGTGAGATAACAAAATAACCTTGACTTTGTGTCTTTGCCATAATCAAAATATAGGTTCGATTATCTGGTGCCCCTGCACCAACAATATCCCCCTTTTTGATCCTATGGCAAACTGACGCAAAGTTAAGGGAAATTTAAAGCAAGACAATAAGTAAACGAACTCCCCCTTAACCCTAGGTGAGTTTTAGAAGAAATAATTTAATTTTTCAAATTTAAATTTTGTTACTCCCCCTTAACTTACGCTCTTCTCCCACTTTTGCCATGAATCAAAAATAAGGTTGGGGGTTTTATAAAAAGTAGGGTTTTTAAAAACATAATATTATAGCAGGCATTTAAAAAAAATGAGTATGAGTCCAAGCATGCGTCTCGAATTGGTTAAGTTCATCGGTTCGAGGTATATCCCTCTGCACCAACAATAAAAGTATTTGAAATATAGTTTTTAATTTCAAAATACTTATAAGTTTAGTTTCAAGAAAAACTTTAAAGATTTATAACCCTTAGGGTTAGTTTGCTCTCCCCCTTAGTCAAGTATATAAGGTATAAGAGAGTTAGGGGGCGGTAAACTTTGGCCTAGAGAGTTTTATAGTTAACATTGGCTGATTATAATTATTCGTCTATACGCAATAGTTAAAAAATAGATAGCATTTTGAAAAGGTTATGTATATTAAAATTGTTTCTTAATCATCTCACCCATTCTATGTGTCTTAGGATTTGTTCGCTTTATATGTTTTGTGAGATGATTTGATCTTAATTAAAGTTAGTCAACCTTGGATTAGATTTGGATTTAACCCTAAGCTCGTCAAGTCATCTTTTCGTGAAATTGGCTTCCAGGTCGTGGCGAGGCACAGGGGCCTTCTTTAATCGAAACAACGACCAGTTCCTTAGACAAAGCCAAGTTCAGGAAAATGATAACTTGAGTCACTTAAGACTACTTCCTGGTCTAACTAGTTTAGGATACGGCGAGGTAGCTTCAGCTAGTTCCACTCGGCCAAGTGCACCAAGCTAGATACGCCTTATCTAGCTCGAATACATGAGACTTTGTTTCCCTAACGTACTATCATCTCGCCGCGTCCTGATACTATGTTGTCAAGAGTTGACTAACTACTTGTCCTATCTAGCCATTCTAAAAATTAAAATAAAAGTTTGATGATGCTAAGTTATCGGGTATACTATTTTGGTATTAGCTCCTCCTGGACCATTGAACCAATATGGTCTATTCAAATAATGAACTTGATCCTGGGGAATCCAATACTTATTGGTCCTTATATGTGAGTTTAATAGAGTTTTAGGGACCCAAGCTTGGACTCGTTGATGATTATGATTTACGATAGACATATATGATCTATTCATAGTCTTTGGACTAAACCTAAGTCCGACTCTGTTGTACATAGCTCTTTGAGTTCCAAGAAGTCAGTTAAGATTCTTGGACTCCATTGAGAACTTGTCCAACCGAGCCTCGAGCTCTTGGACTTGTCCTTTCAAGAGGGAGTTCTCTTCTTCGAGTTTCTCAACTCGAGTTGAGTCCTCTCGAATTCAACTAGTTGAAGAGGTCAGAGTGGCCTCTTGCTTGAAGGTTTCAACCTCCTCAAGCAAGGACTCAACCCTAGACTCGGACTTAGCTGATTTCCTAGTTAGCATTTTAATTGATTGATAAAGAATACTAATTAAAGAACGGCTAACCTTGACTTTCTCTTTCGGCCCAACTTTGAGTCTTTTCTCGAAGTCAGCTTCGGGGTCGGAGTCGGAGTCAGACTTGTACTCGGCTTCAGACTCTGACTCGGACTCTTCTGGTCTTGTCATGTATGCTATGCCGACGCCTTCTTCTTCTTCGTTCTCCCAAGTTGCATGAAGAGCCTTCTTTGCTCCCTTTTTCTCATTCCTCAATTTCTCTCTTTCTTTTCGAACTATTCTTCGCACCATGTTGACTATTGCAGCCTCCTCTTCAGATTCGGATTCATCCTCGAGTTCGGATCCATTCTCTTGCTCAGGAGGTGGCTTGTTCTTCTCCTTTCTTCTTCGTCCTACAAGTAAAGCAACACCTCTCTCGGCCCGGACCATGTTAGTTTGTTCATGAAGTTCGAATTCCGAAAACATTTCGTCTAGTCTAAGTTTTGAAAGGTCCTTAGAAACCTTGTAGGCATCGACCATGGATGCCCACAAGGTAGTCCTAGGGAAAGCATTTAAAGCATACCTTATAAGGTCCCGGTTCTCTACGGCTTGCCCGATTGAGTGAAGACCATTGACGATGTCTTGGATCCATGCATGCAGTTGGGTGGCGGTTGTTGGTGATCGATTTGAAGCTAGAGGGGGGGTGAATAGCTTATTTTTTATCTATACAAAAATATTAGTGGAAGAACAACAAAAATAATAATAACACAAATGAAAAATATGCTAACACGATTCTTTTACGTGGTTCGGAGATAGCGCTCCTACTCCACGGTGATCCTTGAGGTGGATCAACCCTAATCAAATCACTATGAAGCTTTCCTTTACAACAATCCTCCTCTTCTTACAAAGAATGAAACTTAAGCTTAGAGAGAGGAGGAGGGGATTCAAAATCACTAGAAAGCTTGAAAACTCGTGGAGGCTTGAGAGTATTATCAGAGAATAAGCATTAACCCCAAAAACCTCCACCAGCCCTCTTTTTATAGAGAGAAGGCTGATTTTCCCGTTGGAGCACCATCAGTCGACTGATGTTGTGCATCAGTCGACTGTCGGTGCGGCTAATGGCTTCTGAATAGCCGGATTCACGGGATTCAAAGTCATTTCCTCCAACGACATTCTCATCAGTCGACTGATCCATCCATCAGTCGACTAATGGAGTGATCAGTCGAGTGATCACAGGTCGCAGTCGAGTGTGACTCCACTGCGTCGATTTGCTTGATCATCGACCGCCTGGCGGTCGATCGATCGCAACATCGATCGACCGCGACCAAGCGATCGTGATGGTCGTTTCATCGACTCGACGAGCACCTAACCAATCGACTGATACTCATCAAGTATGAGTAATTCATACTTGATTTCACCCCCTAGACCTAGACTCAACCTTCTAGCTCTTCCTTAAGCCTTGCGCCTTCAGGATCCCTCCGAGTCTGCGACTTGTTCATCCTTTGCGCTTTGCTTCCAAGAGCTTCCTTCAGTTTTGTCATGTCTTGGGTTTCCCTTTGTCAAAGCGTTCTTGGACTTTACACTGCCAAGTCTACATGCTTGGACTTACGCTGCCAAGACTTGCCTTTGGACTTCCTTTACCAAGGTCCGTTTGGACTTAATGCCGCCAAGACAACATGTTTGGTCTTATGCCACCAAACCTTTACCTTGGACTTCTCTTGCCAATATCATACTTGGACTTTGCCTTTACCAAGTCTTCATACTTGGATTTCCCTATCACTTGAACATTGTAACAATTAGATCACAAATTGTTGCCTAACTTAGATGATTATCCAAACATCAAAACATATAAATGCTTGGGGCATTGTTGCACCAACAATCTCCCCCTTTTTTATGTTTGACAATCATTTAAGTTAGGTCTTTTAAAGATACACACATAACCATATTTCCAAATCATATATCCAATTCTAACTTAAACATTTCTTCTCCCCCTTTGACATACATCAAAAAGAGAAGAAAGAAAAAATCATATATTTCATAAAAGAATCGAATGTGTTATAATCTTGAACTAATGTATAGAATTGACATTTAGCTCCCCCTTAATCCAAGATATAGTTCATGATGAGTATAAGACATGTGAAGCAAAAGCCTATCAAACAATTTAAAGGTTTAAATCCTAACTTTGCACCAACAATGTAAACTTGGGGATGAAAAAGATACATTTTATGAAACTCCCCCTAAAACATCGTATTAAACAGTTCTAAACGTTTGTTTATACTCAATATTATCATGCTAGAGTTTTAGGACCTCAAAGATACACTAAATGTCAGAAAATGGAGCTATTTATTAGAAAACACAGTATCGATCATCTGATCTTGAACGATCATTTACACTGAAACACAATTTCAAATTTTTCACCCAAATTCAGAAATGCGTTAGAAATTCCAGAAACTTTGAAAAATCACGAAATTTGGTGTACACATTTCTGAAATCATTCTTTATCAAGTAAAAATAATTTAAAAAATATATGTTTTCCAGATTTCAAGATTGATACAAACTTGGAAACTAACAAAAGTACTAAAATTTTGCAAACTTTGTATCACTTTTGTGTTCCACTTAAAAACTATTTTTTAAAATATGATAAACATAGTTTAAAATATGTTTTATTTGACATTTCCAATCATGTTCTTGGAGCTATATGCACATCAATTGTGTATAAGCCTTCCCAATGATTGGTCCAATGAAGGATTAATGTCTCTAGATGACACTTTGGTTCATAGTAATGCATCATAACAAACATGATGAACCAAGTGCATCTTCCTAACATCTCACATGTTGTCTAAGTGGCTCAATACAAAAATCATGGTTTCTTAGGTATTTTGTGAGATGCTTAAAGGTATAAATCCAAGGATTTCTATAGGATCATGCAAACCTACATCTTTACTCAACCAAGCACATTCCAAGTTCTCTCCTAAGTAATGAAAATTCTACCTCGGGGAGAGCCTTGGTAAATATGTCGGCTAGGTTGGACTTGGATTCAATGTAATTAAGCTCAATGTCCCCCTTAGCCACATGATCTCTAATGAAGTGATGTTTCACTTCAATGTGCTTAGTCCTAGAGTGATGCACCGGATTTTTGGTTAAATTTATGGTGCTCACATTGTCACAAAATACTTTCATGTTGGAGTAAGATAGCTCATAATCTTCTAAGGTATGTTTCATCCATAGTAATTGAGCTACACAACCACCCATAGCCACATACTCGACCTCGGTGGTGGATAGGGCAACACAAGGTTGCTTCCTACTACTCCAACTAACTAGGGAGAACCCAAGGAATTGGCATCCACCACTAGTACTCTTCCGATCCAATTTGCAACCGGCATAATCGGAATCGGTGTACCCAACCAAATCAAAAGACCTAGTCATAGGGTACCATAGTCCTACATTTAGTGTGCCTTTAATAAATCTTAATATTCTCTTAACGGCAACAAAATGAGATTCTTTTGCACAAGATTGATATCTAGCACACATACCAACCGTAAATAATATGTCGGGTCTACTAGCGGTTAAGTACAAAAGGCTACCAATCATGCTCCTATAGAGTGTAAGATCAATTTGTTTGCCTTCATTATCACTATCTATTTTTGTATTTGTTGCCATTGGAGTTGAAACTACCTTAGCATTTTCCAAACCAAATTTCTTAATCATTTCCTTAGCATATTTGGTTTGATAAATATAAATTCCTTCACTTGTTTGTTTAACTTGTAATCCTAGGAAAAAATTTAATTCCCCAACTAGACTCATTTCAAACTCTTTTTCCATATTCTTAATAAAGTCTTGGAGAAGTTCATCATTTGTTGACCCAAAGATAATGTCATCAACATATACTTGGGCTACAAAGATGTCCGTTGATGTTGACTTTATAAATAGAGTTTGATCTACACTACCCCTTTTAAAGTCCTTAGAGATAAAGAAAGATGATAATCTTTCATATCAAGCTCGGGGAGCTTGTTTCAAACCATACAAAGCTTTTCTAAGCTTGTATACATGGTTTGGATAGTCCATATTCTCAAACCTGGGAGGTTGTTCTACATATACTTCTTCCTTAATAAACCCATTTAGGAATGCCAATTTAACATCCATTTGATGGAGTTTGAAACCCATATAGGAGGCATACCCTAATAGTATCCTAATAGACTCTAATCTAGCAACCGGGGCATATGTTTCATCATAGCCAAGTCCTTCAACTTGATTAAAGCCGCTTGCAACTAATCTTGCCTTATTCCTAGTAATATTCCCTTGGTCATCTAGTTTGTTCCTAAAAACCCATCTTGTAGTAATGATGGTGTTTTCATTAGGTCTAGGAACTAACTCCCATACTTGACTCCTTTCAAATTGAGCCAATTCATCTTGCATTGCTAAGATCCAATCCGGATCAAGTAATGCATCTTTGATTGTTTTGGGCTCAATTTGAGAAATTAGAGCTATATGACTAGTGGGATCCCTATGAAATGACCTAGTCCTAACACCTTGAGATAATTCACCCACAATTTGATCTAAGGGGTGATTTTGATGAACTCTTATGGTTCTAGGAGGTGTATTAATTTGAGGTTGATCATAATTAATCTCAATTCTTTGCTCATCATCGGAATCACCTCTTACTCCCCCTTGATTTAATCCTCCCCCTTGATCATTACCCCCTAAGGTTAAATCTTGAAATTGTTGGGTAATTTCTTGATTTTCATTATTAATATCATCATCAATAGGGAATTTTCTAGGGTATGTATTGGAAGTTTCATCAAATTGGACATTTGAAGATTCCTCAATCTTTTGAGTCCTTTTATTGTAAACTCTATACCCTACACTAGTGGATGAGTATCCAACTAGGATTCCCTAATCTGCTTTGGACTCAAACTTACCTAGGTTGTCTTTGGTATTTAAAATATAGACTTTGCATCCAAAGACCTTAAAATAATGAATTGTTGGAATTGTACCATTCCACAATTCAAATGGAGTTTTTCCTAAAAACCTATGAATTAATACCCTATTTTGGATATAGCAAGCGGTATTAACCGCTTCCGTCCACAAGTAGCTATGTAAGGAATATGCATTAAGCATTGTCCTAGCCTCTTCTTGTAGGGTACGATTCTTCCTTTCCACAACCCCATTTTGTTGGGGTGTTCTAGGACAAGAAAATTCGTGGTTGTACCCTTGTTCTAGACAAAAAGTTGAGAAATTAGAATTCTCAAATTCTCCACCATGATCACTACGGATCCGGTTGATTTTGAGTTTTCTTTCATTCTCTACTCTCTTACTAAATCCTATGATTATTCCGAGGGTTTCATCTTTATTTTTCAAGAAAAATACCCAAGTAAACCTAGAGAAATCATCTACTATTACTAGGCAATATCTACTACCAATCATAGAAGGGGTACTATGACAATCAAATAAATACATATGTAAAAGTTCTAAAGGTAAAGCGGTACTAAGTAAATTTTTACCTTTGTGTGATGTTTTTGATTGTTTCCCTTCTTGGCATGCATCACACATTTTGTCCTTGAGAAATTTGACTTTAGGCAACCCTTTTACTAACTTCATTTTTTCTATTTTGGCTATGTTCTTCATGTTTATGTGTCCTAGTCTCCTATGCCAAAGCCAACTTTCTTCCTCTTTTGCAATAAGACACTTAGTAGAAGCATTAGTAGCATAGGATAAATCAACATAATATATATTTGATTTCCTAAAACCTACTAACATGCAATCATTTAGAGTTTTGTCTCTTATAAAACATTTTGAGGAATCAAATTTAACATCAAAATTTGCATCACATAGTTGGCTTACACTAAGTAAATTAAATTTCATATTTTTAACCAATAATACTTTATGAATGGCAAGGTTGGGGGATACCTCAATTGTGCCCTTTCCTAAAATCTTAAGTTTGCCGCTATTACCAAATGATACTTTTCCCTTGCTAGTGTTGTTGATAGTGGAGAATTTTCTCTCATCACCGGTCATGTGTTTTGAGCACCCACTATCAACGATCCACAAGCTTGGTTCTTCTACCTATATCACATGAAAAATACAATCCTTAGGTACCCAAATCTTAGGACCACTAGCATCAATTAGAAATTTCTTAGGAACCCAAGCCTTTCTACCCTTGCTTTTAATAATGGTTTTTCTACTAACAAGGGATGTAAATGCTACCTCCTTTTCCTTAGGTCTATATCTTATTCCGGCCTTGTTGTAAATAGCCCTTTGATCCTTAATTATCATGTCTAGGTATTTAGAACCATTAGTGAATTTTTCTAAGCATGCTCTTAAGTTACCTATTTCTTTTCTTAATTCATCATTTTCATCCCTAAGTGTACATGCATCATCATCACAAGATAATTTACTACAAGAAGGTTCTACACTCTTAAGTGATTTTATCTCTACTTTTAAATCCTTAATCCTAGTTTTCGATCTATTCAATGCATTTTGAAGACATGCAATTGTCTTGTAAAGTAAATCTACCCTAGGGGAGTTGTTTACCTCATCATCATCACTTGATGATGATTCGTCGCTTGAAGAGGAAGATGAGGACTCCTCACTTGAACTCCCGGCTTCTTCCTCTAATGCCATGAGGGCTAGATTCCGGGTGGCATGACATACTTCTTCATCGTCTGAAGAATCCTCCATGCTTAGGGTGTCCCATATTTGTGCCACCGTTGCCTCCTTCTTCTTCTTCTCCTTCTTTTCCTTCTTTTTCTTTTCCTTCTCCTCCTTCTTCTTTAGTTCTGGGCAATTTGGTTTTATATGCCCTTTCTTGTTGCAACCAAAGCAAGTTACGTTAGGTATAGAATTTGAACTATTTGAAGACTTACCTCTTGAGGATTGGAACATCCTCCTCACATCTTTCTTGGTGAGTTTCCTTGACTTCCCACTAAATTTCTTGACGTAATGAGCCACCTCGCTTGCCGATAGCTCATCTTCACTACTTGATGAGTCTTCCTCGGATTCGGATGAGGAGGACACTTCTTTCTTCTCCTTCTTCTTCTTGTCCTTCTTTCCTACAAAAAGAGCTATACCCTTCTCTTTGGATGAAGTGTTAGCTTGTTCATGTAATTGAAATTCACAAAATAGCTCATCTAACTTAACCAAAGAGAGATCCCTAGAGACCTTATAGGCATCTACCATTGAAGCCCATAAGGTTGTTCTAGGGAAGGCTTGGAGCACATACCTTACGAGGTCTCGGTTGTCGACCTTCTCACCTATAACATGTAGTCCGTTGACTACTTCTTTGAAGCGACCGTGCATTTGGCTCACGGTCTCATTGGTCTTCATGGAGAAGCTTTGAAGTTGGCCAATTAGGAGATCTCTCTTGGCCCTTCTTGTTTCCTTGGATCCTTCATTGAGCTCTATCAACTTCTCCCAAAGCTCCTTCGCCGATTCAAATGGCCCCACTTTGCTTAATTGCTCTTTTGACAAACCACATTGAAGTGTGGTTGTTGCCTTGGCGTTGGCTTGAGCCTTCTTGGCCATGTCTCTCGTCCAATCCTTCGTCGGTATGGGTGCTCCATGTTCATCGACCGGCTTCTCGAAACCATCTACAACATTAAACCAATTCTCAATATCATTCATTAAGTAATACTCCATCCTACCTTTCCAATAGCCAAATTTGTTGCCGTCGAAGAATGGAGGCCTCGACGTGCTATACACCTCTTGGAAAGCCATTTTTGCTCCGGTTGATTGTTAGATCTTCCGATGCGATCCGGGCTCTGATACCACTTGTCGGTGATCGATTTGAAGCTAGAGGGAGGGTGAATAGCTTGTTTTTCGTCTCTAAAAAAATATTAGCGGAAGAACAACAAAAATAATAATAACACAAATGAAAAACACACTAACACAATTCTTTTACGTGGTTTGGAGATAGCGCTCCTACTCCACGGTGATCCTTGAGGTGGATCAACCCTAATCAAATCACTATGAAGCTTTCCTTTACAACAATCCTCCTCTTCTTACAAAGAATGAAACTTAAGCTTAGAGAGAGGAGGAGGGGATTCAAAATCACTAGAAAGCTTGAAAACTCTTGGAGGCTTGAGAGTATTATCAGAGAATAAGCATTAACCCCAAAAACCTCCACCAACCCTCTTTTTATAGAGAGAAGGTTGATTTTCCCGTTGGAGCACCATCAGTCGACTGATGCACAGCATCAGTTGACTGCCGACGCGGTTAACGGCTTCTGAATAGCCAGATTCACGGGATTCAGAGTCGTTTCCTCCAACGACATTCTCATTAGTCGACTAATCCATCCATCAGTTGACTGATGGAGTGATCAGTCGAGTGATCACAGGTCGTAGTCGAGTGTGACTCCACTATGTGCCCGTATTTAACTTGATCAGTCGACTGCCACTGTTGACAGTCGATTGATCGCAACATCGATCACCAATCGCCACGACCAGCGATGATCGATGGTCGTGGTTTCATCCCGACTCGGCCGAGCACCTAACCCGATCGATACATCGTGACATCGATTGGTGATACTCATCAAGTATGAGTAATTCATACTTGATTTCACCCCTAGACCTAGACTCAACTTTCTAGCTCTTCCTTAAGCCTTGCGCCTCCAAGATCCCTCCGAGTCCACGACTTGTTCATCCTTTGCGCTTTGCTTCCAAGAGCTTCCTTCGGTTTTGTCATGTCTTGGGTTTCCCTTTGTCAAAGCGTGCTTGGACTTTACGCCGCCAAGTCTACATGCTTGGACTTACGCTGCCAAGACTTGCCTTTGGACTTCCTTTGCCAAGGTCCGTTTGGACTTAATGCCGCCAAGACAACATGTTTGGTTTTATGCCGCCAAACTTTTACCTTGGACTTCTCTTGCCAATATCATACTTGGACTTTGCCTTTACCAAGTCTTCATACTTGGATTTCCCTGTCACTTGAACATTGTAACAATTAGATCACAAATTGTTGCCTAACTTAGATGATTATCCAAACATCAAAACATATAAATGCTTGGGGCATTGTTGCACCAACAGCGGTCTCACGATCCTGTATCTTTAGATTGTATAGTTTATTTAAAAACAAATCCCTTTTACATACCTTAGCATCGTATGTTCCTTCGTGTAGCTCAATTAATTTGTTCCATAGGTCCTTTGCACTGATGAAGGGTCCGATGCAGTTGAGCTTCTCTTTGGACAGACCACACTGCAACATTTGGGTCGCCTTTGCATCGGCTTCAATTTGCTTCTTGGTTGCATTGGTCCACTTGTCGAAGTCCAAGGGCTCACCTTGATCATTGGTGGGTAGAGCAAAGTCGATTTGGATGATTATCCAAGCCTCGACTTGTGCTTTTAGAAAACACTCCATCCAATACAAAAAAATATCAAATTGGCGACGAAATTTTACAACAAAAAAAAGTTGTTGCAAATCTGCAACAAAATTTGTGACGAATTTTAAATTTCGTCGCAATTAGTAACAAAATTTTCGACAAAAATTTTTTTGTTGCAAAATTATTTAAATTTCCAACATTTAATTTTCGTCGCAAAATTTGTCGCAAATTAGCGACGAAAATGATTTTTCATCGCCAATTTGTGACAAAAAAATATTTTCATTGCAAATGTTTGCAACAAAAATTTAATTCGTTGTAGAATATTGCACGAATCACATGGTAGCTATCGCCAGGCCACGTCGTGCGGCAGTTGATGTGCCGTGCGCATGCCCTCATGGTAGTTGTCGCGTGCCCTCGTGAATTTCTGTTGTCGCGAAGTCGATCGGGGTGTCAGTCGCTGTCGCACTTTGCGGTTAGCTGCCACACTTTGCAAGCAGCTTTCGCGAGGTCGGAGCGTCCACTGTCGCACTTTGCGGGTAGCTGTCGCACTTTGCAAGCAGCTGCCACGTAATTTGACATGGGGGCGCAGTTTGGGTGGTTAATTGTCATCCCAACTGGTCTTTTATCGTCGTAATAATAGAGTTAAAATTTAAATATTATTAAAATTATATAAATCAGTATAATTTGTAATCTAAATACAAAATTATTTTTCATAGGTTTGTCTTACTTCGTCATTAAGGTGTTCGGTGTGTTCGTGAAGTCTTCAGCTAGCTGTGAGCTCATCCGTTGTTTCCATCAGGACAGGTACGCGTATAAATATTGTATATTTATAACATTATAGTATTATTATGTTATATTAATTATAATTAATGTTTAATTTTAAGTAATTTTATTACTTTAAATATATCATATTTGTTCGAAATGATATTATAGTTTGCAATTAAATATCACACAAAATTATATTTAGTACTAGAAGAATTTATTTTGAGTATAAATTTATTGTTAGATTGATATATATGGATGAAATTTGGAAAAACTTAAAATTAAACCTTGATATAATTTTGAAAATAGGATAAATGGAGAGAGAACGAAGTTGGATGTATAAAAAGAATTTACCAGAACGTCGTGGTTTAACCGATGAATTTATTATTGGGTTGGAACAATTTTTGACATTTTCTAATAACAATTTTGAGTTTATGGATGGGAATAAATTAAGGTGCCCGTGCAAAAAATATCATAATGGTAAATTTTTCCAATGTGATAAAGTTCGAGAACATCTTTGTAGATTTGGTTTTATGCCAAATTATTATAATTGAACTTTTCATGGTGAACCGTTTATATCCGATGAAGAGGTTGGACGAAACATACAAAGGACAGTTAGTGGAGAGCAAGTATATTACGATCAATTCAATCCATACCAGAGGATGATAGTTGATGCAGTTGATCATAATTTGAATAATGAACCAAACGCTGCAAGTTCTAGTTATCCTCAAACATTTAAACACATGTATACTAATTATTCAATGCCGTTGGAGGAGGTAGAAGTAACTGGTGTTAATGAAAATGTGTACAATGAGCCATATCTCAAATTTTAAGAAGTGTTGAGAGCTGCAGATGAACCCGTGTGGTCTGGTTGTGACAGTCACACTAAATTATCTCTCACTGCAAGATTGTTGAATATTAAAGTTGGGCATAATGTGTCTGAAGATTATTTTAATGATTTTGTTCAAGTTATTGGAGAAGTATTATCGCGTGATCACATAATGCTGAACGATTTTTACAGTATGAAAACACTTGTAAAAGATTTAGGTCTTCTGGTGCAAAGAATTGATGTTTGCATAGATGGTTGTATGCTATATTGGAAAGATAATATAGATTTAGAGACTTGTAAATTCTGTAGTCAATGCAGGTACAAGAGTATCACGAGATCAAATCATAATAAGCAATTAAAATCATTCAAGCAAATGTTCTATTTACCTTTAACTCCTAGATTGCAAAGGCTTTGCGCATCAAAGGTCACTATTGAACACATGACTTGGCATGCAAATCATGAAACAGAGGATGAGCTAATGTGTCATCCATCAGATGCAGAGGCGTGGAAAAATTTTGATAGAACATATCCTGAGTTTGCAAATGAGACTCGAAACATCAGGTTGGGTCTATGTGCTGATGGATTTGCTCCATTTGGCAAATCAGGAAGAACTTATTCTTACTGACCAATTATCGTAACTCTGTATAATCTTCCACCCGGTATGTGTATGAAAACACCTTATATGTTTTTAACATTGATTGTGCCTGACCCTCATAATCTGAAGAAGTTAATAGATGTTTACATGCAACCGTTGATTGCCGAGTTGATCCAACTATGGGATGAGGGTGTTTCCACATATGATGTTCATATTAATCAGATATTCACAATGAGAGTTGCGCTTATTTGGACCATAAATGATTTTCTGCTTATGGGATGTTATCGGGTTGGAGTACCGCGGGGATTTTAGGATGTCCAATATGTATGGAGAGATCAAAGTCATTCAGATTAAAACACAGAAAGAAACCGAGTTATTTTGATTGTCATAGATAATTTTTATCGCCAAATCATAAATTCAGAAAAAATAAAGAAGAATTCACTAAGAATAAAATTGAAAGAACACCTCCACCATTGAGATTCACCGGTTAAATTTTATAGCAAAGAATGCTTAACTTTCCATCTGTTATTAAAGAACCAAATGTTACAACATATGACTATGGAATTACGCATAAATGGATAAAACAGAGTATATTTTGGGATTTACCGTATTGGCAGAGTAATTTGATTCATCACAATCTTGATTTAATGCATATTGAGAAGAATGTTTTTGATAATCTGATAAATATGGTGATGGATATTATCGAAAAAACAAAAGACAATCTGAATGCAAGAAAAGATTTGCATCTCATCTGTAAACGCCCCGCCCTTGATGTTGATGAAAATAGTAGGGGACCAAAACCGAAGGCAGTTTATACATTGAATAAGGATCAGAGATGGATTGTTTGTGAATGGTTGAAATCATTGAGATTTCCTGATGGTTATGTCTGTAATCTTGGTAGATGCGTTGATTTGAAGGAATGCAAATTGATTGGTTTGAAAAGTCATGACTGTCATATATTCATGGAAAGACTAATTCCTATTGCTTTGAAGGAACTATTACCAAATTTTCTCTGGGGTGCAATTACGGAATTAAGCATTTTCCTTCATGATATCTGCTTGACAGTATTGAGTCATTCACACATGGAGACATTAGAGAGAGACATTCCGATCATTTTGTGTAACTTAGAAAGGATATTTCCACCAGTATTTTTTGATTCCATGGAATATCTTTTGGTTCACTTGCCATATGAGGCTAAAGTTGGAGGTCCTGTTCAATTTCGATGGATGTATCTATTTGAAAGGTGAATTTTTTGATTTTTTTATCATTGTTATTTCATTTGATCAAATTTAATATAATTTTTTTTCTAATAAATTTTACTGTATTACTCTTAGATTCCTCTATCACTTGAAAAAAAAAAGTGAAAAATAAGGCTCATGTTGAAGCTTCTATTGTTAATGCATATATCGTGGAGGAAGTTACAACTTTTGCATCATATTATTTTGAACCTTACGTTCAATGCAAGAGTCGGAAAGCAGGAAGAAACGATGAGGGTCCCATTGATCCAAATTTGAGGGCATTCTCAATTTTTAACTACCTTAGTCGACCAAGTGGATCTTGTACAAGTAGATACTTAATCGTCGAGTGCGAGCTTCACACATATATTTTATTGAACTGCCCGTAAGTAACATCAGATTTGGTGAGTATATAAATGTTATATTATACATTTCATATATCGTAAATTATTGTTCATGTTATATTTAATTTTATGGTAGGATTTTCCAAACTCTATATTCTGAGCTCCGGAGCACGAGTTTAATCGTTTCTGCGATGAAGAATTTGCACAATGGTTCAAAAAATATGTAAGTAGTCTATGATAATAGATTTGATAAATCTTGACTTTAACACATATTTATTTGACTTTAGGTTCTTGATATTCATGCTCACATTGAGCAAAACCTAATAAAACATCTGTCAAGGGGTCCAAACTCAATGGTGAAAACTTGGCCGACATATTTTGTAAAATACGAAAAAAAAAAATTAAAATTAAATTCATATGATTTAACCCCTTTAATTAATTTGGGTTTAATTAGTGGGTTAATTGGGCTGGAAATGAGTTTGAAATTGGGCAAAATCCATTGGGCTGGAATTGGGCGTGGGCTGATTGGGCTTGAACAAGATTAGGCCAAATCAGATTGGGCTTGACTTGGGTTAAGGGTTGAACCGGCTGAGCTAAATCTAATGGGATTGGGCTGGTTTAACCGAATCGGTCGAACGACATTTAAAGCCTGCCGAACGAAACGAACGCATCGCGATTTCACCATCTCCTTCTCTTCTCCGCCTCGGTTCTTCGCTTCGCACGCGTCGGCCGATCTCCTCAGCTCGTCGGCGTCCCGGTGAGAGCAGTCGACGGCGCCGCCACTTCATCGTCGGGGATCACCTGGAGCGGAAGGCCATCGATCGCGTCCTTCTCCCTCCGCGAGCCGCTGCCGCCGACGGTGGAAGATCCGGTGGGTGGGAGAGGCACTGTTTCCGATCTATTCCTCATTGCCGCTGTCGGATCTTTCCAGCGGCGAGATCTCCCCTTGCGTCGTCGCTCTCCTTGTTGCTCCCGATCACACGGTCGGATGCCGCAAGCGCCAGCCCTGTCGGTCGTTTTTTCCGCCCTGCAGCTCGATGGGTTCCGGTGAACCATTCCGAGCCGCCTCAGCACTTCCATAGCTTGGATTGCTCCGCGTCTTCTCCATTCCTCCCGAGAAGCCAGCATTTCCAGCCAATCACGACGCCGACAACTTCATAGGGCCTGATTTCAGTGAGCTCGTCATCGGCCAGAGATTGGATATTTGCTTCTTCACCGACAGCTCAGGCCAACGGAGATGACATTTCCTTCTTATCTATCTTGTTCAATTGTGCTTGCAGTGACCAAAGATTTGGATCACAGTAGGTTTTGTGTTTCTCCGAGCGCGTGTATAGCCTAATCCCTTGATCGTAATGGCTTGATCTGAAACATAGGGTTGTTGTGATTGTAGGTGATGGAAAATGGGTTGTAGCTTGATGCAAGTGAACTGATATGGGGAATTTGGTTTTGAAGCTAGACTAGTTGGATCGTGGAAGTCAAGAATTGGGGTAAGTTCTGTATTACTTATAGATGCTATCAAATTTCTGTTCTTCAACGTGAACTGTTGATAGCTAATTGGATATTGTTTATCTGTGGATATGTTGAGTTTTATTTGTGGTGGAGTGTATCATGTGACGGAACTGGATCGAGCAAAGATTTCGGTTGAATAAATCTGATTGTTCCAGATGGGATATTTTTGCTCGGATTGAAGGGACTACGTTGGGTAAGCTGGGTTAGTTCATATCAAACACTTGTAAGCTTATCCGGAAGTTGTGTTGATGAAATTGGATTAGGTAAGTTTGATTTGGGATTTGATATCATCATTGGACTTATGATAGTACTTATCAATGTTGTATGTTGATTTCAGGACTTTGATTAGTGATGGATGCTCGTATGCATGGACAGCTAGCCGGGCTACATAGCAGGTGGGTAATATCTACCTGGTCCGGTAGTTTTGATCAATTCCAGTGCATGATCTTGGATATATATGTTTATACCTGTTTACCTTAAATCCACTCATGTTAATCATATGCTTGTACTGCCTTGACCTTTGAGATATAAACTCTGGTACTTCATTGATTATCTAGCTCGGATAGGAACTATAAACCCTATTATGTATTAGCTGATAGATGTTCAGTAAGTACATGTGGTTAGGGTTATCTTTGTGACTTCAGATTGGTTTACTGTATTACATCACTAGGGTTAGGTGATGGTTTGGATTATGGAGTCGATTGTTATATCATATCCGTATTAGTGGTGCATTTATGATGGATCTAGTTGTCTGTGCATAGATAATTGTATGGTTGCCCGTATGTGACCAGGGACTAGAAGTCCTAGTGTGATGGTATATCCATTAGGGATTGTATGCCTGTGTATGGTTATATGGATGGTCGATTGTATATCGCTACTGACTAGAGGTCTTAGCGTGGTTATGCTCGGATGAGTATGTCTCTTTATGCGATAGAGAGAGTCTTATGGATTGTAGTCCTTGCATAGTTGACTTTTAGTTGACCAGGACTCCCAGTGGGATAGGGAGTGTCGCGAGGATACATGTATGGAGCTATGCATCATCACATTGCATGCATGCTGTTGACTGGGTCTCCCTTGTGGATTGAGACAAGTCGTCAGTCATCCTGCCTCCCCGGCCACTCGGGGTAGTGGTAGTGAGGTTGAGGAGAGCATTGGATGTGCGCGCGCCACTATGGATGGTGGTAGCTGGAGATGCGCACTTGGCCACTGTGCATAGTGGTGTTAGCACTCGCCCACTATAGATGGTGGTTGTGTGAGGTGCTGTTGTCCTGTATGCGGCGTTTGTCTACTCATGGGTAGGGACAACGTGGCTTGCAGCAGGGGCCCCTAGGAGTAGTTAGCTTTTTACGCTTATACACTACTTACCATACTACTAACTCGGCCACTCGAGAGTGGTGGCCGGAGTCGGGCTAGTTGTCATTTGTCGTGCCACCCTGGCCACTCTGGGGTCGTGGTTGGACGGGTCCGCAGACAGTGACCATGCATATGCATTGCTGATATATATGTATGCATGTATTTGATATATATTTTACATATGCCTGTGAGATGCTGCATTTGATTGAGCTATGATTGTTGCACATGCTTGTACATCATGATACATGCCATTTGCATTTTATTTACTGCTATGTGTTGAGCATGATACATGTGTTGATTCAGACTGTTATATGCATTTGATTAGCATCATGTCATTGTGTGGTACGGACCGGGTTATTATACAGGTGATCATATATCATCGTATATGTCCAGTATTGGTCGTGTATGGATTGACCTGGTACATTATATGGGTTATGTTATGGTATATCTGTCAGGATGATATAGCTTATGGTATTGCAGACCGTCAGGTACATTGGTACCTTACTTTATGTTCAGTTGATCAGTTTAGTATATACACTGAGTATGACTTTACTGTAGTTACTTGTTATTAGAGTTGGATAGGACTGTATGTCTATTGGACTCATCTTTGTATACTGTAGATCTTCACATGTATACTTGTAGATTTCTTTACCCTATATGTTCATGCACTTTCTATATATTACCCTTGAGTTTATACTCACCACCTGGACCACAGGTTTTCTTCGTATAATGGTAGAAGATTCCTTGGGCGTTTGGAGCTCGCCTGATCCCATCTCACACGAACATTTGAGGTTTTCAACGTATTTTGCTTCATTTGTTATTTTGTATTATGGCCATGTATAATCGTGTTGTATCCGTGTGGATTTGTACGTTGTTGTGTGTAGTATGTTAGAGTCGCACCGGTGCGCACCTCTTGTGTTGTTGTGGATATATTATTTGGTATTGTCCATTTATATATTATTGTTGTGGGCCTACGGGCCTTGTATTAACCCGATATGTTGCCACGTACAGGGGAGATGTCGTCCGTTTGCTTTTCGACACGGCATACTCTCGGGGCGTGACAATTTTATTGGTATCAGAGCCCTAGGTTGCGAAGTCCATTTTCGGATTTGATTTCGTTCGGACATCGAGTTTTGCTTTACTCGGTTTTGTTTTGTGAGTTTTGATCCGATCCGCCGCTATGACATCTCCGAGCTACAAGGATTAAGGTATGTTGACTGTTATTACATATCCTTCTGTTGGCTATGCATTTAGTTGCTTATAATAGTGCATGACTTGTAGTATGTTAATCAATATTCGTAACCGTGGTTTGAGTTGACCACGGGAACGATATGTTGAGGTTATTAGATATGTACCTGCTATCGAAAAGGTAATTACCTTTGAGAGCCGAATCGGATAGCGAGTCACATTTTTTGTATGGAGATCAAGGATTACGGTCCTAAGGATTTTCATTAATGATGTTAGTCAGATTATTACCTTTGGGGTAATGGACTAAGCAAGTATACTATTACTGATTCAGATAGTAGAAAATTAGTTTGATGATATTCATGGGGATTTTGATCCTCGGACTGATCGTTCTAGGTTGTATAACATTGGGAGTACTTTGGAGTACTTGACTCGGGTTATATGAAGATAGTAGTGTTAGTGGAATACCATTATCCGGATTTAGCCTTTGGTGTAAGATATAGGAAATAACCTACGGGAAATAACGTATCACTTAGTCACAGTTCAGTGATGTTGTGAGATAGTATTTTCCCACGTCATCTTCTTTGACTCATTGTCAAGGAATTCTTGGGCTTTAGGTCGAGTGATCGTTTGGTAATGGAAGTACCATGCAGAGTCGTTAGACTTGCAAAAGTTACGACCATTTAATAGCCCAAGAATGTGATTGGGTTGGTTTTGGCCACCCACGGGTTATCGGTTGACATCTTGATCAAGATGTTTGGATCTCCTACTAGATCCTACCGGAAGTCGTTAGACTGAGTCATGTGTATAGAAATGACTCCGTAGCAAGTGTTTTAAAGAGTTGGAGATTTGATAAGCAGATATTGCGAGTCAAATTATTGGAATTCGAAATCTCCAAATGTTGGATAAAAGGAGCAAGATTTAAGTCATGAGTCACGAGCGACTATTGGAGAATTTTCCAATCATAGAAGACCGATTGCAGATTGTCAGCAGCTTCTCATGTCTATCAGCGAACTCAGAGGAAAGACTCCGAAGGGAGATTATGTGTGTAAAAGATGGGTTACGAGACACGAGTCGATTATTCGATGGACCATTGTATCTGTTTCTACTATAAGCAGCCGGTATCTACGAGGAGAGTATGTATTTTGAAGACTCAGTTGAAGACTATGGATGATGCTTTCGAGCGGACGATTCACAACCTCAAAAGCCGAGATTATTATAGAAGATTAGGTTATCACATCAGCAACGATCTACTACCCCAGATATAGTTGGAGTTCTTTGATACTTTCATCCGGAAGAAGTAAGTTACTCGATGTCGGATCCAAGACATCTCGAAGATCTGACATTGCACAACAATTGTTACCTTCCCGAGCGACAACAATATTTACCTTCCCAGGCGTAGTTATGATTTGTTCAGAGGAGAGAGAGTATACGACGATGGTCGTATCTATGCGGTATTCTTCAGTTGCAGCTGTACCTTTCGCAGAGTTGGAGCGTGCTATGATGTTGACAGTTCTTCAGTATTTTACAGCCGGATGTGTATCTTTTGCCAGTACAACAGTGTTTATCATCTCCAATGCAGTTGTTTCAGATTGTACCTCATTTTCAGCAGTTGATTTCAGTTCCTCCATGATAGTCTTTTGCATCTACATGAGCTCGGTCGTCCAGAACAGATATTGGACAAGTTTACATGATTACTCGAGAAAAAAAAATATAGAAGGCCGAAGGATCGGTCCTTCGGGGTATTACTTTAGGTTATCATATTTGCGGATATATCGAGAGATACTGGTAGTTTATAGGTACCTTTGTCTAGAACATTCTTGGATAGGGTTCGAAGGGTTCCTATCGACTTGTGGGTTGGTGATTTTCTCTACCGTCAGTTGAGATGTTGATCAACAATCAAAGTCAAGGGATACCCTTAGCCTTTGCTAGACATACCTCTACTATAGACATATCCTTATGGATAGTTAGATTGTTGAAGCGTTGGTATACTAGGACTCTTGGATGTACGTATAATTCGAGAGTATTCGGATATAGTTTTGGATAAACTCTCGAGCTTGCCACTGCATGGGCAAGTGGAATATGCGATTAAGGTGATTTCGGGAATAGTCCTGATATTGGGGACCTCATACCGGGAGATGATTTTAAGGGTATCAGTGTTGCTAAACACTATGGGAGATTTATCTACCTCAGTGTTCTTCTTGAGAAGACTTGTAACTCTTTGTTAGAAGAGAGTCAGACCTTTGAGGTTATGCATCGATTATCGATGATTGGAAGGCAGTAGTTGAGAATGAGTATCCTTCGTCATGGATAGATGATCTGTTTAGATCAGCTAAATGACACCTGTGTATATCCTAGGGTTGGTCTACGACTGGATGTTTGATATTGTAGTGACTTAGTGTCATACAATTATCATTGTCGGTGTGATGATTGAGTTATCTGTAGCTTAGAGTAAAAAAGGATACAGGTGTGTAGAAGATGATATTTCATACTTGGTATGAATTTAGGAGATGTTGATAATGTTATTAGACTTATCGACGATTTAGTTGTTCATGGACGTGAGGAATCAAGTACTCTTGGAGTATTTGAGATCGATTGTCATCATATCTGTGGAGGATATATTCACGATCTTAGGGGAAATTATGGTGTCCCTAGATTGATTTGGTATTTACCAGAGATAAGGATGTTTTAGCGATACTGTATCGTCGACTTGTTGGACCAAGGTACTATACCGCTGATTTGTTGGACCAAAAAGGTGATGGAAATCACCTGGTCGGATGTTTGTGAAGCTAGGTTTCAGGGCCTAGACGGTGACTGACTCTCGTGTCAGTGTTAGTTAATCCGTCTGATATGGATGGAAGGGTATTGTACGCAGATGTAATATTTTTGGGATTAGGAGCGATCCCGATGCAGTTGAATGAGACGTATATTATGTGTATGCTGGTTGAGAAACTAGCGAGATTAATCATTATAGTCTTCTAGTTACTTTCGATTGGGTGATCATTAGATTAATTTCTCTTGTGAGAATAAATCTCCGTCTTTGGGAAGGATAGTGGTTCCCAGAGTTGCATTCGATTTAGGAAGAGTTGTTCAGAAGACTCTTCATTCGAGAGTGATGATTTATTCGGAGTGTATCCGGAAATAGTGAGTATTGAGACGTTCCGGTTGGTGGAACGATATATGGGACACGGTTGATTTCGTAGTTTGATGTTGGGTATGCCAACAAGCAAAAATGGAATATTATGATCGGTAGGGTTATGTACCGTGATGAAGTGGGAGCCTAGTACGTTAGACTGGGTTGGGAGATTATCTAGAATTCAGAAGGGACTTGATCGGATTTAGATAGTCGATGATCGATTAGCTAGGTTCGCTCATTTTCTTCCGAGCCATAAGATGGACTCCGTTGGATCGCTTGATGGAATTATATCCATGGGGCATCCTTGGGTATCATTTCTGATAGTGATTCATGATTTACCTTACGGTTCTGGCAAAGTCTCCCATCGGTTACAAGTAGAGAGCTCCACTCTGGTACAGTTATTGACCTTTTATTAGGTCGGTTGAGAGTATATATAAGAGCTGGAATGTAATATTCGAGCTCGATTACCCCTTAGTCACTTGAGGTGTGACTTTTCTCCGGATACTTGAGATGGTTATTTTGACATATCATACAAGTATATAAGTCAGAAATTTGGGGACCAAATTTTTATAAGTGGGGGAGAATGTAAAATACGAAAAAAAAATTAAAATTAAATTCATATGGATTAACCCCTTTAATTAATTTGGGTTTAATTAGTGGGTTAATTGGGCTGGAAATGGGTTTGAAATTGGGCTAAATCCATTGGGCTGGAATTGGGCGTGGGCTAATTGGGCTTGAACCAGATTAGGCCAAACCAGATTGGGCTTGACTTGGGTTAAGGGTTGAACCGGATGAGCTAAATCTAATGGGATTGGGCTGGTTTAACCGAATCGGTCGAACGACATTTAAAGCCTGCCGAACGAAACGAATGCATCGCGATTTCACCATCTCCTTCTTCTCCGCGCTTCGCCGCACGCTGGCCGGCCGATCTCTCACCGCCGGCCCCGGTGAGAGCAAATGACGCGCCACTTTCATCGGGGATCACCGAGCGAAGACCATCGATCGCTCTTCCTCCGCGAGCCGCTGAGACGGTGGAAGATCCGGGGTGGGAGAGGCGCTGCTTTCCGATCTATTCTCATTGTCGCCGGATCTTTCCACGGCGAGATCTCTGCGCTGCCGCCTCCTTGTTGCTCCCGATCACACGGCCGGATGTCGCGAAGCGCCACGCTGTCATTTTTTCCGCCGCACTCGATGGGTTCCGGTGAACCATTCCGAGCCGCCAAGACTCTCCACACCTTGATTGCCCGCCTTCTCCATTCCTCCCGAAAGCCAGTATTTCACCAATCACGCGATAACTTCATAGGGCCTGATTGAGCTCATCGCCAGAGATTGATATTTGCTTCTTCACCGACAAAGCAACGAGATGACATTTCCTCTTATCTATCTTGTCTAATTCGCCACAAAGGTGATTTAGCAATACGTAACCGAAACGTTTGTGTTTCTCCGAGCGTGCGGTATAGCCTAATCCCTTGATCGTAATGGCTTGATCCAAACATAGGGTCAGCTGTGATCAGAGGTGATGGAAAATGGGTTGTAGCTTGATGCAAGTGATATGGGAATTTGGATTTGAAGCTAGACTAGTTGATCGTGAAGAAGAATTGGGGTAAGCTCAGATATTACCTATAGATGCTATAAAATTTCTCTTCAACGTGAATGCTGATAGCTAATTGGATATTGTTTATCCGTGATATATGTTGAGTTTTATTTGTGGTGGAGTGTATCATGTGACGGAACTGGATCGAGCAATGATTTCGGTTGAATAAATCTGATTGTTCCAGATGGGATATTTTTGCTCGGATTGAAGGGACTATGTTGGGTAAGCTGGGTTAGTTCATATCAAACACTTGTAAGCTTATCCGGAAGTTGTGTTGATGAAATTGGATTAGGTAAGTTTGATTTGGGATTTGATATCATCATTGGACTTATGATAGTACTTATCAATGTTGTATGTTGATTTCAGGACTTTGATTAGTGATGGATGCTCGTGCATGGACAAATAGCCTGCTACATAGCAGTGGGTAATATCTACCGTCCGTAGTTTTGATCAATTCCAGTGCATGATCTTGGATATATATGTTTATACCTGTTTACCTTAAATCCACTCATGTTAATCATATGCTTGTATTGCCTTGACCTTTGAGATATAAACTCTGGTACTTCATTGATTATCTAGCTCGGATAGGAACTATAAACCCTATTATGTATTAGCTGATAGATGTTCAGTAAGTACATGTGGTTAGGGTTATCTTTGTGACTTCAGATTGGTTTACTGTATTACATCACTAGGGTTAGGTGATGGTTTGGATTATGGAGTCGATTGTTATATCATATCTGTATTAGTGGTGCATTTATGATGGATCTAGTTGTCTGTGCATAGATAATTGTATGGTTGCCCGGATGTGACCAGGGACTAGAAGTCCTAGTGTGATGGTATATCCATTAGGGATTGTATGCCTCGGTATGGTTATATGGATGGTCGACATATCGCTATGACTAGAGGTCTTAGCGTGGTTGTTCGTCGATGAGTATGACTTTATGCGCGATAGAGAGAGTCTTATGGATCGTAGTCCTCGTGATAGTTGACTTTTAGACTGTGACCCCGTGGGATAGGGAGTGTCATGGGATACATGTATGGGAGCATCATCATCACATTACGCATGCCGCTGACTTATCTCCAGCAATACGTGTAACCGAACGGAAGCCATCCCGCCTCCCGCCACTTGGGGTAGTGGTAGGCGAGTTGAGGCGAGAGCATTGGATGTGCGCGCTTCGCCACTATGGATAGTGGTAGTGGAGATGCGCACCTGGCCACTGTGCAGAGTGGTGTTAGCACTCACCCACTATAGACGGTGGCTGTGTGAGGTGCTGTTGTCCTGTGTGCGGCGTTTGTCTACTCATGGGTAGGGACAGCGTGGCTTGTAGCAGGGGCCCCTAGGAGTAGTTAGCTTTTTACGCTTATACACTACTACCATACTACTAACTCGGCCACTCGAGAGTGGTGGCAGGTGAATCGGGCTAGTTGTCATTTGTCGTGCCACCTGGCCACTCTGGGTCATGGTTGGGTCCAGACATGACGATGACCATGCATATGCATTGCTGATATATATGTATGCATGTATTTGATATATGTTTTACATATGCCTGTGAGATGCTGCATTTGATTGAGCTATGATTGTTGCACATGCTTGTACATCATGATACATGTCATTTGCATTTTATTTACTGCTATGTGTTGAGCATGATACATGCGTTGATTGCATTATTATATGCATTTGATTAGCATCATGTCATGGTGTGGTACGGACCGGGTTATTATACAGGTGATCATATACTGTTCATATGTCTGAGTATTGGTCAGGTATGGGATTGACCTGGTACATTATATGGGTTATGTTATGGTATATCTGTCAGGATGATATAGCTTATGGTGTTGCAGACCGTCAGGTACGTTGGTACCTTACTTTATGTTGATTGATCGATTTAGTATATACACGAGTATGACTTTCTTGTAGTTACTTGTTATTAGAGTTGGATAGGATTGTGTATGTCTATTGGACTCATCTTTGTATACTGTAGATCTTCACATGTATACTTGTAGATTTCTTTACCCTATATGTTCATGCACTTTCTATATATTACCCCTGAGTTTATACTCACCACCCCTGGACCACAGGTTTTCTCGCCTGATAATGTAGAAGATTCCTTGGACGTTTGGAGCTCCGCCAGCTGATCCCATCTCACACCGAACATTTGGGGTTTTCCACGTATTTGCTTCCGCTGTTATTTTGTATTATGGCCATGTATAATCAGTGTTGTATCTGGCTATGGATTTGTACGTTGTTGTGTGTAGTATGTTAGAGTCGCACCGGTGCGCACCTCTTGTGTTGTTGTGGATATATTGTTTGGTATTGTCCATTTATATATTATTGTTGTGGGCCTACGAGCCTTGTATTAACCCGATATGTTGCCACGTACAGGGGAGATGTCGTCCGTTTGCTTTTCGGCACGACATACTCTCGGGGCGTGACATATTTCATAAACGGATATAATTTTCATACTCAAGATTATGGAACTGGGAAAACTACAATGAATAGCGTAGTTTATGTTCAGTCATCTAATGATGGGGGTGCAAGGAATTAATTTTATGGCTTGCTAGATGAAATTTTAGAGGTAGCATACCCAGGCTCAGATTTGCGAGTTATTTTATTTATGTGTTATTGGTTTGACCCTATCAAAGGCATGAGGGTGCATCCACAGTTTAATTTGGTTGAAATTAATTACAAAAAAAAAAATACAAGTGGTACGAACCATTTGTATTAGCACAACAAGCGATTCAAGTATTTTATGCTTCATATCCTAGTCTGAGATGAGATAAAAGTGATTCGTGGGTTGTTTGTAAAACAAAAGCACGTAATAAAATTGAGGAACATTGGGAAGATATAGCATATCAACAAGATGAAGTTGTCAATACATTTCATATCGAAGAATATAATATTTCAACATTACGAGATCCCAGCGGCGTAGTAGTAGCCGTTGATGCAAGTGAATTGAATGAGGATGAAGATGAGGATTTTAATTATGAGGATGAGGATGAGGATGAGGATGATGATGACGATGACTATGATGAATAGACGCATGACCAGGCCGAAAATTATAATGCGTACTTCGATTTCTAATTATGGGTAACTTTTTATTGAGTACCAATTATATTTTAATTTACTATCTAATTCGAAATTTCATATATTTGATATACTAATGAACTATTTTTTTTTAAGGTCATCCAGTTGCTATGAATATGGTAATTTTTTCATATTGTTCCTATTATAAATTCGATATGCAAATGTATTTTTTTTTTACTTTCATATTCTTCTAATAATTATGATTGTTAGTTTCGACGTGGTGATCATAGATGGAGTAGTGATGGAAGATCACAGTCTTCCTCTGCTTCAACCCCTGAACATTCTGATGCTCTTGCAGGAAATGTGCCCTCCACCTCTTCTCCAATTGTAGGATCTTCTGGTTCTCAGCAGATACCTACTAATGTATCTTCCCCGGTATAACAATCACTCGTGGAGAGGGAAGATACGAGAGAGTTTATATCTCCGCGCAGAGATTCATAAGTATTCGAGTTTTAGATTATCTATGCTTATTTTTTAATATGATATGTATTTTTATAAGTATCTAACGATGTTTGTTTTTATTTTATGTTAGATTTACAAATTCTGTACATGTTATTCATGAGGTGAATAAAATAGTGAATAACCATTGGGGCGGAGCTTCTATGACTTATACGAGCACGCCGGAAGAAATAAAAGTTCTTTGGTGGAGTGAGTTCAAGGTAATTTATTTAAATCATTTTGCATACAAAATTTCAGTTAATATAATCAATTTAATTTTTCTCTACTGCAATGGGTATTTACTTGGGAGGAGAGTCAAACACTAGAGATTAGGAGGATTTTTAAGAAAAAGTGTGGCGATCATATGAGAAACATACTCAATCATCCGAAAACTAGAAATAAGAAACCACACTGTATAACCGAGGAGAATTGGAATAAAATTATTGCACATTGAGAATCTGAGGAAAGCAAATGGAGGAGTGAGCAGAATAAGCAAAATCAACATTGTAATTCTGGCGTTATGTCTACCACATATACGGGAGGATTAATAAATATCAATGAGCATAGACATCGATTGGTGAGTGTTTTCAAATTATAATTTTGTAATCTAATACTCACTAATTTATAAATTTTAACTATTTAATTTGTTTAGGCCAAGGAGATGGGGACTGAGCCATTATTTATAGGAACTTTCACCCGTACATTCCAAAAGAAAGATAAGACGTGGAGTGGGGAAAGAGCTAGAACAATGAAGGTTTGTAATTTTAAAAATTTAATTTCTTGTGTTAGTATTTAATTTTTTTCTTTCACAACAAGAGAAATACGATGAACTTTCATAGAGAAATTTGAGTGCAAGCGATGATGCAGTCGAATCTGAGTCTTCTATTAGCAATATAAATTTATGGCTCGAAGCAACTGGAGGACCAAAAAGTGGAAGAATAATTGGACTCGGTTCTTTGAGTCGATCCTATAGAGTCCCTGGTGCTTCTTCTTCATCCTCCTCGGCATCAAAAGCACAAATAATTCAATTAACCGAAGAGGTTAATCATTTGAGGGAGTTACTAGCGCAGAAGGAAACTGAATCGAGAGAAAACACTCAGAAAGTACAAGACTTAAATGAAAAGATGAACGAATTTCAAAGGCAACAAATGTTCATTATGCAACATCTTCAATTAACGTCTAGTTCAAGTCAACTTCCTCCTTCTGGATCTGCTCCTCCTCCTGATCCCTATCATGGAGACAATGATAATGTATTTTTTGATGATGATGGTGGTTACCTTTGAATGTATTTGTTGTATTTAAATGTTACTTGACTTATGACATATACGATATTTATGTATTTGTAAGTTTGTTTAGATTTGTTATATATATATTAATTCCGTATTAATGTTTGATGTCTAAATTTGTTAATATTGTTGTGTGTTTGTTGTAAAACAGGGAAAAAAGGATAATCTATAAAAATATTTTTTTCCCCCAGATTTGCAACGAAAATACTATTTTCGTTGCAAAAATAGATGCATCAGTCGACTAATGTAAACAATCAGTCGACTGATACATCAAAAACTGCGGCTTCAAAATAGATTTTCAACAACAGTCGACTGATGAACATGATCAATCGACTGATGGTACTGTAGCAGCTTACAAAACGTTTCGTAGCCAACTGAGCAGTCGACTACTCACTTGGCACTCGACTGATGAATATGACCAGTCGACTGCCATTACTATAGCATGTCACAGAACCTTTGGTAGCCGACCCATCAGTCGAACTGGTCGTATATTCAGTCGACTGATGTATTCGTCAGTCGAATGATGTTGAAAATTTTGCCGATGAATATTAATTTTCATCTCCAAAATTGCGACGAAAAATAAATTCGTCGCCAAATTTGCGACGAAAAATAAATTCTTCGCTAAATATAATTTTATTCGTTGAAATATGTTTATTAGATCTTTACGACGAATATATTTTTCATCGCAAATTTGACGACGAAAAATATTTTTCGTCGCAAATTTCGCAACGAAAAGCAAGATTCGTCTCCAAATTTGGCGACAAAAAGAATGATTCGTCGCCATATTTGGGGACGAAAAGAAATATTCGTCGCCAAATTTGGCGACGGAACTTGCTTTTCGTTGCCAAATTTACGATGAAAAATGTATTCATCGCCAAATTTGGCGATGAATTTTGCAACTAAAATATTATTTGTTACAATTTGGCGATGAATTTTTATTTTTCATTGGAGAATTTGGCGGCGAATTATTTGCAACGAAATTTTCTTCATTGCAAAAAATTTTTGCAAAGAATTTTTTCAAAAATTCATGGCCAAATTTACTTATTTTTGTAGTGAGCTGACCTTTCCAATAACGAAAATCATCTCCGTTAAAGAACGGAGGTCGGGTGGTGTTGTACCCCTCAATGTGGGCCATTAAAAAAAATCTTGCACAAACAAAAAGAACATGAAAAACTTTCCAAGACTCAAGTCTTGGATTAGTAATGCTGGAAATAAAAAGGAATAAAAAGAAATAAATGAAAAAATAAAGGCTAAACAAAAACTAAGAACTTACGACCTTCGAAGTCCCCGAAAGGGTACTAAATGTTGGTTTTTGGGGACAAAGACAGCTTGTTACGAGGGTAACCCTAGTAAGAAGTGTAGATCTCTGAGAGAGCTTCGATTTGGTGGGTAGCATGTTTTGTGGGTTCACTTGTGTAAAAAGTTATGCCCATTTTACCGTGAGCTACTCCCGAAGCGAAGAGATACTTGTAAACACAACCAAAAAAGGGTACCAAGACTTCGTCTTGGATTAGTAGTGCAGGAGAAAAACTTAAAACAATAAATACAAAAAGAAAAACAAAAAACAAATGCTAGATTGGTGGTTTCACCAAATCGTAGCGCCCCCGGCTCTGATACCAATTGTTGGATCGATTTGAGCGCTAGAGGGGGGGTGAATAGCGCAAGGAAAACTTTACTCTCCGTACTTTGTTTTTTAAACAAACGATTCAAAAAAATTTCCTTGCGCTATTCACCCCTCCCCCTCTAGCGCTCAAATCAATCCAACACCTAAGTCTAGCTTAGTCAACCAAGTTGGACCAAATCAATTTTGGGTTCCCAAAAGTCAAGTTCACTTAGTGAACAAAACTCAATCTAGCTACCATTTAGGGGGAGCTAACACTTTGCTTATTTCCTTGTTTAGTTAAACACTTACATGCTTTAGTTTACTTTACTTGCTTAATTTAGAACGGACTAGATAGGAAACAAAGAAGTTTAAACATGAACAACCTAGTACTAAGACAAGTGAACTGATAGTAAGTTAGGAAAGCTCTTCGAAGTGCATGTCTTGGAAGTGATCGTTGCTCTGATAACCAAGAAGGTCATGTGCCTCGCCACGATCTGGTGCACTAAGTCGAGTGGAACTGACCGAAGCTAACTCACTAAGTCTTTAACTAGTTAGACCAAGGCTTAGTCTAAAGTGAATGAAGTACTTGATTCCTTTATTGACTTTATCTAGGAAGTGGTCGTTGCTCCGATAACCAAGAAGGTCATGTGCCTTGCCACGACCTAGAAGTCAATACTGGAAAAACCTACTTGACTAGCTCTAACCAAGCTTAAATCTAACACAAGTTTAAACACTTTGAAATTGCTCATTAAATTTAATTAAGATAAAAGAAATCTTCATCTCACAAAACTCATAGGAATAAGTGTATTGAAAACCTAACTTGGGTGAGATGATTTAGATCTTAATTAAGCTTAATTTAGCTTAGCTCAACCTAATAAACTTAATTAATTTACCTTAACAACTTATCTTTGTAAGATACCAGAAAAAATAAAATAATAATAAAATAAAACTTGTTAATTAGGAAAATACCCTATCGAATTTTCCAGATATTTTTAGAAATCTATTTGGATTTAAATGGGATTTAATTGAGTGGATGTAGATTTAATTGTATCTTGGGATAATGACTTATAGGGTTTTAAAACCTAACCCATTACAAACCCGACCCATTTCTGCCCGATACTGTATTTCTTCTCGCCGTCTTTCCTTAACTCCCGGGCGGTTCTCGATTTCTTCCTCTTTCTCGCCGCGACCACTTCTCTTTCATATTCACGATGTCTCTGCCTCCTCATCTTTGCTACAGTGGCCAGAGATCGTTCGGTGGGAGGTCCGGTCAGAAACAAGGTCATCGAGCAGCCTTCCCTCTTCAGTAATTTTTTTTGGGCGGTTCTCCCAATCACAGCGACATCTCTGCTCCTCCACTGGGCTGACATCTATTCGGTGAGAGGTTCGGCTGGAGGGAGGGACGTCGGCTGCAGATCCAGCGGCGTGATTCAGGCGGGTACTCGGTTGGAGTAGTGGATTATCGTGGGCAGTGCATGGCTGTGAAGTGGAGTGTGGGTTGGCTGTGAAAGGGTTGTCGATGGATTGGTATTGGCCGGAGCTTGGTAAGCTTGATCTATCTTCTCTTTTTATTAGCTGTAAATTGATAGATTATGGGTTGTTGGCTGTGAGGTTTAGGATGGAAATGGGTAAGCTAAATGGTTGTAAATAGTTGTGAAGGCTAAAAGGGGTGTTGATTATGGTGTATGAGTTAGGGAGTTGCTAATCTGGATGGTGAGTTAATATGGAAATCCTAATGGAATTTGGTTAGATGTACAAGTGAGAGTTTCTAATTCGTAATCGATAAAAGAATGCGAACATAGAAACTGTATAGTAGTAATTTAGCACGTTGTTGTGTGCTTGGATTTGATGGTAATTATGTTTTATGCAGGTTTCGATCACGAGATAGGTCTACGGGTGTGAAGAGTTCATGATTACGATCATTATAGCCGGCGGGTATTTTGACTTATCTTTTTGATATAGTCACATTGATATGCTAGTTAGTTATATCTTGCAATAATTTTCATGTTTATCTGCCTTGTATGCTATTGTGCCTACTTGATACATTCATTTGATCAGTTTATAGTTATACCTTCTCTGTTTTACTTGGATCATTGATATGTACCTATTGGTTGTGCATATTATTCGGATATATATTTTAGTTGGTATTACATGCTTTAGTATCATGCATCATCTTGCATGATTGCATGCTGGCTGGATGGGGTTCCTTTATAGTTGAGCCCGCAGCCAGTTACATGGTCTGCACACACTGCCACTCATGGGTTAGTGGTACATCAGAAGGGTGTGTGCAGTAGCTCTATCAGGCTCCGCTGGTCTTCTCATGGGTAGTGATGAGGCAGGGTGGTAGTGGGCAGGGATCCCTCCTCTGGTCTACGACACCGGGAGATGAGAGCTTAGCTCCCCCACTCTGTTTGGGGAAGGAGGATAGGTGTACTCCGATAGCATCCTGTCCACTCGGTCACTCAGGAGCAGTGATGGCAGAGTGCACAGTTGTCATAGCCCTACCCACTCGGCTTCACCATCGCATGTGAAGCGGCTGACTGGCGTAAGGGGTGACCATGATGTGACAATTTTATTGGTTTGCGATTTTGGTTTGTGGGTTTTGTGTTTCAAGGATTTTCATTCCCTTGGATTTTTGGGAATTCTTGTGTTTTGGGACAGGTAAGCTGAAGGATATCTCTGAGCTATATGAAAAGTAGTTGCCTTTAGTGGTCACTTTAATTTCCTTAGGTAATAGGAAGTTATCATTATGTTTCTGTGAGATACTTACATATTTGCTCACGGTAGGAAAAGTCACCTAGGGAAATTTGTCTGTACTCAGGGTTGTGGACGAGGTTGACCTCGAAAGCGACCTATTGATGCTGCGGGACCTACCCTTGAGCTTGAAAAGGTAGACTCTTTAGAGATGTCGACTGATGTTGAGTTAGGAAGCTAGGGTTAGTCCCGCTAGCCACCCATTGGGAGGTCAAGGAGTAACCCCTCAGAAAATATCAGTCCCTACTATTAGTGATTTAGTTTTGTTGGATGAGATATTTATTTATCCCAGAATTTCTTTCAGAGAGGATTCGGAACTCTTTGTTAAACGAGAGATGGACCTTTGAGGTTATGCATCGATTATCAATGATAGAATGTGTTAGTTATGGAAGGAAATGAATATCCTTCATTGTGGATAGAGGATCTATTTAGATCAGCTATAAGACACCTGTGTATACTCTAGGATTGATTTATGGCTAGTGGGTTGATATTGTAGTGACATGATGTCATACAATTGTCATTGTGTTGTGATGATTATTATATCATCAACCTAGCGTAGAGAGAATGCAGGTGTGTAGCGATGATAATTTCATACTTGGTATGAATTGTATGAGCATTTGATGATCTTATTAGACTTATTGATGACTTAGTTGTCCAGGGATTTGGGAAGTCATGTATTCTGTACACGATTGGATCAGTTGTGGTCGTTGGAGTTGCGTAACTTGGCCACTGTTGATGGTGGTAGTTGGAGTTGCGCACTCGGCCATCGTAGATGGTGGTTTCTTGGTATTGATTTGATTATTACCATAGATATGGATAGGATGCTTTAGCGGTACTACATCACTGACTGGTTGGACCAGAAAGGCGATGGAATTTACTTGGTATGAATCTTGTGAAACTAGTTTTAGGGCTCAGACGAGGGTTGACTTTTACGCCAGTGTTGATTAATCATTCTGGTGTGGAGGGAAGGGTAGTGTATATGGATGCATCATTTCGGGGATCGTAGCGATTCTGATGCTATTGAATAAGACGTATCCTAAGCTTACGACAGTTAAAGAACTGTGAGGTAAGCCGTCATATATATGACGTGGACTTAGCAGTTATTATGTTGACATGTTACCATGGTTGCTCAGTCATCTATCCGGACGAGAGTCCGAGAAGCTCAGGCCAGTGATCAGCACTTACAGTTTATTAGCAGTCAGATAACCTCTGAACAGCAGACTGGGTTCACTCGAGATGACAAAGGTATTATTTATTTCCGGGGAAGATTATGCGTACCTCAGTCTCACCCGGTCATTGAGGAGTTACTTCAGGAGGCTTATTGCTCTCGATTTGTAATCTACCCAGGCGTAACCCGCATATATCGATATTTAAGGCATTTGTATTGGTGGAACGGCATGAAAAAAGACATCGCAGATTTTGTTGCTAGATGTCTAGTTTATCAACAGGTGAAGGCTGAACACCAGAGACTAGCCGGACTACTTCAGAGGATTCCTATTCCCGAGTGGAAGTGGGATCACATTACTATGAATTTTGTGGTGGGTTTGCCTAGGACACATCAAGGCCATGATGCGATTTGGGTAGTTGTTGACCGACTAACCAAATCCGCGCACTTCTTAGCGATTTGGAAGACCAACTCTTTGGATCGTTTGGCAGAATTATATTTTCGGAAGATCATCAAATTGCATAGTGTTCCTTTGAGCATTAAATTAGATAGAGATCCTCGATTCACGTCCCAGTTCTGGCAGAGTCTACAGCAAGCTCTAGGCACACAGATTCATTTTAGTACTGCATTCCATCCGCAGACAGATGGACAGTCGGAGCAGACCATTCAGACTCTAGAGGATTTCTGAGGTCTTGTGTTATGGATTTTGGGGGCAATTGGGAGCTCCTCCCAGAGGTCATCCTACGTCTGATAGTAGGATGACAGAGGCGCAGGATCGTCAGAAGAGTTATGCAGATCGGAGACGGAGACCTCTGGAGTTCTCTGTTGGTGATCATATATTCCTGCAAGTCTCACCTACGAAAGGGGTGAAGAGATTTGGCCTCCATGGTAAGCTAGCTCCTAGGTACATTGGTCCGTTTGAGATTTTGGAGAGGATCAGGGCAGTCGCTTATCGCTTAGCACTACCATCATCTTTGACGGGTATTCATAATGTGTTTTATGTGTCCATGTTGAGGAAGTATGTGTCAGACCCTACCCATATTCTGTCAGATGTGTCAGGTTCCATTCAACTTGATGCTACTTACGAAGAGGTTTCGGTACGGATTCTGGATCACAAAGAATGACAGTTGCGGAACAAGGTTGGGCGACTTGTCAAAGTCAGGTGGAGTCACTGTTGGATCGAAGTGGATCGCTAGAGGGGGGGTGAATAACGATAAAAGATTTTCTTTCGTTTCGTTCGTTAAAACCCGAGTAGACAATTAATTGCAGCGGAAAGATAAATGATAAATAAAAGGAGACAAATGGTTTTTTTTTACTTGGTTTGTAGCCTTCAGCTACTACTCCAAGGCCCTAATGGTCCTAGACCATGTACGGAGGGCAATTCACTAAAACACTCCTCCTCGTTGGAGGTAGGAGTTAGACGATTACAAAAACCTTCGAAAGAAAAAGATAGAGAGACAAACCCTCTCTTCTATTAATGTAAAATGCAAAGATAGAAAACCTCGATCAAAAAGAATTGCAGTATTAAAGAGATGACAAAATAAGATTATACCAACAACTAGGAAATATAAATTAAGCTAGGGTTGTTGGTAGCACTTCGTCGTTGTAGAGTCGTTGGAGAGTCGTAGCGTTGCGGAGGCTTTTGAGCACTTAGAGATAATGAAAAACTCTAGGAGAGGCCCTCCTTTTATAGCCTTTAAGCCCCTTTTCGAGAGGATCTTCAACCAATAGGAATTGGGCACAAGACTCCTTGAAAAATGGTGATAAAGCTTGACTCCTCGAGGCTGATCATTGACCATCAGTCGACTGATGGCCATCATCAGTCGACTGATGGCAGCATCAGTCGAATGCTGACCGCAGGCAGTCGACTGATGGACGGTAGTCGAGTCCTCCAAGCTGGAAATCGACTGATGCTAGCTGCAAAGCAAAGTTAGCTTAACAAAAACATTATTTTGACAGCCTCCGACCGTCCGATCTCGACCTAGACCACCTATAGGATGTCTTTGGTGGATCTACGCTTAAGATCATCCCCGTAAAGAGGATACGACCTCACTTACTCTCGAATACACACGAGCTTACCTCGATACTTACTATGTCGCTTTCGCTTCCGACCTTCCACTCGATTCCTTCGGCTCCCTTCGAAGTAACTCGAGTGTCACTCGACCACCGCGGCTTCCTCCGGGTGTCTCTAGTCTTCAGCTCCAGCGTTGGCACTTTTCTGCACACTCGATTTAGCTTGTGAGATAACAATATAAGATTAACTTTGTATCGTTTGCTATAATCAAAACTCAGGTTCGACTTAGGTGCCTATTGCACCAACAGTCACCCCACTGATGAGGAGGCTACTTGAGAGCTTGAGGAAAAGATCAGAGCTCAATATCCCAACTTGTTTACTTAAGGTGCGTGAGATTTATATTTTCAGTACTTGTGGTATCTCTTACTCATGCATTTGAGTAGGAAATTTAGGGACCAAATTTTTATTAGTGGGGGAGAATGTAAGATACTGGAAAAAATAAAATAATAATAAAATAATACTTGTTAATTAGGAAAATACCCTATGGAATTTTCCAGATATTTTTAGAAATCTATTTGGATTTAAATGGGATTTAATTGAGTGGATGTAGATTTAATTGTATCTTGGGATAATGACTTATAGGGTTTTAAAACCTAACCCATTACAAACCCAACCCATTTCTGCCCGGTACTATATTTCTTCTCGCCGTCTTTCCTTAACTCTCGGGTGGTTCCTAATTTCTTCCTCTTTCTCGCGGTGACCACTTCTCTTTCATATTCGCGATGTCTCAGCCTCCTCATCTTCGCTGCGGTGGCCAGAGATCGTTCGGTGGGAGGTCCGGTCAAAAACAAGGTCGTCGAGCAGCCTTCTTTCTTCAGTGATTTTTTTTGGGCGGTTATCCCAATCGCAGTGACATCTCCGCTCCTCCGCTGCGACTGACATCTATTCGGTGGGAGGTTCGGCTGGAGGGAGGGACGTCGGCTGCAGATCCAGCGACATGATTCAGGTGGGTACTTGGTTGGAGCAATGGATTATCGTGGGCAGTGCATGGCTGTGAAGTGGAGTGTGGGTTGGTTGTGAAAGGGTTGCCGATGGATTGGTATTGGCCGGAGCTTGGTAAGCTTGATCTATCTTCTCTTTTTATTAGCTGTAAATTGATAGATTATGGGTTGTTGGCTGTGAGGTTTAGGATGGAAATGGGTAAGCTAAATGGTTGTAAACGGTTGTGAAGGCTAAAAGGGGTGTTGATTATGGTGTATGAGTTAGGGAGTTGCTAATCTAGAAGGTGAGTTATTATGGAAATCCTAATGGGATTTGGTTAGATGTACAAGTGAGAGTTTCTAATTCGTAATCGATAAAAGAATGCGAATATAGAAATTGTATAGTAGTAATTTTGCACGTTGTTGTGTGCTTGGATTTGATGGTAATTATGTTTTATGCAGGTTTCGATCACGAGACAGGTCTACGGGTGTGAAGAGTTCATGATTACGATCATTATAGCAGGCGGGTATTTTGACTTATATTTTTGATATAGTCACATTGATATGCTAGTTAGTTATAGCTTGCAATAATTTTCATGTTTATCTGCCTTGTATGTTATTGTGCCTACTTGATACATGCATTTGATCAGTTTATAGTTATACGTTCTCTGTTTTACTTGGATCATTGATATGTACCTATTGGTTGTGCATATTATTCGGATATGTATTTTAGTTGGTATTACATGTTTTAGTATCATGCACCATCTTGTATGATTGCATGCTGGCTAGACGGGGTTCCTTTATAGTTGAGCCCGCAGTCAGTTACATGGTCTGCACACACTGCCACTCATGGGTTAGTGGTACATCAGGAGGGTGTGTGCAGTAGCTCTGTCAGGCTCCACTGGTCCGCTCATGGGTAGCGATGAGGCAGCATGGTAGCGGGCATGGATCCCTCCTCTAGTCTACGACACCGGGAGATGAGAGCTTAGCTCCCCCACTCTGTTTGGGGCAAGAGGATAGGTGTACTCCGACAGCATCCTGTCCACTCAGTCATTCAGGTGCAGTGATGGCAGAGTGAACAGTTGTCATAGCCCTACCCACTCGGCTTCACCATCGCGTGTGAAGCGGTTGACTGGCGTCAGGGGTGACCATGTCAATCTTAATTAAACTTAACTTAATTCAACTCAACTTAATTTACTATACTTAAACTTAATTTATTAAACTAAATAAACATATTTAAATAAACAAACTTAACTAAACAAACATACCTAACTAAAACAAATTTACTTAACAAAATGTAATTTATTAAAATCAACCCAACTTAATATACTCAACTATAATTAATTTAACAAATTTACTTGCTTAACAAATTTACAACCTAAATAAATTTAAGATAATTCATTTACTCAAGGTATGAATTATCTTAAAAAATTTAATTTGTGTAGGACTCCAGAATGGACCAATGGATTCTAGATAGTGGCTGATCTAGACATATGACTGGAGATAGTCAAAAGTTCTCGAAATTAAGCTACAAGAACCTAGGAACAGTCGCCTTTGGAAACAACAACAAACTTAAGGTAATTGGATCAGGTAACATTGAATTAGAGTCTAATTTTGTTATACAAAAAGTTCTGCTCGTAGATAATTTTAAATTGAATTTACTTAGTATAAGTCAGTTGTGCGATGCTGGTTATGTAGTGAAATTTTTATCTAATGAATGTTTGATTAACAGTATTGAAAATTCAAAAATATTACTTAAGGGAGTTAGGGATAAAAATATATATTCAATAAATTTAGAAAGATCCTCAATTAAGTGTCATATGACATAGCAAGAGGAGAGTTGGTTGTGGCATAGGCGGCTTGCTCACATCAACTTTAGGAATATAACGAAGTTAAGTGAAACTAATCTAGTTAGAGGGTTGCCCAAACTTAAAAATATTGAAAACAAAGTTTGTAATGCTTGCCAACAAGAAAAACAAACCAAGTCTCAACATAAATTAACTGATCAAGGTCGAACAAGTTCAATACTCGAGTTAATCCATTTAGATTTATTCGATTCATATGGAGTAAAATCACTAAGTGGTAATCTATATTGTTCAGTAATAATAGACAATTACTCTAGATTTACATGGGTAAAATTTTTAAAACATAAAGATGAAACATTTGAAGTATTTAAAAAATTTAGTAAACAAATAGAAAACGAAAAAGATCGTAAGATAAAAAGAATACGAAGTGATAACGGAGGATAATTTAAAAATGACAAATTTACAATAATGTGTTCAGAAAATGGATATCATCATGAATATTCATGTCCTAGAACATCTCAACAAAACGGAATAGTAGAAATAAAAAATAGAACTTTACAATAAGCCGCTAGATCAATGATAAATGAATATAACCTACCTAGTTATTTATGGGCCGAAGCAATAATCACTGCATGTTATGTGCAAAATAGAGTAATAATTAATAAAATACATAACAAAACTTCTTATGAAATTTCTAATAATAAAATACCTTCAATAAAATATTTAAAGGTATTTGGATGTAAAGTATTTATTTTAAATACGAAAGACCATCTCGGAAAATTCTCTTCAAAAACCGATGAAGGGATATTTTTAGGGTATTCGAACACTAGTAGAGCCTATAGGATTTATAATAAGGAAACCCTACAAATTGAAGAAACAACAAATGTAAAATTTGATGAGGAAGAAATCACTAATAAACAATAAAATACATTAAAATATAATCAAAATGAGCTAAATAAAATTACACATGATGAAGAAGAACAAATTAATCCTAACCAATGTGAAGAAAACTTAAAGACATCTAGAATTAATCCTAATCATCCGCTTGATCAAGTATTAGGAAATCCAACTTTAGGAGTTCAAACTAGATCATCTCTAAGAAACTTAAGTCAAATCGCATTAATATAAAAAATAGAACCAAAATCAATAGATGAGGCATTACCAGACACTATTGGATAATAGCCATGCAAGAAGAACTAGCACAATTCAATAGAAATGAAGTGTGGGACTTAGTACCTCCACCTGCAAATAAATTAATAATAGACACTAAATGGGTGTCTAGAAATAAATTAAATGACCAAGGAGAAATCATTAGGAATAAAGCTAGATTAGTAGCTAAGGGGTTTAGTCAGATAGAAGGGCTAGACTATGATGAAACTTATGCCCCAGTAGCTAGACTTAAGTCAATTAGAATGTTGTTAGCATACGTGGAGCATAAAGGATTCAAATTATAGCAAATGGATATAAAATCTGCATTTTTAAACGGAGTAATAAAAGAAGAAGTGTACTTAGGTCAACCTCCCGATTTTGAAATCTTAGAATATCCTAATCATGTATATAGATTAAAAAAGGCATTATATGGATTAAAACAAGCTCCTAGAGCCTGGTATGAGAGACTATCCTCATATTTAAGCTCTAAAGGGTTCAGATAAGGTCAAATTGATTCAACACTTTTCATAAAAACCTCGAACAAAGACATTTTTATTGCTCAAATATACATAGATGATATAGTCTTTGGATCAACAAATTTAAATTTTTTTAAAAGAATTTATAAACCTTATAGAACAAGAATTTGAAATGAGCTTAGTAGGTGAGTTAAATTTCTTCTTAGGTCTACAAATAAAACAAACAAGAGACGGTAACTATATATATCAAAATAAATATGCAAGAGAATTAATTAAAAAATTTGGTATGGAAAATGCAAAAGATATTAAAACACCTATGGCTACGAATGTTATATTAAATGAAGACAAAGAAGGAAAGTCTATAGATCTAAAGTACTATAGGAGTGCCATAGGTAGTTTACTATACTTAACTGCAAGTAGACCCGACATATTATTTGCAGTAAGTATGTGTGCTTGATATCAAACTTGTGCTAAGGAGTCACATTTGACACATGTTAAAAGAATACTAAGGTACATTAAAGGAACAATTAATGTAGGTATGTGGTACCCAAGATCTAGTAACTTTGAGTTAATAGGATACTCTGACTCAGACTATGCATGGTGTAAACTAGATAGAAAAAGTACTAGTGGAGTATGTCAACTCTTAGGATCATGCTTAGTAAGCTGCTTCAGTAGGAAGCAACATTGTGTTGCTCTTTCCACAACTGAAGCAGAATACATAGCATTAGGTGAATGTGTTGCACAACTATTATGAATGATGCACACACTTAAGGACTTCGAACTAGATTACAAAAAGGTAAAAACTTTAGTAGATAACATAAGTTCAATAAATTTAACTAAAAATCCAATTCATCACTCATGCACTAAACACATTGATGTTAAACATCATTTTGTAAGGGATCATGTGGCAAAAGGTAGTATTGAACTCAACTATGTTGAGTCCAAATCAAACCTTGCCGACATCTTCACTAAACCACTTCCGGAAGCAGAATTTAGTATGCTTAGAAGACAATTAGGGTTATGCTTGGTAGATTAGAAAATTTTCATGCTTAATATTCAGAATTATTTTGAAAAATAATATTATATTATTTTTAAAGGAAAATAAAAATCTAGATTAGGTCAATCTAAATTTCATGATCCTATAGATTTTAGTTAGCCTTCACATCTCACAAACACCTAGGATTACCTGTTTGTGTATTAAGCCACGTAGATGGGCGTGAATGTTAGGACTGCACCCCTGGTTCCAGATGTAGATCCAGTACATCGACATGAACCAACATGGGGGTTATAAGAGCAAATTGATCACTTCAGTGACTAACTCTAATTCAAAGCTTGATGATTAATTCTATATCATTTGAGCTAGTAAAGAGTTGGATATTTGCTTTAAGGACAATTTTTAGATGTGTATTTTCAAAATATAAATTTAATATTTAGGAATTCATTCTTAAACTCATTCCCTATCACTTTTGCATCAAATTAAAAGTTTTGAAAAATTTTGAAAATAAGTTTTTATTCAGGGGGAGCTTGAAAATTTTGAAAAATAGTTAAAATAAGCTTTTATTCAGGGGGAGCTTGAAAATTTTGAAAATTTTTGAAAATAAGTTTTTATTCAGAAGGAGCTTTGAAAATTTTTGAAAATTCCTTAAAAATTTTTGAAAATGAGTTTTTATTCAGGGGGAGTGTTAAAAAGTTTAAAAAATTTTAAAGTTTGAAATTTTTTGAAAAGTTAGAAAAACTGTAAAGCTTAAATTAAGTTGTTGAAAAATTTTAAAACTTAATTTTTTAGCTTGAAAACTTCTTATTTCAACTCTTCACTATATTTTGTTGGCATTTTAAATTTATTCCTTATTTTGATGTATGCCAAAGGGGGAGAAAGAGATATAAAGTTAGAGATTTAAAGAAAATTTTATTTATTGAAAGAAAGATGCAAAAATTTGATAAGGACTTATGCATCTCATACATGGTTTAATTTATGCATCTATTGTACATGTCAATATTTGGATATTGGTATTTGATTCTCCTAACTTTAACTGGTGTATTGTCATACATCAAAAAGGGGGAGATTATTAATGCAGTGAGCATCACTCCTTAGTTTTGATGTATGAACCACAGTTAAATGTTAGGATTCACTTATGTTTTAATATCAGTGTTAAGTGTGCAGGCTTAACAGGAAGTCCTAGTAGGTCGTGTTGACCGGATACTAGGCACGTATCTTGACAGATCAGGAGGACTAGAGACCAGGCATGAAGTCCAGATGGGTCACGTGGACCGGACATTTGACATGAAGACTGGTTAGGTCAGGAGACCAGATAATCAACAAAAAGTCCAGCTGGGTCAGGCAGACCGGACAGCTGGTGGAAGCCCTAGTGGGTCAGATCGGATGTCAAGAGTGGTAAGTCCGGTAGGTAGCCGGCAGATAAGCCTCGAGTGAAGAGGTGAGGCCGAGTCCTCTGTAGTGTAAGGGATCCTTGGATGGCTAGAGGGGGGTGAATAGTCTCTTTTCGTTTTCTACAAAAATGATTAGCGAAAACACAACAAATACAATAATAATAGAAACGAAAATGCAATGCTAACACGGAAGCTTTTACGTGGTTCGGAGATAACGCTCCTACTCCACGGCGATCCTTAAGGTGGATCAACCCAAATCGATCTTCACTAATAAGCTTTTTCTTTTACAAAACCTCCTCTTCTTACAAAGGATGAAAATGAAGATTAGAGAAGAGGAAGGGAATTGAAACACTTATAAAGCTTAGAAAATTTGTGGGAGCTTAAGAGAATGATCAGATATAAGCATTAGGCTCTTCTTGCTCCCCTTGGAATCTTTTTATAGGAAAGAGCCTCTTTTTCCCGTTGGAGTCCATCAGTCGATTGATGAATCACATCGGTCGACTGTCGTCGTAGCTAACATCTTCTGAACAGCCGGATTTGCGGGATTTGCAGTCGTCATCACCAACGGGAGGGCTATCGATCGGCCAACAGATGCGATCCGTGATCTTGCCGTCGTGGCTATGTTGGCTATGAACCTTTATGTTCGTGGCGATCATTGCCCGGCTTATCGATAGTCCGATGCAGTCGACTATCATCAGTTCGACTAGGATAACTCCCAGTCGACTGCCAGCAGTTCTCTGACCTCTAATGCTGCATTTTGAAGGCCAGTTCGACTGACACAATATTCCAGTCGATTGGTACACCCCAAGTATGACTAACTCATACTTGACAACATACCCTAAGCCTAGACTTAACCTTCTAGCTTCTCAATCAGCCTTGCGCCTCCAGGATTTCTTTGAGTCCACGACTTCATCCATGCACTTGCCTTCAAAAGCTTCCTTCAGTTTCGTCATGCTTTTGGTTTCTTCTTTGCCAAAGTACGCTTGGACTTTACGCTTCCAAGACTACATGCTTGGACTTATGCCACCAAGACTTGCCTTTGGTCTTCCTTTGCCAAGGACTGCTTGGACTTTACTCCGCCAAGACTACATGCTTGGACTTACACAGCCAAGACCTTTCCTTGAACTTCTCTTTTACCAAGTCTTCATACTTGGATTTTCCTGTCACTTAAACATGTTCACAATTAGATCACAAAGCATTGCCTAACTTAGATGATTATCCAAACATCAAAACATATAAATGCTTGGGGCATTGTTGCACCAACAATCTCCCCCTTTTTGATGTTTGACAATCATTTAAGTTAGGTCTTTAACACATTCACATAAACATATTTCCAATATGAATTCTAACTTAAACGGACCCCTCGTGGAGCTTCAAGCCCGCCAAAGAGAAGCTCCGAGCGTTCAACTGGTCATATTTCTTGGTCATGGGCTTAATGACCCCCTTGGTTACATCGATGCCCACGAAGCTTAGCCACTGAGTAAGGACATTACCAAATAGCATATGGACCTTCCCACTGTTTGGCTTGATGAAATGAGTAATGCAATGGAAGGTGTTGAGACCAATGTTGATATCTAAGCTCTGACGAAAGATATGCATGAGGAAGAAGTGAATAGGTCGAACTAAAGCCAACCCGCGTGTAACTATCGGAAGAATACAATGAGCAATGACCTTATAAAGGACATTGTCAGGAGCAGAAAGCTCTTGGGATTGAAAAAGATTAGTATTTAAAGGACGAAGAGAATTGTAGAAGAGAGTATGAAGTGAGCCTAGAGAGATATCCTCAAAGGGAGGTGGAAGTGGCTCACTCCAAGAAGGATAAAAGACGAACTCATTCTCGGAAGGACGACATCTGAGAAAATTCATCCAAATCTGGGGGCTAAAATCCAGATCGCATTGAGAGACGCAAGTCCGATATCTCAAGTCATCTCCAACAGGTCGCAAATTGTTGAAAAACTCTGAAAGGAGGGTAATGTTGACCAGGTGGTCACAAAATACCAAAGACTCAAGATTGTAGAATTGGATAATCTGGACAATGTCGAAGCAGTTGTCCTTAATAAATTCTAGTTCCAATGATCGAGGAGGGATAAGTTGAAATTTGTTCTTATTAAATGCAAGTTCAAGTGTCGAATTTGGAAACCTAGGATCGATGGTGGGTGGAGGGTTCGATGAGCCCTCATTGACTGGTGGTAATCAGGCATGCTTAGATGCAAAATGCTAAACTCTAAATGTACGGAGTGAAAGAACAATGTAGGTCATGGATTTATGATGATGATGAATGCATTAAAAAAAACAAAAAACACAATGGTTAGTGAAACAAAAATAGACAAAAAACCAAACTATGAGCAGGGGTGAGGGTTTACCTAGGAGGCATGGTGACTGATCAAGGAAGGGCGCCGAAGTCTAGGTTCCACGAAACCCTAACCGAGGGAATGGGCTGTGGTGGAGACCAGGGCATGAAATGGTGAGAGGAGGGGCTCCTTGAGTCGAAGAAGGCTTCAAGCACGAGCACCGGCCGGTGAGATCACCAGAAAAAGGGAGAAATAGGTGAGATAAATGTGGCAAAAAAAGTCGTCCGAGAAGGAAGAAAAGGGGAGTTCAGGTTTTTGGCAAGTCGAATGGGTTGGATAACCCTAAAACCCACGACATCAGTCGATTGCCGTTAGTCGGTAGTCGAACTGATAGAGATCAGTCGAACCGGCCAGTCGGATACGAACGCTTTTGTGCGCGGCAGTTGACTGCTATAAATAGAAATCGAACTGCCAGTGAATCGGGTAAGCTCGGTTCGGGAAAGACGTATCAGTCGAACTGACGATAAGCGTCAGTCGACTGCTATCAGTCTGATAGGTTTTCTGACTAGATTGGAAAATGCATAATTAATTCAATAAAGATCAAAAAATTATGAAATTTTGTGGTTAACTTTGTTAGATCATTTTCTATCACAAAAAAATGATTTTAAAAAATTTTCTCTTCTAGATTTTGGAATTAACACAAACTCAAGATTTAGCAAAAGTTATGACATTTTTGCAAGCTTTGTATCACTTTTGCTTATTAATTGAAAATTGTTTTTTAAAGTATGATAAACATAGTTTAGATTATATTTTATTTGACATTTCCAATCATATTCTTGGAGATATATTCCCATCAATTATGCATAAGTCTTCCCAATGATTGGCCCAATGATGGATTAATGTCTCTAGATGTCACTTTGGTTCATAGTAATGCATCATAACAAGCATGATGAACCAAGTGCATCTTCCTAACATCTCACATGTTGTCTAAGTGGCTCAATACAAAAATCATGGTTTCTTATGTGTTTTGTGAGATGCCTAAAGGTATAAAACCTAAAATTTCTATAGGATTATGCAATCCTAGATTTCTTATTCTACTAAGCACATTCCAAGTTCTCTCCTAAGTGATGAATATTCCACTTCGGGGAGAGCCTTGGTGAATATGTCGGCTAAGTTGGACTTAGATTCTATGTAATTAAGTTCAATGTCCCCCTTAGCCACATGATCTCTAATGAAGTGATGTTTCACTTCAATGTGCTTGGTCCTAGAGTGATGCATCGGATTTTTGGTCAAATTTATGGTGCTCACATTATCACAAAATACTTTTATGTTGGATTAAAGTAGCTCACAGTCCTCTAAAGTATGTTTCATCCATAGTAGTTGAACTACACAACCACCCATAGCCACATACTCGGCCTCGGTGGTGGATAGGGCAACACAAGGTTGCTTCCTACTACTCCAACTAACTAGGGAGGACCCAAGGAATTGGCATCCACCACTAGTACTCTTCCGATCCAATTTACAACCGGCATAATCGGAATTGGTGTACCCAACGAAATCAAAATACCTAGTCCTAGGATATCATAGTCCTACATTTAGTGTGTGTTAGGGCAATCTCTTGCCGTAATATGGTTTTAATATGTGTGGATAAGGGTTTAAGTTAGTTTGTTATTGTGATTTGATATGTGCGTTGAAGTCGTGCAGGACTTAGTAATTCGCACATGGAGCCTTGGTGAGTTTCACCTCTCATGACTCGGTCTTTGAGTCGATGAAGGATGGCTTTGCGGAAGCCGTGCTCTTGGAGCATCCAAGGGACCATCGGACGAGGAGCTTGGAGTGAAGCCGGAGGAAGTAGACTTCAGGGTGAGACGCGAAGGATAGCTCTGCAGAGCCATGCACTTGGCGCATTCGAGGGACGTGGCTGGACGAAGATAACTTCAAAGGTGAGGGACTCTGAGGGATGAGAGTGAGCGAATGTAACCCGGGAAGGGGTAGAGCTCCTAGGTGAAACTTGGTCATTTAGCTAAGTGTCGGATGAGATTTCCCGACATCAGTCGACTGCCATGGAATGACAGTCGACTACTCTGAGTCAAACAGAGTTCGACTAGTATCCGACTGAGTGGTTTTGGGCTAGCGTGATCGCCAAGACCATCGATTGATTCGAAGGCGTGATCGTAGTCAAGAGAGTTTAGGCGCTGAGAACCGCTCGTAGTCGATCGGGCAATCGACTAAGGCGTGATCGTGATGGACCCATGGACCCATCAGTCGACTGCCAAGGCATCCGTTGGACTATAATGGTCGGGATCCGACGTGTTCAGAGACCGTTGAAGTGGCGGCAGTCGACTGCCAAGGGCAGCAGTCGACTGGTGGCGGCCAACAGGAAGAAATCAGCCCTCTCTATAAAAAGGGAGGGTGTGGGCTTTTGGATGGCTAATGCTCATATTCCAAACCATCATCCAAGTGCTCCACAAGTGATAAACTCCTAGATCTCTTTCACATCTATTGTAAAAGGAGTGTTCTTGAGTTGTAAGGGTTACCTCCACCTAGCTTAGTGCAAAGGAGGGACCGATAGTAATTTGGTTGCGGAGTGATTCACCGGGGTCGAATCGGACCATGGATTAGCAATGTAGCCGTGAACCACGTTATATTTTTGTGTTAGCATTGTTTGTATTCTTCATTGTTTATTTGCTTGTCTTTATTAGTATTCCGCTTGCGCTAACGATGATTGTAGAACGAGCAAATTACGTCATCTAACGTTTGAAGGCTATTCACCCCCTCTAGCCGGCCGATCGATCCCCTACAAGTGGTATCAGAGCCAAGGAAAGTTTGTCGAGGACTAACCGCCACAACAAGCACAATCAAGGATGGCCGGCTCAAACATTCACCCTCCGAAATTTGAAGGTGAATTCTCTTGGTGGAAAAAGAGAATGGAGGTATTCTTTGAAACCGATTTTGATATTATGCTTATAATGGAAAACGACTTTGAGATGCCTAGGGACGAAGAGGGTGAACTAATAGAGAAGTCAAGGTGGACGAAAAAGCAAAGGGAAGAGCACCTTGCAAACTCAAAAGCCAAGCACCATCTCTTCAATATGCTCCCCCAACAAGAGATTAACCGGATTGGGGAGTGCTCAAGTGCCAAGGAGATGTGGGAGAGATTGGTTGAACTTCATGAAGGCACTTCGGAAGCCAAGCTTGCAAGGAGAGACTTCTTCCGCTCCCAACTATCAAACATCAAATTAGAAAAGGGAGAAAAGGTAACATCATTGCATTCTAGGTTTAAAGAAATTTTGATTGAACTAACAAGTGTAGGAGAAAGACTCTCGAATTGGGACATGCTCATGAAAGCAATTGATGCCTTTCCCCGATCATCAAAATGGAGCTCAATGGTGGACTCCTTCTACATGTCCAAGAACCTAGAAGTGAGTACCTTGGAGGAGTTCTTCTCAACAATGGAGCTCCATGAAACAAGGCTTGAAGGAATAGTTGAAGAGCCTAGAATTCAACCTTCAAGAGGGGTAGCCTTGATGGCCCACAAAGGGATGAAGAAGATGGAGACTCCCTCCTCCTCCGATGAAGCATCCTCCTTCTCCTCCATGGATAGAACGGAAGAAGCCTATATGGTAAGTAGGGTAAGGCATGCATTAAAAGGTTTTAAATTCAATAACTCTAATGATAGGAGAAGAAGACCAAGGGGGAAGATTATTTGCTACAATTGCCAAGGAGAGGGGCACATAAGAGACAATTGTCCCCTCTTAAACAAGAGCAAGGAAGAGAGGAGAAAGAAGGAAGAAAAGAAGAAAAAGGGGAGCAAGAAGAAAAAGGAAGAAGAGAAGAAGACCAAGGAAAAGGGGAAGACCAAAGCTCTCAAGGCAAGGACATGGGATGATCCCTCCTCATCATCTTCATCATCCGAAGAGGAAGAACATGTCTACTTCAACCTTGCCCTAATGGCCTTTGACGACCTAGATTGCTCCTCCTCCGAAAATGAAGGATCAAGCACAAGTGAGGAAAGCTCTAGTGAAGGGGGAGCTTCTTCACCATCCTCATCCGAAGAAGAGGAAGACTTGGTAAGTGAGGTAACGTTTCTACTGTTGGTGCAGTAGGCACCTAAGTCGAACCTAAGTTTTGATTATAGCAAACGATACAAAGTTAAGCATATATTGTTATCTCACGAGCTAAATCAAGTGTGCAGAAAAGTCTCAACGCTGGAGCTGAAGGCTAGCGACACCCGGAGGAAGCCGCGGTGGTCGGGCGACACTCAAGAGACTTCGGAGGGAGCCGAAGGAATTGAGTGGAAGGCCGGAAGCAAAAGCGACACATAAGTATCGAGGTAAGCTCGTGTGTGCGAGCGTAAGTAAGGTCGTATCCTCTTTACGGGGATGATCTTAAGCGTAGATCCGACCAAAGACATCCTATAGATGGTCTAGGTCGAGATCGGACGGTCAACGACCGTCGGAATTATGTTTTTGTCGAGCTAACTCTTTATTATAGTCGAAAAGTCTGGAAATCAGTTCAACCGGCCAAGGATCAGTTCAACTGCTGAGATATCAGTTCAACCGGCCAAGGATCAGTTCAACTGCTGAGCCATCTCAGTTCAACCGGTGGTCAAAAATCAGCCTCGAGGAGTCAAGCTTTATCACCATTTTTCAAGGAGTTTTGTGCCCATTTGTGATTGGTTGAAGACCCATTCGTTGAGGGGCTTAAAGGCTATAAAAGGAGGGCCAAACCTAGGGTTTTTCATTAATTTCTAAGTGCTCAAAAGCGCTGCGACTCTCCGGCGACTCTCACGACAGAAGTCGCCAACAACCCTAGCTTAAGTTCTTTCTTTTTAGTTGTTGGTATAATCCTTGTTTTCAATATTGCAATTATTTTACTCGAGAGTTTTCTATCGTTGCATTTTACTTTTAATAGAAGAGAGGGTTTGTCTCTCTATCATTTTGCTTCGAAAGTTTTTTTGTAATCGTCAAACTCCTACCTCCAACGAGGAGGAGTGTTTCAGTAGTGCCCTCCGTACGGTCTAGGACCGTTAGGGCCTTGGAGTAGTAGCGAAGGCTACAAACCAAGTAAAAAATAAACTTGTCTCTTTTATTTCATTTATCTTTCCGCTGCACTTATTTGTTTTGATACGAACTCGTAAAAGAAGAAAAAGGTTTTGCGCTATTCACCCCCCCCCTCTAGCGCTCACTTCGATCCTACAATTGGTATCAGAGCCGGGGGCGCTTAGATTTGGTGAAACCACCAATCTAACATTTTTTTTTTCAGATTTGTTTTTCGTTCGTTTAAATTTTTCTCCCGCACTACTAATCCAAGACGAAGTCTTGGTACTCTTCGTTTGATTTTGTTTTGCAAGTTTTCGCTTTTGGAGTAGCCGACGGTCAAACGGGCATAACTTACAAGTTGACCCGACTACACGGTCTACCTACCAAATCGAAGCTCTGAGAGATCTACACCTCTCACAGGGTTTACCCCGTAACAAGCTGTTTTCATCCTAAAAATCGACGTTTAGTAGCCTTTCGGAACATCGGAGGTTGTGAGTACTTACTTTTATTTAGTTTCTTATTTCTTTGCTTAACTTTCTATTTTCGTTTATTTCTTTTATTTCCGCACTACTAATCTAAGACGCAAGTCTTGGTACTTTCGTGTGTTTTTGTTGTTGCTAGGTTTTCATTTTAGTCTCCTTGTTTTTTTGTTCTAATGGCCCATCTCGAGGGTTTTAGCACCGTCCGACCTCCGTTTTACAACGGAGATGACTTCCGTTATTGGAAGGGTCGGATGGAATGCTTTCTCAAAACCCAAATCGAGATGTGGATCATAATCCAAATGGGTTTCACACTTCCGACTAATGAAGTGGGTGACTCCTTGGATTATGATCAATGGACCGTTGCAACAAAACGACAAGTCGAAGCCGACGCCAAGGCAACACAAATTCTCCAATGTGGCCTATCCAAGGAGGAGCTAAATCGCGTCGGCCCCTTCATAAGCGCAAAGGATCTTTGGACAAAACTAATCGAGTTACACAAAGGATCGGATCAAGCTAAGGTTTGCAAACGTGATTTGTTGTTCAATAAATTGTATACACTAAAAATGCAGGAACACGAGTCCGCGACGCAACTCCATGCCCGTGTCCAAGACATAGTCAACAACCTACACGCAATCGGGCAAAAGGTTGAAAACCGCGACCTTATAAGGTATGTCCTAAACTCTTTTCCGAGGACTACCTTGTGGGCATCCATGGTCGATGCCTACAAGGTCTCCAAGGACCTTTCTAAAATTAGGTTAGATGAACTCTTTTCGGATTTCGAATTACATGAACAATCCAACTCGGAACCCGAGAGGGGTATAGCCTTGTTTGCAGGTTCAAAGAAGAAGAAAATCGTAAGCAAGCCACCACCAACCGAGGAGGAAGACGAGTCCAAGAAGAAGTTGACCGGAGTTGATCAGAACTAATGAACCTAGCTCGAAGGATAGCCAAGGGACGAAAGCGAACCACGACTCGACCCAACCAAGGTAAGTCTAAAAGTTCTAACATTAGGTGTTATGAGTGTAACAGGTTTGGACATATCAAGTCCGAGTGCCCCAAGCTCAACCACCAAGCACCTAAGCACAAGAAGGCCCTCAACGCGACATGGGAAGAAGCGTCATCCGAAGAAGACGAAGACCACATCTTCATGGCGAAATCAATTGAGTCGGACATGGAGACCGAGCCTGAACTTGAGTCAGAACCTGAGGATGACTCGGACTACGAAGCTACCTTCAAGTCAAGCCACGGATACGCATCCGGTTCAAAAGATACCCTTAAAGTAAGTCGAGCTTTATTTAATACTTTGCATAATACGGTTAGGTTTTTGTCTAGGAAGTTAGCTAAGTCCGAGTCCAAGGTCGAGACCCTGGTTGAGGAAGTTAAACTCCTCAAACACGAGGTCTCCCTAACCTCTTCGACTAGTCGAGTTCAAGAGAAGGACTCAACTCAGGTTGAAAAACTCGAAGTTGAGAACTCACTCTTGAAAAGTCAAGTCGAAGATCTTAGGAATACGTTGGAAAGGTTTACTTTGGGATCCAAAGGACTTGACCTCCTACTTGGATCGCAAAGGGCCGTGTACAACAAGGCCGGACTAGGGTTTAGCTCAAACACGACCAATAAGTCGATATGTCAATCGTAGTAGACATAAAAGCGTGTCCAAGCATGGGTCCCTAAGACCACTTTGATTTCAACTCTAGGATCCAACTCGTACTGGGTTCCCAAGGACCAAATCCACTATGTGGATAGACTGAACCGATTCAACGGTCTAGGGGGAGCCAGTACAAAACATGTTTGTGTTTTAACTTAGTAATTGCATGCTTAGATTTTTTTTGTTTTGTTTTGTTTTTTTTTCTGAACTCACTTAGAACACGCAAATAACCAATTAAAATCCTTCGAAAAGATTGAGCCTCGGGGAGCCTCTTTTCAAATAACCAATTAAAATCCTTCGAAAAGATTGAGCCTCGGGGAGCCTCTTTTCAAAAATAACTAGTTAGACGAGGAAATAGTCGTAGGTGAGTCAAGTAATCATTTTCTTGAAAATGGCTTTGTCTAAGAAAGTGGTTGATGATCCGATAAAGAAGGCCTGTGCCTCGCCCACGACACGAAGCCATAATCTTGAAAAGGTAAACTTGACAAGCCTAGGGCAAATCCAAATCTAACATAAAATTACTTAAACCTAAATCCACTTAATCAATTTAATTGAAAATCATCTCAACATAAAATTACTTGAACCTAAATCCACTTAATCAATTTAATTGGAAATTATCTCAACATAAAATTACTTAATCAATTTAATTGGAAATCATATCACAAAAATCTAACATCCAATCCAACCACCTTGTGTGTAGGATCAATGGATGTTGGACAGTGGTTGCTCCCGACACATGACCGGGGATCAACTCAAATTCACAAAGCTTCGATTCAAACGACAAGGATCGGTAGCCTTTGGGAATAACGGCAAGCTCAAAATCATCGGATCAGGTGATATCGAGCTTAACTCGAATTTTGTTATTAAAAATGTATTACTTGTAGAGAATTTTGAATATAACCTGCTTAGCGTAAGCCAATTATGTGACAATAACTATAAGGTCGTATTTTTAGAAAATGAATGTGTAATTAAAACAAATGAAACAGCTAAAACAATACTCAAAGGAACTAGGACAAATAACATTTATACAATGAACTTAATCAAATCCTCAGCCAAATGTCTTATGACACAGGAAGAGGAATCATGGTTGTGGCACCGACGACTCGGTCACTCGCACCCAAGACTCGTCCACAAGATGAGTCAGAGTGGCTTAGTCAGAGGTTTACCCAACCTCAACAACTTGGTTAATAAAATCTGTAATGCTTGTCAACAAGGAAAACAACCTAGGACACAACACAAGTTAACTAACCAAGAACGAACCTCAAGTGTACTTGAGCTCTTGCATATGGATCTATTTGATTCACATGGAGCCAAGTCACTCAATAGAAGTCAATATTGCTTAGTCATAATTGACGACTACTCCAGGTTTACCTGGGTTAGGTTCATCAAACATAAAAATGATACCCTAGATCAATTAATCAATCTATTCAAATTAATCGAGAATCAAAAAGACCTTAAGGTTAAAAGACTTAGAAGCGATCATGGTGGTGAATTCGAAAATCAAAGGTTCACCGACTTCTGTAACCTAAACGGATACCACCATGAATTCTCTTGCCCTAGGACCCCTCAACAAAATGGCCTAGTGGAGCGGAAAAACCGAACTCTACAAGAAGCCGCTAGGACCATGTTAAACGAATATAACCTACCTGATAGGTTTTGGGCAGAAGCCGTTAGCACGGCTTGCTATGTCCAGAATAGGATCCTTATGGTAAAGAGGCACCTTAAGACCTCGTATGAGATTTATCACGATAAAATACCTAACATCAAGTACTTTAGGGTATTTGGGTGTAAGGTACATATTCTAAACACTAAGGATTACCTAGGGAAATTTACATCCAAAACCACGACCGGAATATTTCTAGGATACTCGACTACAAGCCGAGCTTATAGAGTATATAACCACGACACCCTTAGAGTCGAGGAGACTATCAATGTAGTATTTGATGAAGGACACGAACCTACAAAACCCCCGACAACCCCAATTAGCGAGCCTACTCATACTAGACCTAACTCGCCCACGAGATCGAGTCTAATCCACATCAACCAACTTCTCTTGTCGACCAAGTGACAAGTGATCCGAGTCAAACTAGTGTTCAACCAAGTCACCCCATTGATCAAGCATTAGGTGACACAAACCCAACCCAATCTAGGATTCAGACTAACCACCCTATCGATCATGTGATAGGAGATCCTAATCAAGGAGTTCGAACTAGAGCATCCTATAGGAACCTTAGTCAAATTTCCTTAATTTCAAAGATAGAACCCAAATCAATTGAACAAGCTCTTCTTGATCCCGATTGAATTATTGCAATGCAAGAAGAGCTAGCTCAATTTACTAGGAATGAAGTGTGGGAATTAGTACCACCACCTAAAGACAAAACGACAATTGGAACAAGGTGGGTGTTTAGAAATAAGCTTGATGATAAAGGTGAAGTAGTTAGAAACAAGGCTAGGTTAGTCGCCAAAGGGTTTAGTCAAGTCGAAGGCTTAGATTACGAATGAAACCTATGCCCCAAGAGCTAGACTCAATCCATTCGAATGTTGCTAGCTTATGCCGCACATCGAGGATTTAAGCTATTTCAAATGGATGTTAAGTCGGCATTCCTAAATGGATACATTAAAGAAGAAGTTTATGTTAGCCAACCCCCCGGATTCGAAAATCTAGATAAACCCGACCATGTTCTAAAACTTAAGAAAGCTCTCTATGGACTTAAACAAGCTCCTCGAGCTTGGTACGAGAGACTTTCAATCCATCTCAAGTCAAAAGGGTTTAACCAAGGCTTAGTTGACCCAACTCTCTTCGTAAAAACCTTAGGTAAAGAAATATTCATAGCTCAAATTTACGAGATTTATATAATTTTTGGAACCTCTAACTCAGCCTTACTAAACGAGTTCGTTTCACTCATGGAAAGTGAGTTTGAAATGAACTTAGTAGGCGAGTTAAGTTTCTTTTTAGGTCTACAAATTAAACAAACTAAGGATGGTATATACCTATATCAACAAAAATACACTAAGGAGTTAATTAAAAGATTTGGAATGCAAGACGCTAAGATAATAAACACCCCAATGGCGATTAATGTTAACATAGGAGAAGACCTAGAAAGTAAGTCCATTGACTTAAAGTACTATAGGAGCGCGATAGGAAGTCTCCTATACTTAACTGCGAGTCGACCCGACATCCTATTCGCAGTAAGTATGTGCGCCAGGTTTCAAACCTGTGCTAAGGAGTCTCACCTAACCCTAGTTAAGCGTATCCTTAGATATCTTAAGGGTACACTTAACGTTGGTATTTGGTACCCTAGATCTACGGAGTTCGAACTAATCGGCTACTCCGATTCGGATTATGCCGGTAGTAAACTCGATAGAAAGAGCACGAGTGGTTGTTGTCAACTACTCGGCTCAAGTCTAGTGAGTTGGTACAGTAGGAAGCAACATTGTGTTGCCTTATCTACCACCGAAGCCGAATACGTTGCGATGGGTGAGTGTGTAACTCAGCTTCTTTGGATGAAGCACACTCTCCGAGACTTTAGGTTGGACTTCACCAAAACTAAAATTTTTGTAGACAACATAAGTTCGATAAATCTAACTAAGAACCCTATATGCCATTCAAGAACAAAGCATATAGAGGTAAAACACCATTTCATTCGAGAACATGTAGCCAACGGCTCCATACAACTCGAATATGTTGACTCGAAGTCTAACCTAGCAGACATATTTACTAAACCACTACCCGAAGCCGAATTTAGTCTCTTGAGACAAAAATTGGGCATGTGCGTAATAGAATAGGAACTTGCAAATTATATTTTCTTACTACTATTTCTTACTTTTTTTCATGGAACTAGCATAGGACATACCTTAGATATCATGCACCTATAGATTTAAGGAGCCAATACATCTCACAACACATAGGACTAATGTGTTTGTGTACTTAGCCACGTAGATGGGCGTGAGATGTTAGGACCTTACTCCTGGTTCCAGATGTAGAGCTAGTGCATCGCTATGAACCATGGAGTATAATCATACATACTAACCGACTCTGACCAGGACTGGTTGATCTTTCATATCAATCAAGCCAAATATGAGTCGAACATTTTATAGATGAACTTATTTTCAGTATATTATTTTCAAAATAATGTGGAACATGCTTGGATTTTAAAATTAACTTTTTTCCACACACACCTTACTCTTTTCGATATAGACGGCAAAAGGGGGAGAAAAAGGCCAAAGTTAAGGGGTCAAAACAAATTTTTTTACCAAAAGTTAAAACTTATTTAACTTTTGACAAAAGTTAAATAATTCTTAACTTAAACGTATTTGTGCCGTCTACGTTTTACTTAAACGTATTCTATAACTTTTAACAAAACTTTATGTCATTAATGTTTTACTTAAGGGGGAGAAAGGGCTTAACTAAAATGTTTTGCTAAGGCCAACTTTAAGTAATGTTAATTACTTAAAGCAACCCTCAAGGGGGAGGATTAAGGTCTTTCTTCAAAGACTCACCCTCGGTCTAGGGGGAGGTTTCCTCAAGGGGGAGTATTTGAAGAAAATCCTTACTACTCCAACTTAATCTTCATATTTTTTGTTTCTCATGCACATTATTATTCTTCATGCTTGCTATTTACTTAACTTTGTATGTGGGTTTGCCATAAATCAAAAAGGGGGAGATTGTTGGTGCAGTAGGCACCTAAGTCGAACCTAAGTTTTGATTATAGCAAACGATACAAAGTTAAGCATATATTGTTATCTCACGAGCTAAATCAAGTGTGCAAAAAAGTCTCAACGCTGGAGCTGAAGGCTAGCGACACCCGGAGGAAGCCGCGGTGGTCGGGCGACACTCAAGAGACTTCGGAGGGAGCCGAAGGAATTGAGTGGAAGGCCGGAAGCAAAAGCGACACATAAGTATCGAGGTAAGCTCGTGTGTGCGAGCGTAAGTAAGGTCGTATCCTCTTTACGGGGATGATCTTAAGCGTAGATCCGACCAAAGACATCCTATAGATGGTCTAGGTCGAGATCGGACGGTCAACGACCGTCGGAATTATGTTTTTGTCGAGCTAACTCTTTATTATAGTCGAAAAGTCTGGAAATCAGTTCAACCGGCCAAGGATCAGTTCAACTGCTGAGATATCAGTTCAACCGGCCAAGGATCGATTCAATCTGAGCCATCGTTCAACCGCCAAGAAATCAGTTCAACCGGTGGTCAAAAATCAGCCTCGAGGAGTCAAGCTTTATCACCATTTTTCAAGGAGTTTTGTGCCCATTTGTGATTGGTTGAAGACCCATTCGTTGAGGGGCTTAAAGGCTATAAAAGGAGGGCCAAACCTAGGGTTTTTCATTAATTTCTAAGTGCTCAAAAGCTTCCACAACGCTGCGACTCTCAACTCTACGACAGCGAAGTCTTTGCCAACAACCCTAGCTTAAGTTCTTTCTTTTTAGTTGTTGGTATAATCCTTGTTTTCAATATTGCAATTATTTTACTCGAGAGTTTTCTATCGTTGCATTTTACTTTTAATAGAAGAGAGGGTTTGTCTCTCTATCATTTTGCTTCGAAAGTTTTTTTGTAATCGTCAAACTCCTACCTCCAACGAGGAGGAGTGTTTTAGTGAATTGCCCTCCGTACACGGTCTAGGACCGTTAGGGCCTTGGAGTAGTAGCCGAAGGCTACGAACCAAGTAAAAAAATAAACTTGTCTCTTTTTGTTTCATTTATCTTTCCGCTGCACTTATTTGTGTTGATACGAACTCGTAAAAGAAGAAAAAGGTTTTGCGCTATTCACCCCCCCCCCCCCTCTAGCGCTCACTTCGATCCTACATCTACCCCCTAAGCAAATAATGTCCATGATTTCTAGCCTCACTAAGGATTTATTTAGAGCCAGGAAAAAGAACAAAAGCATGCTTGATCAAATTAAGGACTTAGAAGAAAAATTAGAAAAAGCATGCTTAAATGTAAATGAAAATATTTCTTCTAGTCATGATGATGCATGCTCACATGAATATATGTCTTTCAATGTTAATGATGCATGTATGGATGAAAATAGGGCTTTAAGGGAAAAAGTAGACCATTTGACTAAAGCCTTAGAAAAATTCACAATTGGCTCAAATACATTGAACATGATAATTGGGAGCCAAAGAGCAAGTTTTAACAAGAAAGGCCTAGGTTATAAAGAAAATAAAAATGAAAAGGCCTACAAATGCCTAATTGCTAGGGGTCAAGACAAAAAGAAGGTAATAGCTAGAAAATGGATACCTAGGGAGTATTTAGTGAACCCCATAGGTAAGAATTTATTTTGGGTTCCAAAATCCATCCTAAAGGGTTAGGAAAACCCTAGGATAGTCAACCATATGAAATTCATCTATATCATATGTTTTGGTTGACTTAGGATGTCGGGACAACATTTTTGAAATAGTGTTAGGTGATGATAATGCACTTATAAGTAGATAAATCATGCTTTAGGTGATATTTGCTTTATTATCATAATGTAATACCTAATGCATGATAACAATTTGATGAATACATGTGTTTCGTGATCATAATGTGAAATTAATTAATATACATCTTTATGATCATGTGGATTGTTGGGATGACACTTAACCTTGATAGAATTGCATGAAAATAATGGTTAAGTATATACAAATACCTTTAGGATACATCTCACACTCACCATAGCCTACCATGATTGAAAACTTAGCATGAGTGAGATGTTAGGATGATACAAATGTCCACTAGTGCCTATGGCATTTAGATGGTCATTTAAGGTATCAAAATAACAATAATAGACCAATCATGGGGAAGGCTTATGTTTAATTCATAGACATATTTCCCAAAGATCATGGTTGGATATTTTATATGTTTTCAAAACAATTTCTTACTTTAAAATCAGTGTGTTCATGTTTTGAAACAATCCAAAGCAAGACTAGGTGTTAAAATGGATACTAACATGATCAAAACCTAGTGGATTTTAAAGCTTTTGGATTTTTGGCAAATCTTTGAAAATATAAGTATTTTTTATGGAAAATTATTTTTCATTGATAAAGAACCCTAAAAGAAATGTGTTCCCCAAATTTCACTATTTTTCGAATTTTCTGGAATTTTTAGTGCATTTCTGAATTTCGTCTAGAAAATTAAAAAACTAGATTTCTTTGTGCCAGTCGACTGCCATACTGATAGCAGTCGACTGCTCACCTGAAAAACAGCCCAGCAATTTCTGATACACCGTTTTAAGGCATGTTTTTAATTTTTGATTTTCTCTATACTTGATGCCATGATATATAAACATTGTTTAATCTTTTTGATGGTGTCAAAGGGGGAGAAAACTATATGTTTAAGTAAAGGGAAATATATTTAGGGGGAGTTTCATGTATTAAGGGGGAGAGTTGCTAATCATGTTATTCACATGCTTTCCTTTCCTTAATATTTTATCAAATGTTTTTACCTAACTTAAACGGATTATCACACATCAAAAAGAGGGAGATTGTTAGGGCAATCTCTTGCCGTAATATGATTTTGATGTGTGTTGCAAAGGGTTTAAGTTAGTTTGTTATTGTGATTTGATATGTGCGTTGAAGTCATGCAGGACTTAGTAATTCGCACATGGAGCCTTGGCGAGTTTCACCTCTCATGACTCGGTCCTTGAGTCGGTGAAGGATGGCTTTGCGGAAGTCGTGCGCTTGGAGCATCCGAGGGACCGCCGGACGAGGAGCTTGGAGTGAAGCCGGAGGAAGTAGACTTCAGGGTGAGATGCGAAGGATGGCGCTGCAGAGCTGTGCGCTTGGCGCATCCAAGGGACGTGACCGGACGAAGATAACTTCAAAGGCGAGGGACTCCGTGAAGGTTTTTGCTTATCGAGTCCGTGAGGGGAAACTTCACTTCTCACTTCACTTGGTCGTTTGTTCATGGCGATCCCTTCGATGTCCCCAGATAAAAAAAATTTAATCCTAGACAAAAAGGAGTGCCCAAACAACCGAGTCATCGTCGTGCTATTCGTTTAGAGAGGTCACTTGAACAAACTCGTTGTTCAAGCGACCATCATCTATTCTACGAGTAGCCGCGAATAGATGATGTCCGGATTGCCGGTTTTCGTGTTTATGCTCGGGATCCAAGTATTATTTAGCCATTTATAGATTTATAACATGCTTATAATTGAAAACCAAAAACAAGGAAGAAACAAAAGAGAAAAGAGAATAGATATACCTCTTGATCTTCTAATGTATGACCTTCCTCCTTTTGGACGTCGTGTGGGCGACGATCTACCAAAAGTCGAAGCTCCTAGATCGCAAATCTTCCTTCCTTGCTCTTCCAAAGCAAGAGGAAGAATAGAAACAAGGTTTTTCTCCTCCCTAAAACCAACCAACAAGGAGCACACAAACTCCTTGCCGCCGGCCAACTAGAAGGAGGAGAAGATGATGGAAAACAACCAAGACACCAAGGGAAGCCCTATATCTTGTTTCCACCACCTAAGGAGAAGAGAGGAGGGGCTTTGGCCGCCGGCCAAGGGCTGGAAAAAGGCTGGAAGGGCTGCTGGATGCCGGCCAATGAAGGAGGAAGATGAAAGCAATCACCTTCCTTAATTGGTGCCACCCTAGCTTCCAAACCCTAACCCTAATCCTATCTCAACTAGGATTCCTCTCTTGCCGCCCAAAACCCTAGCTCCCCTTGGATTAATCTCCATGCCAACCCCTTGCCCTCCTTTTATAGAGTTAGGGATAAGCCTCCTTTTAATCTCCACCATTGATTCTAGGGATTTAATCTCAATCGTCAGATCTAGAGATTTAATCTCATCCGTCGGATCTAGAGATTTAATCTCTACCTTTGGATCTAGAGTTTTATTTCTATCCATTGGATCTAAGCTTCATGAGGTGTTAATAGGCTACATTAGGGACCATGAGGAGGAGTTGGGTCTTGGCCACCCATGGATCAAGCCCACATAAAGTTCGATCCACTAATGATAATCCAATCCACTAAAGGATCATCATCGATCTACCTCACCAACCCCCACATGATAATATGGGCTCCATATATTATTTGTACATTTTCTCCCCATGTTTAAGATCTCGAATGTCCATCAATTAATTAATTTACTGACCATTAATTAATCAACATCTAACTCCATGAGTAGTACCACTCAACCTTTTCATCATGCCGGACCAAGTCCACCTGCAGGGTTTACATGATGAACCTTATGAGCTCCTCAAGGGGATATCATCATCCTAATATATAGGACACGGTTTCCTCCTATAATTAATGGCACACCATATAAATAATATCATCTCCCAACTTACCGAGCCTATCGATTTAATCTATAAATCTCACCCATTGGTAAATCAAATAGATGAATACTAAGTATATTTGCCCGTTATTATATCGGGATTAAGAGCATGTACTAAATAATATCTGAGGTCCGATTCGATTATGTAGTCAGCAATAAATCGAATCACCTCTAAGTCGATCCTGCTCGATAGACACAAAGTGCACTAGTGTGATTCTATGGTCAAGACAAACCAATACCAAATCACACTACAACCATTCCGATGGTTTGTCCAAAGTCATCTCGATTGTGAGCCTTTACTTATATTTTACAAGGAGCCGATAACATGATCTCCCGTGTGACACCACACACCATGTTATCTACAATGTAATGTATTAGACAATATTGCATAACTATAAAAATGCAAACAATGATCATGTGATTCTTATTTCAAAATAAAGATGTTCATATAAAAAGTAGACTTTTCAGTATACATCCCTACACTCCGAGGGATGAGAGTGAGCGAATGTAACCCAGGAAGGGGTAGAGCTCCTAGGTGAAACTTGGCCATTTGGCTAAGTGTCGAATGAGATTTCCCGACATCGGATCATTGCCATGGAATGGCGATCGATCGCTAATCGAACGGAGTTCGAGTATCCGATCGAGTGGTTTTGGGCGCGATCATTGCCATATGTTGGCGATCGCCAAGACAATAATCGAAGGCAGCATCGGTAGTCAAGAGTTTGGGCCAGACCGCTCGTGGCCGATCGGCGTCGACTACGGAGGCCTTGAGCCAATCGATGGACCCATCAGTCGACTCCCAAGGGATCCGTTGGACTATAACGGTCGGGATCCGACGTGTTCGGAGGCCGTTGAAGTGGCGGCAGTCGACTGCCAAGGGCAGCAGTCGACTGGTGGCGGCCAACGGGAAGAAATCAACCCTTTATATAAAAAGAGAGGGTGTGGGCTTTTGGATGGCTAATGCTCATATTCCAAACCATCATCCAAGTGCTCCACAAGTGATAAACTTCTTTTTCTAGATCTCTTTCATATCTATTGTAAAAGAAGGAGTGTTCTTGAGTTGTAAGGGTTACCTCCACCTAGCTTAGTGCAAAGGAGAGACCGATAGTGATTTGGTTGCGAGTGATTCACCGGGGATGAATCGGACCATGGATTAGCGGCGTAGCCGTGAACCACGTTATATTTGTAGAACGAGCAAATTACGTCATCAAACGTTTGAGGGCTATTCACCCCCCTCTAGCCGGCCGATCGATCCCCTACAGTGTGCCTTTAATATATCTTAAAATTCTCTTAACGGCAACTAAATGAGATTCTTTGGCACATGATTAGTACCTAGCACAAATACCAACTGCAAATAATATATCGGGTCTACTAGCGGTTAGGTACAAGAGACTACTAATCATACTCCTATAGAGTGTAAGGTCAATTTGTTTTCCTTCATTATCACTATCTATTTTTGTATTAGTTGTCATAGGGGTTGACACTACTTTAGCATTTTCTAAACCAAATTTCTTAATCATTTCCTTAGCATATTTGGTTTGGTAAATATAAATTCCTTCACTTGTTTGTTTGACTTGTAATCCTAGGAAGAAATTTAGTTCCCCAACTAGACTCATCTCAAACTCATTTTCCATATTCTTAATAAAGTCTTGAAGAAGTTCATCATTTGTTGACCTAAAGATAATGTCATCAACATATGTTTAGGCTACAAAGATGTCCTTTGATGTTGACTTTATAAATAGAGTTTGATCTACACTACCCCTCTTAAAGTCCTTAGAGATTAAGAAAGATGATAATCTTTCATACCAAGCCCGGGGAGCTTGTTACAAACCATACAATGCTTTCCTAAGCTTGTATACATGGTTCGGATAGTCCATATCCTCAAACCCGGGAGGTTGTTCTACATATACCTCTTCCTTAATAAACCCATTTAGGAATGCCGATTTAACATCCATTTGATGGAGTTTGAAACCCATATAAGAGGCATACCCTAATAGGATCCTAATAGACTCTAATCTAGCAACCGGGGCATATGTTTCATCATAGTCAAGTCCTTCAACTTGATCAAAGCCACTTGCAACTAACCTTGCCTTATTCCTAGTAATATTTCCTTGGTCATCTAGTTTATTACTAAAGACCCATCTTGTAGTAATGATGGTGTTATCATTAGGTCTAGGAACTAACTCCCATACTTGACTCCTTTCAAATTGAGCCAATTCATCTTGCATTGCTAAGATCCAATCCGGATCAAGTAATGCATCTTTGATTGTTTTGGGCTCAATTTGGGAGATTAGGGCTATATGACTAGAGGGATCCCTATGAAATGACATAGTCCTAACACCTTGAGATAATTCACCTATAATTTGATTTATAGGGTGATTTTGATGAACTCTTATTGTTCTAGGAGGTGTATCAAGGTGATTTTGATCATGATTATCCTCAACCCTTCTTTCATCATCGGAATCACCTCTTACTTCCCCTTGATTTAACTCTCCCCCTTGATCATTACCCCCTAAAGTTAAATCTTGAAACTTTTGGGTAATTTCTTGATTTTTGTCATTGATATCATCATCAATAGGAGATTTCCTAGGGTATGTATTAGAGGTTTCATCAAATTGGACATTTGAAGACTCCTCAATCTTTTGAGTTCTTTTATTATAAACTCTATACCCTACACTAGTGGATGAGTACCCAACTAGGATTCCCTCATCCGCTTTGGACTCAAATTTACCTAGGTTGGCTTTGGTGTTTAAAATATAGACTTTGCATCCAAAGACTTTAAAATAGTGAATTGTTGGAATTGTACCATTCCATAATTCAAATGGAGTTTTTCCTAAAAACCTATGAATTAAAACCCTATTTTGGATATAGCAAGCGGTGTTAACCGCTTCTGCCCACAAGTAGCTAGGTAAAGAATATGCATTTAGCATAGTCCTAGCCGCTTCTTGTAGGGCACGATTTTTCCTTTCCACAACCCCATTTTGGTGGGGTGTTCTAGGACAAGAAAACTCGTGCTTCTACCCTTGTTCTAAGCAAAAGTTTAAAGTTAGAATTCTCAAATTCTCCACCATGATCACTAGAGATCTGGTTAATTTTGAGTTTTCTTTCATTCTCTACTCTCTTGCTAAATCCTATGATTATTCCTAGGGTTTCATCCTTATTTTTCATGAAAAATACCCAAGTAAATCTAGAGAAATCATCTACTATTACTAAGCAATATTTACTACCGATCGTGGAAGGGGTACTATGACAATCAAATAAGTCCATATGCAATAGTTCTAAAGGTAAAGCGGTACTAAGTAAAGTTGTACCTTTGTGTGATGTTTTTGATTGTTTCCCTTCTTGGCATGCATCACACATTTTGTCCTTGAGAAACTTGACTTTTGGCAACCCTTTGACTAACTTCATTTTGGATATTTTGGCTATGTTCTTCATGTTTATGTTCCCTAGCCTCTTATGCCAAAGCCAACTCTCTTCCTCTTTTGCAATAAGACACTTAGTAGAAGCATTAGTAGCATAGGATAAATCAACATAATATATATTTGATTTCCTAAAACCTACTAGCATGCAATCATTTAGAGTTTTGTGTCTTATAAAACATTTTGAAGAGTCAAATTGAACATCAAAATTGGCATCACATAGTTGACTTACACTAAGTAAATTAAATTTCATATTTTTAACTAACAACACTTTATGAATGGCAAGGTTGGAGGATACCTCAATTGTGTCTTTTCCTAGAATCTTAAGTTTGCCACTATTTCCAAAAGATACTTCCCCTTGCTAGTGTGGTTGATAGTGGAAAATTTTCTCTCATCACCGGTCATGTGTTTTGAGCACCCACTATCAACAATCCATAAGCTTGGTTCTTCTACCTATACAACATGAAAAATGAAAGCCTTAGGCACCCAAATTTTAGGACCACTAGCATCAATCAAAAACTTCTTAGGGACCCAAGCCTTTCTAACCTTGCTCCTAAAGGTGGATTTTCTACTAACAAGAGATGTAAATGTTACCTCCTTTTCCTTAGGCCTATATCCTATTCCGGCCTTATTGTAAATAGCCCTTTGATCCTTAATTATCATATCTAGGTATTTAGAACCATTTGTAAATTTTTCTAAGCATGCTCTTAGTTCACCTATTTCTTTTCTTAATTCATCATTTTCATTTCTAAGTGTGCATGTGTCATCACAAAGTGGTTTTACATTTTTAAGTGCCTTAATTTCTACTTTTAAGTCCTTAATCCTAGTTTTTGATCTATTTAATGCATTTTGAAGACATGCAATGGTTTTGTAAAGTAAATCTACCCTAGGGGAGTTGCTTACCTCATCATCACTTGATTATGATTCGTCGCTTGAAGAAGAGGATGAAGACTCCTCACTTGAGCTTCCAGCTTCCTCCTCCAAGGCCATGAGGGCTAGATTCCGAGTGGCATGACACACTTCTTCATCATCGGAAGAGTCCTCCAAGCTTAGTGTGTCCCATGTTTGTGCCACCATTGCCTCCTTCTTCTTATCCTTCTTTTCTTTCTTCTCCTTATGCTTCTTTTCCTTCTCCTCTTTCTTCTTTAGTTCCGAGCAATTTGGCTTGATATGGCCTTTCTTGTTGCAACCATAACAAGTTATGTTAGATGTAGGAATTGAACTAGTTGACGTTTTACCTTTGGAGGATTGGAACATCCTCCTCACATCTTTCTTGGTGAGTTTCCTTGACCTCCCACCAAACTTCTTCACATAGTGAGCTACCTCACTAGATGATAGCTCGTCGTCGCTACTTGATGATTCCTCCTCGGATTCGGATGAGGAAGACACTTCTTTCTTCTCCTTATTCTTTTTATCCTTCTTCCCTACAAAAAGAGCTATACCTTTCTCTTTTGATGAAGTATTAGCTTGCTCATGCAATTCAAATTCACAAAAGAGTTCATCTAATTTTACCAAAGAAAGATCCCTAGAGACCTTATAGGCATCCACCATTGAAGCCCATAAGGTTGTTCTAGGGAAGGCTTGGAGTACATACCTCACAAGGTCTCGGTTGTCGACCTTCTCACCTATCACATGTAGTCCGTTGACTACTTCCTTGAAGTAACCATGCATTTGGCTCACGGTCTCGTTGGTCTTCATGGTGAAGCTTTGGAGTTGACCTATCAATAGGTCTCTTTTGGCTCTTCTAGTCTCCTTTGATCCTTCATTCAATTCGATGAGCTTCTCCCAAAGCTCTTTTGCGGAGTTGAAAGGCCCGACTTTGGAAAGTTGGTCCTTGGATAGACCACATTGAAGTGTGGTCGTTGTTTTTGCATTAGCTTGTGCTTTCTTTGCCATCTCTCTTGTCCAATCTTTTGTCAGTAGTGGTGCTCCGAATTTGTCGACCGACTTTTCGAATCCATCTACAATACTAAACCAATTTTCGATGTCATTCATGAGGTAGTATTCCATCCTACCTTTCCAATAGCCGAAATCATTGCCGTTGAAGAATGGAGGCCTCACCGTACTATATCCCTCTTGAAATTCCATGCTTCGATTAATGGTTAGATCTTCCGATGCGATCCAGGCTCTGATACCACTTGTAAGGGATCCTTGGATGGCTAGAGGGGGGTGAATAGCCTCTTTTCATTTTCTACAAAAATGATTAGCGGAAATACAACAAATACAATAATAATAGAAACGAAAATGCAATGCTAACACGGAAGATTTTACGTGGTTCGGAGATAACGCTCCTACTTCACGACGATCCTTAAGGTGGATCAACCCAAATCGATCTTCACTAATAATCTTTCTCTTTTACAAAACCTCCTCTTCTTACAAAGGATGAAAATGAAGATTAGAGAAGAGGAAGGAAATTAAAACACTTAAAAAGCTTAGAAATTTTGTGGGAGCTTAAGAGAATGATCAGAATATAAGCATTATGCTCTTCTTGCTCCCCTTGGACTCTTTTTATAGGAAAGAGCCTCTTTTTCCCGTTGGAGGTCCATCAGTCGACTGATGAATCACATCAGTTGACTGTCATCGCGGCTAACGGGTTCTGAACAGCTGGATTTGTGAGATTTGCAGTCGTCATCACCAACTAGAGGGCTATCGACCGCAATGAGCGATCGATGATCGCCCATAGCCGATCGCTAGTCGACTCACGAGCCTTCATTCATGCGATCGACTACGGCTTGTATGCGGTAGTCCGGTATGAGTTGACTATCATCAGTTCGACTGGGATAACTCCCAGTCGACTACCAGCAGTTCTCCAACCTCTAATGCTACATTTTGAAGGCCAGTTCGACTGGCACAATGTTCCAGTCGACTAGTAGACCCCAAGTATGACTAACTCATACTTGACAACATACCCTAAGCCTAGACTTAACCTTCTAGCTTCTCCATCAGCCTTGCGCCTCTAGGATTTCTCTGAGTCCACGACTCCATCCATGCGCTTGCCTTCAAAAGCTTCCTTCGGTTTCGTCATGCTTTGGGTTTCTTCTTTGCCAAAGTATGCTTGGACTTTACGCTGCCAAGACTACATGCTTGGACTTATGCCGCCAAGACTTGCCTTTGGTCTTCCTTTGCCAAGGACTGCTTGGACTTTACGCCGCCAAGACTACATGCTTGGACTTACGCCGCCAAGACCTTTCCTTGAACTTCTCTTTTACCAAGTCTTCATACTTGGATTTCCCTGTCACTTAAACATGTTCACAATTAGATCACAAAGCATTGCCTAACTTAGATGATTATCCAAACATCAAAACATATAAATGTTTGGGGCATTGTTGCACCAACATGTAGGGGGAAAAAGCTAGGCATCGATCCAACAAAAAGTCCGCATGGGACTTAGTAGTCAAGATCAAGCAGTATTACTACTTCTATCGCATTTCATATTATCTATTTATGCTAATCCTGTTTTGTAGGGATCAGTCGACTGGATGGATTCAAGTCGACTGAAGCCCAGCCGACTGGATACCTATTTGGCAGGATCAGCTGGTGATCAATCGGAGATCGTGCGATGCAGATGGAAAGAGTTTCAGTCGACTGAAGGGTTTAAGTCGATTGAAGAGACAAATTTCCCGATGCGGAGTCGAGGACGTAGAGTCGACTGGGGAGCTTTCAGTCGATTGGAAGACCACGAATTCCATATCGACGAGCTGATGTGGAGTCGACTGGAAGGCATTCCAGTCGACTGGAAAAAGTTTATAAAATATGAGCTTGACCAGATCCGAGCAACACATCCAATCTATGTCGAAGTGCTATCGAAATCAACTCTCATCCGCTAAAGCTAAGGCGATCTTCCGACACTCAGAGCAAACTTCAACCATCTACTTAGTGTCGGTATACGCTATTGTTTACTTTCTTTTTCGCTTTTGTACTTAATTTCATAGAGTGGGTAGTGTGTTACCCATCTCTAACATTTGTAAAAAGAGAAACCCTCTGATGTCGAGAGTTCTCGAGTCAGAGGGCATTTAGTGAATTACCCAACGAGGTAGCTCTCGGAAGAGCTACGGGCCTTAGACTAGCAACTCGGTTAGGGTTGTGAACCAAGTAAAATAAAGAGTGTCGTTACTTTAATTTTTGCTGATTTAATTATTCTAAATAGTTTTAAAATTAAAATAAATTTTTAAAACTTTCGAGATTCACCCCCCCCCCTCTCTCGGAAAAACACAATCCTACACAAGAAACCTTTTCCTAGCGGTTATTGGTTCATAACCAAAAACCTGTTAATCCGCTCCAATAACTTAAGTTAAAATAAACCAAACCGTATTGGTCTATTTTAAGTTAAAATGAACCAAACCAATTTTGGTTCATTCGTTTAAAACAAACCAAACCACTTTGGTTTATTTTCCACCATTGGATTAGAAGCAAATCGATTTGGTCCATCCATCATGTCTTCATAAGACTCGGCCCATCTATGCTTCCGATGTGACTGAAACAATTTCATGTTTGCTCCATGTTTGGTCCAACAAAACTAAGTCTCTCTCAATCTGAGAATGGGATTCCCATTCTCAAACTCATTTTAAATCTTTCGGATAACACTCGTAGTGTGTGTGACTAAATAGGTTCCTGGTTTATATTGGTCATCTATAATTGACCATTAATTATAGAATGATCATGAGTGGCACCTAGTAGTACATCATGATCGCCAATTAATCGAAAAATCAACAGTTGACCCAAGAATAACTTCTGAAACCTTTCAGCAACTACAGTGAGTCGTGTTGGATCGAAAGCGTCGCTAGAGGGGGGTGAATAGCGAGTATAAAATCTTTTCTTGTTTTTGTTCGTTCAATTAAAACACAGAGATGCACAGCGGAAAAATAAATAACACAAGTTTATTTTTACTTGGTTCATAACCCAACGGTTGCTAATCCAAGGCCCCACGATCCTTGACCGCGTATGAAGTGACAATCAACTATAGAGTCTCCTCCTCGTTGGAGGTAGGAGACAATGATCACAAAAATCGAAGGCACGAGGATGAGGCAACAAGCCTACCTCACCTCATTACGATTAAAACCACGAATACAATAACTAAATAGAAACAAACTTGTTACTTCCGACGAAGAAGTTGTAAGCTTGGCATTGCGTCGGCGTTAAAGCTTTGGCAATGTAAGAGCACTTGAGAATAAGATTGATAATCTTTGGGTTGGAGTCCTCCCCTCCTTTTATAGACTTATTGATGGTGCAGTGAGGCACCGAAATCGAACCTGTGTTTTGATTATAGCAAAGACACAAGGTTAAGTCTATTTTGTTATCTCATGAGTCTACTTGAGTGTGCAGAAATAGGTTAAGCTTGAGTTGGAGATCTGCGACACAGTAAGTGCAAGGTAAGACTCGTGTCCGACAAGCGCAAGTGAGGTCGGATCCTCCGTTTAGGAGTTGATCTTAGGCGACAATCCGACCCAAAACTTTCCATGAAAGTCTAAGTCGAGATCGGATGGTTAGAAACCATCTAAATCCATAACATTTAATATTTCTACATATTGCTTTGAGCTAACCCTTGTTTAAATTTGAAGTTACTCTAATTCGAATTAAAATTAGAATTCGAATTTATTCGAATTCGAATTAAAATTAGAACTCGAATTGAAATAAAATTAAAATCAAGGTGGCAACTTATCCCCCAAATCTTGGTGAGGTGGCCGGTCAAAAGCAAGGTGGAAACTTATCCCTCAATTGGTGGTGAGGTAGCCGGATCTCAAGTGGGCGGACAAGGCTTCAAATAGAAGGGGGTGCTTCACATCTTAGATACAACAATTATTACAAAGCTCTCAAACGCCTCCACAACGCCGCTCTTCTACGACGACGCCACTACAATGAAGTGCTGCCAACACAAAGCTTCACCGTAAAAGTGTTGGTAATCGTTTTAGTCGATTAATTTAAGTTGTGTTTTTCGAGCTTTTATATCAGAAAGGAGAGAGGGGCTTGTCTCTCATCCTTGTGTTTTTGTCAAAAGTTTTGTAATCGTAACTCCTACCTCCAACGAGGAGGAGTGTTTTAGTGATTGCCCTCCGTACGTGGTCTAGGACCATTAGGGCCTTGGATTAGCTGCTATGGGAACCAAGTAAAACTCCTTGTGTCCATCTATTTTTACGCGTTTATCTCTCACTTATCGCTTTTACAACAAAAGAAAAGAAAAACCATTTTGCGCTATTCACCCCCTCTAGCCCATTTCGATCCTACAATTGGTATCGAGTAGGGCACTCAAATTTGGTGAAACCACCAATTTGAGTAATTTTTATTTCTTTTGTTTCCTTTGTTTCTGTCTACGTTAATTTTTGTGTTTTTTTTTAATTTTTCTAAATATTTTTCAGACTTTTCTTTAATTTAATTGTATCGCTTTTAATCTTTCTATTGATCATCCTAACAAAAAAAACTCTTAATTACGATTTTTTAATTCTATTACTGATTAAAATTAGTTTTTCCCAGAATTAAAAATTCTTTCATTTATTTTTAAACACTTGAATTTTTCAAACCCTAAAATCTTTATATTTCGTTTTATAAAGTTTTCTCGTTAATCTTAGCATTGAATTAAATCTTATTTCCACTAAAATAGATTTTCAATCAATTTTCAAATTTAATCAATTAAAAATCAATTAAAAACTTATTTTAATTTTTAAATCTTATCTAGAATATAAGTTTGGTTTTTCAATATTTTTTAATTTCAACATTAGATTTTTCTACAAAATAGTTTTTAATTAATTTTCGAAATTAATTAATTAATTATTTTTTTTACAGAATTAAAATTAATTTTCTAATTAGTTAATCTATTGATTGATTTATTTATCTTTTCTTCTTCCCGCACTACTAATCCAAGACGCAAGTCTTGGGACCTTTGTTGTCTGTGTTTTTTCTTTTTTTTTTCTCTTCTTACCATTTCGTGTTAATGGCCCATCTCGAGGGTTTTAGCACCGTCCGACCACCGTTTTACAACGGTGACGATTTCCGTTACTGGAAAGGTCGGATGGAGTGCTTCCTAAAAACCCAAATAGAGATGTGGATTGTGATCCAAACCGGGTTCACCCTTCCTACTAATGAAGAAGGTGAATCCTTGGATTACAATCAGTGGTCCATTACCACTAAACGACAAGTCGAGGCAGATGCAAAGGCGACTCAAATCCTGCAGTGCGGGCTATCCAAGGAGGAGCTGAACCGAGTCGGACCCTTCATCAGCGCAAGAGATCTCTGGACGAGGCTGATCGAGTTACACGAAGGATCGGATCAAGCTAAGGTTTGCAAACGCGATTTGTTGTTCAATAAATTGTACACACTAAAAATGCAGGAACACGAGACGGCAACACAATTGCATGCTTGCATCCAGGACATAGTCAACCAGCTGCATTCAATAGGACAGAAAGTCAAAAATTGAGATCTAATCAGGTATGTTCTAAATTCTTTCCCTAGGACCACCTTGTGGGCATCCATGGCCGATGCCTACAAGGTATCTAAGGACCTAGCTAAAGTTAGAATAGACGAATTATTCTCAGATTTCGAATTACATGAGCAGTCCAACTCGGAACCCGAGAGGGGTATAGCCTTGTTTGCAGGTTCAAAGAAGAAGAAAATCGCAAGCAAGCCACCACCAACCGAGGAGGAAGACGAGTCCGAAGAAGAAGTTGACCCGGAGTTGACTGCCGAACTAATGAACCTAGCTCGAAGGATAGCCAAGGGATGAAAGCGAACCACGACTCGACCCAACCAAGGTAAGCCTAAAAGTTCTAATATTAGGTGTTATGAGTGTAACAGGTTTGGACATATCAAGTCCGAGTGCCCCAAGCTCAACCACCAAGCACCTAAGCACAAGAAGGCCCTCAACGCGACATGGGAAGAAGTATCATCCGAAGAAGACGAAGACCACGTCTTCATGGCGAAATCGATTGAGTCAGACACGGAGACCGAACCTGAACTTGAGTCAGAACCTGAGGATGACTCGGACTACGAAGCTACCTTCAAGTCAAGCCACGGATACGCATCCGGTTCAAAAGATACCCTTAAAGTGAGTCGAACTTTATTTAATACTTTACATAATACGGTTAGGTTTTTGTCTAGGAAATTAGTTAAGTCTGAGTCCAAGGTCGAGACCCTGGTTGAGGAGGTCAAACTTCTCAAACACAAGGTCTCCCTAACCTCTTCGACTAGTCAAGTTCGAGAAGAGGACCCAACTCGAGCTGAAAATCTCGAAGTTGAGAACTCTCTCTTGAAAAGTCAAGTTGAAGATCTTAGGAACACGTTGGAAAGGTTCACTTCGGGATCCAAAGGACTTGACCTCCTACTTGGATCTCAAAGGATCGTGTACAACAAGGCTGGACTAGGGTTTAACTCAAACACGACTAATAGGTCGTATATGTCGATTGTAAGTCGACATAGGAAACATGCCCAAGCATGGGTCCCTAAGAACTTTTTGATTTCAACTCTAGGATCCAACCCGTACTGGGTTCCCAAGGACCAAATCCACTATGTGGATAGACCGAACCGATTCAACGGTCTAGGGGGAGCCAGTACAAAACATGTTTGTGCTTTAACTTAGAAATTGCATGCTTAGATTTTTTTTTTTTTTTAAACTTGTGAACTCACTTAGAACACGTACATAACCAACTAAAATCCTTCGAAAAGATTGAGCCTCGGGGAGCCTCTTTTCAAAAATAACCAGTTAGACTAGGAAATAGTCTTAGGTGAGTCAAGTCATCATTTTCTTGAAAATGGCTTTGTCTAAGGAAGTGGTCGATGATCCGATAAAAGAAGGCTCCTATGCCTCGCCACGACCTGGAAGCCATGATCTTGAAAAGGTAAACTTGACAAGCCTAGGGTCAAATCCAAATCTAACATAAAATTACTTGAACCTAAATGCACTTAATCAACTTAATTGGAAGTCATCTCACAAAAAACACATAAGTATAACATGCTTGATCATATAGACACAAGTGAGATGACCTAGGTTTAACAACTTACAACCAATTTTTTTTTAAAAAAAATCTAACATCCAATCCAACCACCTTGTGTGTAGGATCAATGGATGTTGGACAGTGGTTGCTCCCGACACATGACCGGGGATCAACTCAAATTCACGAACCTTCGATTCAAACAACAAGGATCGGTAGCCTTTGGGAATAACGGCAAGCTCAAAATCATCGGATCAAGTGATATCGAGCTTAACTCGAATTTTGTTATTAAAAATGTATTACTTGTAGAGAATTTTGATTATAACCTGCTTAGCGTAAGCCAATTATGTGACAATAACTATAAGGTCGTATTTTTAGAAAATGAATGTGTAATTAAAACAAATAAAACAGCTAAAACAATACTCAAAGGAACTAGGACAAATAACATTTATACAATTAACTTAATCAAATCCTCAGCCAAATGTCTTATGACACAGGAAGAGGAATCATGGTTGTGGCACCGACGACTCGGTCACTCGCACCCAAGACTCGTCCACAAGATGAGTCAGAGTGGCTTAGTCAGAGGCTTACCCAACCTCAACAATTTGGTTAATAAAATCTGTAATGCTTGTCAACAAGGAAAACAACCTAGGACACAACACAAGTTAACTAACCAAGAACGAACCTCAAGTGTACTTGAGCTCCTACATATGGATCTATTCGATTCACATGGAGCCAAGTCACTCAATAGAAGTCAATATTGCTTAGTCATAATTGATGACTACTCCAGGTTTACCTGGGTTAGGTTCATCAAACATAAAAATGATACCCTAGACAAAACGATAATTGGAACAAGGTGGGTGTTTCTAAATAAGCTTGATGATAAAGGTGAAGTAGTTAGAAACAAGGCTAGGTTAGTCGCCAAAGGGTTTAGTCAAGTCGAAGGCTTAGATTACGACGAAACCTATGCCCCAGTAGCTAGACTCGAATCCATTCGAATGTTGCTAGCTTATGCCGCACATCGAGGATTTAAGTTGTTTCAAATGGATGTTAAGTCGGCATTCCTAAATGGATACATTAAATAAGAAGTTTATGTTAGCCAACCCCCCGGATTCGAAAATCTAAATAAACCCGACCATGTTCTAAAACTTAAGAAAGCTCTCTATGGACTTAAACAAGCTCCTCGAGCTTGGTACGAGAGACTTTCAATCCATCTTAAGTCAAAAGGGTTTAACCAAGGCTTAGTTGACCCAACTCTCTTCCTAAAAACCTTAGGTAAAGAAATATTCATAGCTCAAATTTACGTAGACGATATAATTTTTGGAACCTCTAACTTGGCCCTACTAAACGAGTTCGTTTCACTCATGGAAAGTGAGTTCGAAATGAACTTGGTAGGCGAGTTAAGTTTCTTTTTAGGTCTACAAATTAAACAAACTAAGGATGGTATATACCTATATCAACAAAAATACACTAAGGAGTTAATTAAAAGATTTGGAATGCAAGACGCTAAGATAATAAACACCCCAATGGCGATTAATGTTAACATAGGAGAAGACCTAGAAAGTAAGTCCATTGACTTAAAGTACTATAGGAGCGCGATAGGAAGTCTCCTATACTTAACTGCGAGTCGACCCGACATCCTATTCGCAGTAAGTATGTGCGCCAGGTTTCAAACCTATGCTAAGGAGTCTCACCTAACCCTAGTTAAGCGTATCCTTAGATATCTTAAGGGTACACTTAACGTTGGTATTTGGTACCCTAGATCTACGGAGTTCGAACTAATCGGCTACTCCGATTTGGATTATGCCGGTAGTAAACTCGATAGAAAGAGCACGAGTGGTTGTTGTCAACTACTCCTACAGTCTAGTGAGTTGGTGCGAGGGAAGCAACATTGTGTTGCCTTATCTACCACCGAAGTCGAATACGTTGCGATGGGTGAGTGTGTAACTCAGCTTCTTTGGATGAAGCACACTCTCCGAGACTTTAGGTTGGACTTCACCAAAACTAAAATTTTTGTAGACAACATAAGTTCGATAAATCTAACTAAGAACCCTATATGCCATTCAAGGACAAAGCATATAGAGGTAAAACACCATTTCATTCGAGAACATGTAGCCAACGGCTCCATACAACTCGAATATGTTGACTCGAAGTCTAACCTAGCAGACCTATTTACTAAACCACTACCCGAAGCCGAATTTAGTCTCTTGAGACGAAAATTGGGCTTGTGCGTAATAGAATAGGTTAGCAAAAGTTTTCAAATGCTATTTTCAAAAATTTTATTTTTCTCATTTTTTTTTCTTTATGCAAATGGAACTAGTTTAGGACTTCCCCTAGATATCATGATCCTATAGATTTAAGGAGCCAACACATCTCACAACACATAGGGTTAATGTGTTTGTGTATTAAGCCACCTAGAACGGTGTGAGATGTTAGGACCCTACTCCAGGTTCTAAGATGTAGATCAAGTGCGTCAATATGAACCTCGGAGTATAAATATGCAACTAATATTAACCAACTCTAATCAGGACTTGTTGATAATATCATTTCAATCAAGTCAAACTAGAGTTGAACATTTAGATGAATTATTTTCACATACTATTTTCAAAATCATCATGCTTGGACTTAGGGTTTTCTTAAACCCCCCCCCCCCCCACTTTTTTTTCTTGATTTATGTCAAAAGGGGGAGAAAAGGCCAAAGTTAAGGTTCAATAAATTCAAATTTTTGAATTTGATAACTTAACTTAAAACTTTGATTCTGGCCTAAGTTAAGGGGGAGTAAGGTTTAGGTTTCAACTCTTCGGAATTGAAAACTTTAAAGGCCCAAGTTAAGAAATCAAAAGTTAAACCTTTTGAATAATTAACCTTTTGACTTAACTTTTGATTACTTAACTTGCACTTATTTTTGACTCTAAGGAGCCTAAATTAAGTAATGTCATTTACTTAACTCGTTATCTTTTGTGTTTGGAGAACTAAAAGTCTTTTTCAAGTACTCACCCTCGGTCAAGGGGGAGGGTTCCTCTAAGGGGAGAACTTGAGAAATATTTTTACTACTCCTACTTTTGCTTCATGTCTTTACTGTTTCATGCACTTAATTTCCTTAACTTTGTGTGTTTTTGCCATAGATCAAAAAGGGGGAGATTGTTGGTGCAGTGAGGCACCGAAATCGAACCTGTGTTTTGATTATAGCAAAGACACAAGGTTAAGTCTATTTTGTTATCTCATGAGTCTGCGTAAACAAAGTTAAGCGTGAGTTGGAGATCTACGACACAGTAAGTGCAAGGTAAGACTCGTGTCTGACGAGCGCAAGTGAGGTCGGATCCTCCGTTTAGGAGTTGATCTTAGGCGACAATCTGACCCAAAACCTTCCATGAAAGTCTAAGTTGAGATCGGATGGTTAGAAACCATCTAAATCCATCACATTTAATATTTCTACATATTGCTTTAAGCTAACCCTTGTTTGAATTCGAAGTTACTCTAATTCGAATTAAAATTAGAATTCGAATTTATTCGAATTCGAATTAAAATTAGAACTCGAATTGAAATAAAATTAAAAGCAAGGTGGCAACTTATCCCCCAAATCTTGGTGAGGTGGCCGGTCAAAAGCAAGGTGGAAACTTATCCCTCAATTGGTGGTGAGGTGGCCGGATCTCAAGTGGGCGGACAAGGCTTCAAATAGAAGGGGGTGCTTCACATCTTAGATACAACAATTATTACAAAGCTCTCAAACGCCTCGACAACGTCGCTCTTCTACGACGACGCCACTACAACGAAGTGCTGCCAACACGAAGCTTCACCGTTAAAGTGTTGGTAATCGTTTTAGTCGATTAATTTAAGTTGTGTTTTTCGAGCTTTTATATCAAAAAGGAGAGAGGGGCTTGTCTCTCATCCTTGTGTTTTTGTCGAAAGTTTTGTAATCGTAACTCCTACCTCCAACGAGGAGAAGTGTTTTAGTGATTGCCCTCCGTACGTGGTCTAGGACCATTAGGGCCTTGGATTAGCAGCCGGTTGGCTGTGAACCAAGTAAAACTCCTTGTGTCCATCTCTTTTTTGCTGTGTTTATCTCTCACTTATCGTTTTTACAACAAAAGAAAAGAAAAACCATTTTGCGCTATTCACCCCCCCCTCTCTAGCGCTCATTTCGATCCTACACTTGTGCCTTGGAATAAGTCTAGATACAGATCCTCAACTTTTGGAACTTATCACGAGGTGGCACCTTATCTTATCGCGAAGTAGTGGCATCAAACATTATCCTTTTTGACCTAGCGCACAAGGTTGCTTTGTCGCCATCAGTCGATTGATGCCCTTAATTAGTCGACTGATGTGCAGCAGTCGACTGCCAATAGTCAACAGTCAACTGCCAACTTGGCCACTTCCTTGCAGTAAAAGGTTAGCACGAAAAATGGTAAATGCAATGGTTTCTTATCGTCCGATCTTGACCTAGACCTTCCACTGGATGTCTTAGTCGGATCACCTCCTACGGTCATCCCCATAGAAAGGACATGACCTTACCATCTCTCTTCGCACTCGTGCTTACCTCTGGTCCTTTATGACCTATCGCTTTGCTTTCGATCTTCACTTGGAATCTTCGACTCCCACGAAGTTCTCCCGGTGTCACCCGACCACCACGGTTTCCTGACTTGGGATTCTCCGGATGTCGCTGACCTTCGGCTTAGCTTAACCATTTCCTGCACACTTAATTCAGCTCATGAGATAACAATATTGTTAGGAATATTGGAACGGCTAGAGGGGGGTGAATAGCGTCATTCTCAAGTTGTCGGAAATCGATCGCGTTCGTCTCTACAATTTCATTAGCGCAGTGGAATATAGATATAATACAATAACGAAATGGACAAGCACACACAAAGATACGAAGATTTAACGTGGTTCAGAACCGCACAGTTCCTACTCCACGGATCGGGTTCGTACGAACCCTAGCGATGCCAATCACACACCACTATAATAATAACTCCTTCTCGGAACAATCCGGAGGCGGAGAAACCTCGTACAATATGATTACAACAATAATCAAGTAGATACAAGCAAATACAATATGAAATACAAATGCAAGTAAAGGAAAAACACTTTACAAGAGCTTTGGATTGCTTGATCTTTGATTGCCTTGAACTAGCTTTGAAGGACTGGAAAGCACCAACTTCCCTCTTCAATTTCGCTCAAGAAAATTGCTATCTTTTCCTCCATCACGAGCTCCTTATATAGCGATCGATCGACCATCGGACCGATCGATCACACGACTGTTGCTGTGAGACAACGGTGTAATCCACGCTGGAAAAAAATCCAACGGCTAGGACATCAGTCGACTGATGAGCCATCACTCGACTGCTCGTCTCAGCAGTCGAGTGAGACTCCATTCTATGGCCGAAAATCCGAGCATCAGTCGACTGATCACATGATCAGTCGACTGCCTAACAATGGCAGTCGACTGCTAGGCCACTTCCCGCAGTCAAACCCTAGTTGACTTGGTCCAGTCGACTGCCACATGGCATCAGTCGACTGACACACCTCAACCATGAGGTTTTAACCCAAGTATGGTTCCCCCATACTTGCTAGACCACCCTTAGCCTAGACCTAAGCCTTCTAGCCACCTCCATCAGCCTCACGCCTCTCGGATCCCTCCAAGTCATTCATGACTTGTTCATCCATCGCGCTAGCCTTCAGGTGCTTCCATCGGCTATGTCATGCTAACGGTGTCTACACCGCCAAGGCACATTGGACTTACGCCGCCAAGACTCCGCTTGGACTTTACGCCGCCAACCATTGGACTTATGCTGCCAAGACTCCCGCTTGGACTTTACGCTGCCAATATCAAACCCTTGGACTTCTCAAATGCCAAGGCTCAAGCTTGGACTTTCCCTTGCCAACCCATGTTGGACTTTCCATGCCAAGACCATGCTTGGACTTTCCATGCCAAGACCCATGCTTGGACTTCCCTTGCCAACCCATGTTGGACTTCTCAGATGCCAAGACCATGCTTGGACTTTTCATGTGCCAAGTGTCCCACTTGGACTTTCCATGCCAAGTACTCAAGACTTGGACTTTACCAAATGACAATTACATTGTCATATGTTTTTGTCGAAACATCAAAACATCACTCAAGTCAAACTCGAGTCCTGGTCAATCGTGACCTGGGCCGATTGCACCAACAATCTCCCCCTTTTTGATGTTTGACAAAAACCAAACAAATGATTGAGTTAGAACACTAACTCAAATCCTTTACCATTTATCCCAAATTGGTAAATACTCTCCAAATGTTCTCCCCCAAACATTCTCCCCCTTTTTGACTAACATCAAAAAGGTTTTCTCTCCAAGGAGGTCAATGTCTCATGTCCCAATGAGATCTTACAATCTCCCCCTTGGTCCAAAAATACCTAGGATGCCTACCATCTTCCTAGTGATAAGTCATATATCACTCAAGAGAGGCAATCCTATTTACTCTCCCAATTTCCAAATCAAAAACCCATCAATTTTCCCAATTGATGATACTTTCCCAATAACTTTTCCTTTTCAAGGAGAAAAACACATTCATCATCCCAAGATGGATACCTCCCCCTAAAGGCTTGCTCCCCCTTGACCATTACACCAACAATGTCCTTGGGAAGCCCCTAAGCCAATAGGAACTCTAAGCCATCAAAAATTAAGGGTAGAAATTCAACATTGAACTTTCTAACACCTTGAAATTGATACAAACCCTAAACACTTCTCCTAATCCATATCCAATGGATTTTCACCCTTCATCATGCTTCCCATGGCATATCCTAGGGTCAGGAGTGGTTAGGGACCTTAACTGCAAATCGGGTTAAACAACTTTGGTTACCCCGAATCAGCTATCGATCGACTCATCGCTACCGATCGGTGATGTGTCCATCGATCCGACCGCATGAGGCAACAATGAGTGATACATCTATGATCGAGTCCAACGCCCATCACCGATCAGATCAGAGCGCAATGATCGATAATGAAAACCGATTTTCGTAAATCGGACTCAACTTTGGAAATTCATAAGTAATTCTACGTAAATCAAAAAATCACGAAACTTGATACGTATATTACTTATCACACATACAATCAGTGAAAAATTTTGGAAAAATATTTTTACCATTGAAATAGGAGATTGATACAAAGTTCAAAACTATTAAAAACTTTAAAGTTTTTGATCCACTTTGTATCAACTTCTACAATGATGATGGCTATCAAAAGATAGACTTCACCAAGGTTTTCTAAATTGATTTTAAAATGTTTTTGAAAACCTATTTTGAACCATAATTTATTGGCTAAATATACATAACTTGTATATTAGCTTTCCTTATGATTCTTGGTGATAGTTGAAATAAGTTTGAGTTCATCTAGATGCACTACCTATGCACCTTGAACCTAACTTATTATCCTAGCATCTCACATGTATCTAGGGTGTATAAATACACATACATGTCAATGTGATGTGAGATGTGGATTTTGATTTACTTTATCTAGGGTTTCATGCATTTTCTAGGCAACTCTACTTGATTCCCTTATAAGTGAGACTTCAAGTCATGCCATTTTCCTTAAATCAATGTTCAATCAAATTAATGCATGAAATGATCATGGCATAGTGATGGCAAAATAAAAACATGACCAATGATCATGATGTCATGACATATGATGAACTTTAAGAACACATGACATCTAAAATAACCCTAAACAACGACATGACATGGTATATGATAGGATGCGATTTCATGTCATGATATATCAACTTTTATAAGCAATACAATAATACAAGTACTCATCCAGACACACAAGATTTTCAGAAACACAAATTTCATTTAACTTAAAAATTTAGTCTTTTACATTCAAAATGGAGATTGGCTATGCTCAATCTCACTACAAAAACTGACAACCACAGAAAATCTAATATCCTCAATATCTAATCGTCTTCAGGAGGTGGCGGTGGAGGAGGCTGACTCAAGGTCCAGGCCCGCATCATCTCTAACATATCGAGCTGATGCTGCTCGATGCGGCTCTGGGACTCCTCCATCCGATCAAGACGTGTGCCGAAAGATGCCTGGCCTGCCAATATCTCTGACTAGTCAATCGGCCGATAGTCCCGAAATCTGACTCACCGCCACGACGATCCGATGGACTCGGCCGATGCATCCGTGGCGGTGATCATCCTCATCAGTGGCGTCTGCATCCTCGTAGTCCTCTGTCGCCTCTCTGGGTACCGGAGGAGGCTCTCTGCGTGCCCTGGGTGGTGGTCGAGGCGCCAACTCCATCTGTCCAGCCCCATCCGTAGCTTTGCTAACGAAGTTACGATGATATACAATGTACACCTCGATAGCGCTCTAAGAGAACACCTGTGGATGTTAACGCCTACGGAGTCTAGCCATGCTGTGATGATATGACCAAATGGCATATGCACTTTCCCTTGTACAGGGGAAGTGAAATGCACAATGCAATGAAACATGTTTAGTGCAAAGTTAATGTCTAACCTATGACGCATGGCGTATAAAAGAAAGAGATGGGGAGGCCGAATCTTGGCCAGACCCCGAGTGAGATAGGAAGAAAACACCCAACAATGACCTTGTAAAGTACATTGTCAGGTGCAGATAACTCAGTGATAGGGAATAAATTCTGGGCTGGTGGACGAGGATAACCAAAGATATGCTCATGCATGGACTCCATAGAGATATGGTCAAAGGGCTCGGGTAAAGGAAATCCATGGTAGGGAAAAAGATAAAGGTATCATCTGAGGGCCTACACTCGAGAAACTCCTGCAGTATCGCAGGAGTGAATTCTAACTCGCGTTTTGCAATACGAGTAATGTAGGTAGGGCCGTCATCCACCTTTTTTAGGTTTTGATAAAATTCCTTAAGAAGGTCATCATTAATTGGATGCATGCATAAGACGATTTTCATGAGATTGTAGTATGCAATTAATTCCGTGACATCACTACAATGACAGTTGAAAAAGTCCCTATCGATGTACCTAACCAACATAGGTTGGTACAATCGAGATTCACCCTCGGGTGGATCATTCCTACGGGCTCTCCTATTATGAATGTAATGTAATGATATGACATGCAAGGACATAATACATGATTAGATAAAAACTAAATTCTAATGGAAAGACAAATTAGGGCTTGGGTAAGAAGAGCATTACTTAGGCGCCATTTGGAGGTGTGGTCGGAGGAAATGCTCAGATATTGCTGAGGAGTCGCTGGAAGGTTCACCGGAGAACTCAGACGCCGGAACCTAATCGGAAAAACAAACCCTAAAACGTTTGAACTAGGGCTCGAAATACGTGAAAAATGAAAGAGGAGAGGCTTATCTATCAAACCTAACACCTTGGGCGACTGGCACGGCCGGAAGGATCGGTCGGAGAAGGAGATGGCGATCAGAGAGGAAGAGGAGAATGAAAGGCGCGTCACGTGAAGACGCCGAACCCTAGCGGTTCGGCGTTATAAAATTGTGATGCAGTCGACTGATGTGCATCATCAGTCGACTGATCACGATTTATTACCGGGTTTACCGAGTCGGGCGATCGATCCGGCCAAAGAATCGATCCCGAACCTTCGCGACGTGCTCGAGCATCACGATCGTGATACGATCACATCGGGATATCGATCGAGCCATCGAGCACTCGATCGATGACCTCACCGGTGAGAGCATCGGGCCGATCGATGTATCCCATCACGATCGATGTTCGCTCGAGTCATGAAGCTAGCACTCGACTGATGACCGTATCGTATCGATCGCGCTAAGGTGTTATCGATCGATGCCGATAATGATATCGATCGATATCTCGATTTCCAATCAAATTGAAAATCTCGATTTCTTCATCTAATTAATCCATTTTATCATGTTTATTCTTGTATATCGAATATATTGATATTACACTTACATTCGTGTATTTGTTAATGTATTTTAATGTTTTATTTCATTTTTGCAAATATTAACATTCAATGATTTCCAAATCCTAACATCTCACCCTTTCTAAGTGTTGAAATACACAATCAAAGGTAAAAGACTTGTTTTGTGAGATGCAATCCATCCTAGACATTCCTTCCATGCAAACATATGGTAAAACATATGAAGCATGGTGAGTACAAGACATCAAGTTGTGTGACACTTGAGTATCACTCTTGATGTTACTTTTACATGAACTTTTAAAGTGTGCCAACAATCAAAGTTACACACTATGACCTCTAAATCTAGATTGTGCCACTTTTATTGATTTTCATGTTTTTCAAAAACTATATTGGCACATCCTAAAATCCTTTAGGATTAAAGCTCAAATGTTTTTCCAAGGCACCCATAACCTTGAAAATAACCTAAAGTGCCATCTTTACCATAGTTGAGTTAACTACTCATCCAATCATGGTTGGCACATTCTAATCCATTTAACGTGAATCAATCACGCTCTTTGGAACCCAAAATCTATTTGAGCTCATTGAATTAACTAGGTATTCCTTAGGGATAACCTCCCTAGATACCTTCCTAATGACCTTTCTAGGCTTATTAGCCTTGGTCATTTTGGTCTTGCCTAGGTTAACCTTAAGGATTGCCTCCCTAACAACCTTCTTAGCGGCCACCCTAGGTTTCTTCAAAACCTTGGCCACGAGGCACAAACCTTGGTCAACTCTAGGGATGATTTTCCCATTGACCTTGGTCTTCCTAGACCTAGTTAGTGTTCCATAGTCAAATGGAACACTATGATAAGTCACCTTGGACTTAGGTTTGTGACCCAAACCATTCTTGCCCTTGGTTGACTTTTGACTCTTAGGTCCTAGATGTTGACTTTGACTTCTTGACCTAGGAGTTTGACCATTAGACCCTTTAAAATGATTTTGCATAGTGTTGAGGGTCTTCTCAAGTTTTTCAAGCCTTGACCTCAAGGCTTGGTTTTCTAATTCTAATTGCCCAATTTTAGAATTTTGATTTAAATCTTGGCCATTGGACTTCCTTGGCATACGCCTAGTCCATTTTTGATTAAAACCTAGATGTTCTTGTATTTTCTTAATAGATTCCCTAGGTATGGTTTTTCTAGGGACATTAGTCCCAAATTTCTCCTTATTACTAAAATGGACACTTTTAGCTCCTAATAAAAAACATTTATTCCTATTAGCATGCTTTTCATAAATTGCAGGAGAATTTAAATTCCTAGCATGCTTTTTAACATTTAAATTAGAAGATGCACTACTAAAATGTACCTTAGGGTTAACCTTAGCTCCCCCTACTTGTGATGCTTCTTCTTGGGTCTTTTTCCTCCCCCTAGAGCATTGACTTCTATAATGCCCCTTTTGATGGCACTTGAAGCATATAATATGCTCCTTGCTCTTTTGACTTGGGGAACCGGCATCCTTTGACTTTTGTTGACTTTTGGGTGCCGGAGAAGCTTTCCTAACCTTCTTTGGGCATTTGCTCTTGTAATGCCCATACTCCCTACACTCAAAGCACATTATATGATTTTTATTTGAAGATAAAGTGTTTGAGTTACCTAGGGTGGTGGTAGGTGCCGGAGTTGAATTTTGAGCTTCCTCATCTTGATCGGATGTTGAAGGCTCTTCTTGAGGTTGCTCCGGTGTAGAGGATGGTCTCTCCTCCTCAATCCTAGAAGTAGATGCTTCTTCCATCTCTTCTACTTCTTCTTTCTCCGATCCGGAAGTTGACTCCATCTCAACTTCCGATTCCTCACTTTCACTTGAGGATGAACTCTCCTCATGGAATCTTGCCAATTTTCTCCATAGCTCCTTGGCATACATGTAATCTCCTAGCTTGCACAAAACATCATTAGGGATTAAATCTTCCAACAGTTTTGTTACCTAAATTTCAGTCTTGAGATTTTGGCGTTGCTCTTGGGTCCACTTTTTCAATTTTAGGACATTCCCCTTCTTATCCCTAGGGGGTTCAAGGCCTTCAATGAGGATGAACCAATCCTCTATGTTTATCATCAAGAATGTTTCCATTCTTGCTCTCCACACCGAAAAATCTTCTGGATCATATGGAGGTGGAGTATTGATATCCCATCCAAGCTTGTCTTGGAATTCCATCTTCACCCTCTAGCCTTTTGTCTTAGCTCCCGGCGGTTAGTCCGTAGAAGAGCCCCGGGCTCTGATACCACTTGTTAGGAATATTGGAACGGCTAGAGGGGGGGTGAATAGCGTCGTTCTCAAGTTGTCGGAAATTGATCGCGTTCGTCTCTACAATTTCGTTAGCGCAGCGGAATATAGATATAATATAATAACGAAATGGACAAGCACACACAAAGACACGAAGATTTAACGTGGTTCGGAACCGCACGATTCCTACTCCTCGGATCGGGTTCGTACGTACCCTAGCGATGCCAATCACACACCACTATAATAATAACTCCTTCTCGGAACAATCCGGAGGCGGAGAAACCACGTACAATATGATTACAACAATAATCAAGTAGATACAAGAAAATACAATATGAAATACAAATGCAAGTAAAGGAAAAACACTTTACAAGAGCTTTGGATTGCTTGATCTTTGATTGCCTTAAACTAGCTTTGAAGGACTGGAAAGCACCAACTTCCCTCTTCAATTTTGCTCAAGAAAATTGCTATCTTTTCCTCCATCACGAGCTCCTTATATAGCTTCAACTGTCTTTGGAAAGGTCGATCGATCGATCGGGACCATCGATCGATCACACCGCTTCTGTGAGACAGCGGTGTAATCCACACTAGAAAAATCCAGCGGCTAGGACATCGACCGATCGATCATGACCATCGCCGATCGATGAGCTATCACTCACTCGTCCCGTTGAGTGAGACTCCATTCTATGGCCGAAAAATCAGCATCGATCCGATCACATGATCGGGCCGATCGCTATCCATCACCGATCGCTTAACAATGGCAAATTTGCCGCTAGCTACCATAGCCAAACCCTAGTTGACTTGGTCGGCGCGCCACATGGCATCGATCGACACACCTCAACCATGAGGTTTTAACCCAAGTATGGTTCCCCCATACTTGCTAGACCACCCTTAGCCTAGACCTAAGCCTTCTAGCCACCTCTATCAGCCTCACGCCTCTCGGATCCCTCCAAGTCATCCATGACTTGTTCATCCATCGCGCTAGCCTTCAGGTGCTTCCATCGGCTATGTCATGCTAACGGTGTCTACACCGCCAAGGCACATTGGACTTACGCCGCCAAGACTCCGCTTGGACTTTACGCCGCCAACCATTGGACTTATGCTGCCAAGACTCCCGCTTGGACTTTACGCTGCCAATATCAAACCCTTGGACTTCTCAAATGCCAAGGCTCAAGCTTGGACTTTCCCTTGCCAACCCATGTTGGACTTTCCATGCCAAGACCATGCTTGGACTTTCCATGCCAAGACCCATGCTTGGACTTCCCTTGTCAACCCATGTTGGACTTCTCAAATGCCAAGACCATGCTTGGACTTTTCATGTGCCAAGTGTCCCACTTGGACTTTCCATGTCAAGTACTCAAGACTTGGACTTTACCAAATGACAATTACATTGTCATATGTTTTTGTCAAAACATCACTCAAGTCAAACTCGAGTCCTGGTCAATCGTGACCTGGGCCGATTGCACCAACAAATATGACCTTAACTTTAGATCTTTGCCATAATCAAAACCTAGGTTTGATTATCTGGTGCCCCTGCACCAACAAGTTGTGCCCCGTTCCCTTCACTCATCTTATACCCACTTGGTTCAGGACATGACCTATTGTGTCAGTCCCCACTTGACTGACTACGTCACACCTAGCCCAAGTATTACTTTCTTGTCCTACAGATTCTAGTTACTGCACATGTATCGAAGAGTATCATACTCCAAACATGTAATGCTTTGGCCAAAGTCTTTAGTAACAATCTGACGAGAGGCCATAGGGTATATATCTCCTCGCAAGGAGTGGTGAATTCTTTGTAGGCTATTCAAACACCTTCAGCCACTTCGACTTATACCCAATCATCCCGGGTCCACTTCTCCTCGGAGATGCTTGCTTAAAATGTCAAAGCATAAGTCTTCATGACCAAGATGACTTGAATACCGCAAGTCGAAGGAACATTGCACTTAAGCGACAGTAAGAACTTCATTGACATATCCATATATGCAGAGAACCATATGAAGTCTTATAGCTAGTCACTCCAATGAACTAGTTATCATAACTAGCATCCACGGTTAACTCCGGGCATCCCAATGTCTCCAGCCAGTGAGAAATAGCTACTTGGATAAACCAAAGAGTATAACTCGTGTTAGTCTCAATAGAATTGATGGTGTCTGAATACATCAATTCATCGACTAGGGATAATTCCAATACATCATAATTACACATGTAGAGATACTCAATAGTTGTGATCCAATCACAAATTCTCTCATATTGTGAATCGTATTACGGACATTCAGTAAACGAGTTTAAGATCCAATCAAATATATGAAAACATGTATACTTAAATAGTGAATCTTCATTTATCCAATAAATGGTACAACCATAAGGCAATTTTCTTAGGAAACCTCTCATATATAACTAACACAAACTGTCGATCGTAAGCTGGTAGTCGAACTGGTGTGTAACACAAGTCGACTAGTCAATATGGTTCGATGGTGCTCGTGCCTGACAGACTTAAACTCAGGTCTAGAATCTGAGTCAAGGTCTGGCAGTCGATTGCCATTATGGGCAATCGACTGCCAAGAGCACAGAAAGGTTTGTAGACGAATAATCAGTCGATTAAGGAGGCACCAGTCAACTGTTGATTATGGCAGTCGACTGGTCAAGTATACATTGGGAAGTGACAAAAACAAATCTGGCTCCGTCAGAAGCTGTTGGATTTGGTCAACATTAGCAACAGTCGACTGTTGTTGGGCTCAACGGGCAAAAACAACCTTTCTCTATAAATAGAAGCTAGGGAAGCTTGGAGAATGTTAATGCTTTCATTCTGAATGATCATACTAAGCTCCTCAAGTCTTTTCCTTAGCTTCCAAATGTTCTAACCTCTCCTTCCTAAGCTCAAATCCATTACCTTGTAAGAAGAAGAGGAGTTATTGTAAAAGGCTTCTCCACCTTGTTGATTGCATTAAAAAGAGATTTCTAGTGGAAGATTGCTAGGGGTGATCCACCTTACGGATTGTCGTGGAGTAGGAACGTCATCTCCGAACCACGTTAAAAATTCTTGTTAGCATTGTGTTCTTGTTTTCCTTTAATTGTAATTTTTTTATTGCTTCCGCTAATAATTCTTGTATAAAATGAAGAATTGCTATTCACCCCCCCCCCCTCTAGTCAATCCTCAAGGTTCCTACAAGTGGTATCAAAGCCCGGATCGCCTCAGAGGATCTAACAATCAACCGGAGCAAGATGGAAATGACTTCGCCTATTGGAAAGGTAGGATGGAGTACTATTTAATGAATGACATTGAAAATTAGTTTAGCATTGTAGATGACTTTGAAAACCCGAGATATGAGTTTGGAGCACCACTACCAACCAAAGATTGGACAAAGGAGATGGCGAAGAAGGCTCAAGTCAATGCTAAAGCAACAACCACACTTCAATGTGGTCTATCTAAAGAACAATTGAGCAAGGCCGGACCTTTCTACTTCGCCAAGGAGCTTTGGGAGAAGCTTATTGAACTTAATGAAGGATCCAAGGAGACAAGGAGAGCTAAGAGAGACCTATTGATAGGTCAACTTCAAACTTTTAGCATGAAGACCCATGAGACCGTGAGTCAAATGCACAGTAGATTCAAGGAGATCGTAAATGGGCTACACGTCATAGGTGAGAAGGTGAAGAATCAAGATTTGGTAAGGTATGTTCTCCAAGCCTTTCCTAGGACAACCTTATGAGCATCAATGGTAGATGCTTATAAGGTCTCTAGAGATCTTTCAATTGTTAAATTAGATGAATTATTTTTGTGAGTTTGAATTGCATGAACAAGCTAACACTTCATCAAAAGAGAAAGGTTTAGCTCTTGTTGTAGGAAAGAAGGAGAAGAAATAGAAGGAGAAGAAAGAAGAATCATCCTCATCTGAATCGGAAGATGAAGCATCGAGTAGTGATGAAGAAATGTTGGAGAATGAAATTGCTCACTATGTCAAGAAGTAGGCAGGAAAATCTAGAAGGCTCGCTAAGAAGGATGTAAAGAAGATGTTCACATCTTCAAAAGGTAAATCAAGTAGTAGTTCAATTTCTAATACTAACGTTACTTGTTATGGATGCAATAAGAAGGGGCATATCAAGCCAACTTGCTCGGAATTGAAGAACAACGAAGTGAAAGAGAAGAAGAAGAAGGAAAAGAAGGAGAAGAAGAAGGAAGAAGCTATGGTAGCACAAACATGGGACACATAAATCATTGAAGACTCATCCAATGAGGAGGAGCTATGCCATATCACACACCATGTGGCACTCGTGGCCTTGGGAGATGATACCGAAGCATCAAGCTAAGAAGATTCTTCATCAAGCAACGAATCATCATCTAGTGACGATGAGGTAAAGGACTCCCCTAAAGTAGAATTGTTATATAGAACTATTGCTTATCTTAAAAATGCTTTGGATAAGTCAAAATCTAGGGTTAAGAACTTGAAGGTAGAAATTAAGGCAATTAGAAATGAAGAACCTTCATGTAATGATGCATGCATGCTTAAGGATGAAAATGAGAAACTTAAAAAGGAAGTGTGCGAATGAAGAGCATGTTTAGAAAAGTTCACAAATAGATCTAAATACCTTGACATGATTCCTAGGGATCAAAGAGTCATTTATAATAAGGCCGGCATAGGATATAAACCTAAGGACAAGGAAGTAGCATATACCTCCCTTATTAGTAGAAAGGCAACAATTAAGGGTAAGGTTAAGAAGGCTTGGGTTCCCAAGAAGTTTTTGATTAATGTTGTCGGTCCAAATATTTGGGTACCTAAGGCATTTGTTTTTCATGTTGTTTAGATATAAGGACCAAGTATGTGGATTGTGGATAGTAGTTTCTCAAGAAATATGACCTGAGATGTGAGCAAGTTTTCCATAATTAACTACATTAACAAGGGTACCGTGTCTTTTAGAAATAGTGGAAAACTCAAAATTTTAGGTAAAGGCATAATTGAGATATCCCTTAAAATTGTTATTCATAAAGTCTTGTTAGTTAAAAACATGAAATTCAATTTACTTAGTGTTAGCCAACTTTGTGATGGCAGCTATAGTGTTGAATTCAACTCCTCAAAATGCTTAATTAGACACAAAAGCTTGAATGATTCCATGTTAGTTGGATATAGGAAATTGAATATTTATTATGTTGATTTATCCTATGCTTCTAACATTTCCACTAAGTGTCTTATGGCAAAAGAAGAGGAAGGGTGGTTATGGCATAGAAGGTTAGGGCACATAAATATGAAGAACATAGCCAAGGTAGCTAAATTAGAGTTAGTAAAGGGGCTACAAAAGATCAAGTACGTTAAGGATAAGTTGTGTGATGCATGTCAAGAAGGAAAGCAATCAAAATCATCACACAAAGGTAAAACTCTAACTAGCACTTCATTACCTTTAGAGCTTTTACATTTAGACTTGTTTGATTGCCATAGTATTCCTTCTTTAAATGGTAACAAATATTGTTTAGTCATAGTTGATTATTTTTCTAGGTATGGGTTTACTTTATAAAACATAGGATGATACCTTAGAAATAATCATAAGATTTAGCAAAAGGGTTAAAAATGAAAGAAATCTCAAAATCAATCGGATCCATAGTGATCATGGTGGAGAATTTGAGAATTCTAATTTTTAAAAAGTTTCCTTAGAACAAGGGTACAAGCCAAAGTTCTCTTGTCCTAGAACACCCTAACAAAATGGGGTGGTAGAAAGAAGAAATTGTACCCTACAAGAAGCGGCTAGGACAATGTTTAATGCATACTCCTTACCTAGCTACTTGTGGGCAGAAGCAATTAACACCGCTTGCTATATCCAAAATCGAGTCTTAATCCATAGGTTTTTAGGTAAAACTCCATTTGAATTATGGAATGGTACAATTCCTACAATTCATTATTTCAAGGTATTTGGATGCAAAGTCTACATTTTAAATACCAAAGACAACTTAGGAAAATTTGAGTCCAAAGCGGATGAGGGAATCCTAGTTGGATACTCATCCACTAGTAGAGGATATAGGATATACAACAAGAGGACTCAAAAGGTTGAGGAATCCTCTAATGTCCAATTTGATGAATCTACTAGTACTTACCCTAGGAAATCCTCCATTGATAATGATATTAATGGTAAAAAGCAAGACATTACCCAAAAGCTTCAAAATCTAACCTTAGGGGGTAATGATCAAGGGGGAGGTATAGGGAGCATTAATCAAGGGGGAGGAAGATAAGATTCTGATGATGAAAGGAGAAGGGATAATCATAATCAAAATCTAGTTAATTCACCTCCTAGAACATTGAGGATTCATCAAAATCATCCTCTAGATTAAGTAGTGGGAGAACTATCCTAAGGAGTTAGAACTAGGTCTTTTCATAGAGCTCCTACTAGTCAAGTAGCTCTCATCTCACAAATTGAGCCTAAATCAATTAATGATGCATTACTTGATCCGGATTGGATCTTAGCAATGCAAGAAGAATTGGCTCAATTTGAGAGGAGTTAAGTATGGAAGTTAGTCCCTAGACCCAATGATAGCACTATTGTTACCACTAGATGGGTCTTTAGGAATAAGTTAGATGAACAAGGAAACATAACTAAAAACAAGGCTAGGTTAGTTGCAAGGGGTTTCAATCAAGTTGAGGGACTCCACTATGATGAGACTTATGCTCCTGTTGCTAGGTTAGAGTCAATTAGAATCCTATTAGGATATACCGCTCACATGGGATTTAAGCATTATCAAATGGACATAAAATCGGCATTCCTAAATGGATTTATTAAGGAAGAAGTGTATGTAGAATAATATCCCGGGTTTGAGAATGTAGACTATCCAAACCACATATATAAGCTTAAAAAAGCTTTATATGTGTTAAAACAAGCTCCCCGGGCTTGGTATGAAAGATTATCATCTTTCTTAATTTCTAAGGACTTTAGAAGGAGCCAAGTAGATCAAACTCTTTTCATTAAGTCAAAGTCAAAGGATATCTTTGTTGCCCAAGTATATGTTGATGACATCATTTTTGGGCCAACAAATGATGAACTTCTACAAGACTTTATCAAAAATATGGAAAATGAGTTTGAAATGAGTCTAGTTGGGGAGTTAAATTTCTTCCTAGGTCTACAAGTCAAACAAACCAATGAGAGAATCCATATATACCAAACCAAATATGCTAAAGAAATGATCAAGAAATTTGGTTTGGAAAATGCTAAGATAGTAAACACCCCTATGGCAATCAACACAAAAATTGACAATGATAAAGAAGGAAAATTAGTTGACTCAAAACTTTATAGAAGCATGATTGGTAGCCTACTATACCTAACCGCTAGTAGACCCGATATCTTGTTTGTGGTAGGTATGTGTGCTAGATACAAATCATGTACAAAAGGGTCTCACTTAGTGGTCGTTAAAAGAATCTTAAGGTATATTAATGGCACACTAAGTGTAGGACTTTGGTACCCTAGGACTAGGTCTTTTGACTTGGTTGGGTACACCGATTCTGATTATGCAGGTTGCAAATTGGATCGAAAAAGTACTAGTGATCGATGCCAATTTCTTGGATCCTCCCTAATTAGTTGGAGTAGTATGAAGCAACTTTGTGTTGCTTTATCCACCACCGAGGCGGAATATGTGGCCATGGGTGGTTGTGTAGCTCAATTGCTTTGGATGAGACATACTCTAGAAGATTATGAGCTACACTACTCAAACATTAAAGTTTATTGTGATAATGTGAGTACCATAAATTTGACCAAAAATTCGATACATCACTCTAGGACAAAGCATATTGAAGTGAAGCATCATTTCATTAGAGATCATGTGGCAAGGGGTGACATTGAACTTAATTATATAGAATCTAAGTCCAACCTTGCCGACATTTTCACCAAGGCTCTCCCCGAAGAAGATTTTTCATCACTTAAGAGAGAACTTGGAATGTTCTTAGTAGAGTAGAGGTTTAGGTTTGCATGGTCCTATAGAAAATCTAGGACCATACCTCTAAACATCTCACAAAACACCTAAGAATCCAAGATTTTTGTATTGAGCCACTTAGAAGTCATGTGAGATGTTAGGAAGATGCATTTGGTTCATCATGCTTGTTATGATGCATTACTATGAACCAATATGACATCTAGAGACATTAATCCTTAATTGGATAAATCATTGGGAAGGCTTGTGTACAATTGATGTGCACATAGCTCTAAGAACATGATTGGAAATGTCAAATCAAATAACCTATAAACTATATTTATCATACTTTGAAAAATAGTTTGCACTTGATCAGCAAAAGTAGTACAAATTTGTGAAAAACTTTAAAGCTTTTGCTAGATTTCAAGTTTGTGTCAATCTTAAAATCTGGAAAAGATATATTTTTCAACTTATTTTTCTTTGATAGAAAATGACTTCACAAATGTGTTCACAAAATTTCGTATATTTATTACCTCTCTTGATTAGTTACACATTTCACAACTTAGCTAAAAAATCTATCAGACTGATAGCAGTTGACTAGCGTTTGTCACCAGTCGACTAATAAGTTTGTCGTGGATCAGGTTCATTCATCCTGGGCAATCCATCTTATCGATCATTGCCGCACATGGTCGCACCCGTGTACAAGACCGTTGGTTTGATTGAGTAATGGCGGTATCACCAGCGTATCCAGATCGCGTCATGAATATTAGGGCTATCACGCCTCGCAAAAACCTGAACCCTTCACTTTTTCTCCTCCATCGTTTTCCTCCGTCAACACCTCCTCGCCTTTCCCTCTTTCTTACCGGCGCTCCCGCGGCCTATTCTCATGCGTTCAAGTCTTCTTCAGCTTGTGATCCCTCTCTTCCCAACAGTTCTAAGCTCTCGTCTCCGTGCCTTGCCCTTCGGCTAGGGTTCCATTGGACCTTGTTTTTCGATGTCGCTTTAGGCATTCCTTCTACCATCTTCAACCATGCCACCTAGGTAAACCCTAACCCCTAATCTTGGATTACTTATTTCTTTAACTATACTTACCACTATTTTCTTTGTTGTGCATTCATTCATGTCATGCATTTTCTTTTCACTCTGCATGTTTAGAGTTAAGCATCTAGCATCAAAACGTGCCCTTCCACCTGTCCGTGAGGGCTCGTCAAACCCTCAACCCTCTACCGATGCCTGTTTTCCCACGCCGGGCCATGAGCTCACTTTTAACTCCAATAAATTTCAACTCATCCCTCCCCGATCCTTGGATCCTAAGTTCTTCCAATCCAACTGTTTTGACATTGTCCAACTCATCCAATATTACAAACTAGAGTACTTGGTCTTTTATGAACACCCAATAAATTCTACCTTACTTTCTGAATTCTTCAACAACTTACGCTCGGCTGGAGATGGGTTTGTTGGGTTTCTGGCACCGCGGCGTGTGTGTGTTCGATCATGTTTCGTAAACATGAACACAGCGGAAGCAATAAAAATAATAAATACTCCTATTTATTACAACACACACAACACACGCATGCATATTACAACAAGTGTAGAAATAACCGTAAATTTAAATTTGCAATAAAAAGGAAATTTATCTACGTTATACCTTTCGTATGACGTGTAGCGGGAACGGCATCAACCGGAACGATTCTCGCTAGAATCGTCTCTATCCGTATCCATGCCGAGTTCCTCGGGATGACTTCGCTAAGCCACGAGCTTCGTCTTTGTACGGGTTACTAGCCTCGTGTTGAAGACGACGTGATCGAGAGATGATCACGATCCGAATCCAAATTCGGATCCTAAGACGAGTCCTCAAAACTCGCTTCTCCGGAGAGGTATTCGTCAACCGATTGACGAATCCTTCGTCCTCCACCTCAGAGGATTACCGGAGATCGAATCCCCGGTAATTTAGCCGCTGTCGGAGCTCTAACCGTCGTCCAAACGACGCTCCGACGAGAGGAGAAGAAGCTGTCCAGAAAACTGGACAGCTTGGTGGAGGAGTAGGCGCCGGCCAAAACAAGGAAGCCAAGTACCGAGGCCTAGGAAGATCACCGGAGGGTCGAGGTTCACTAAGCTTGACGAGATGACGGCGCACAAGAAGGGGCGGCGCAAGGTTGGGCGCCAACCCAAGATGAGGTGGGCAACTAGGGGCAAGGGTTTATTAGGGCTTAATTATCTTAAGCCCTATTTTATAGAGAACTAATTCTCTTAATGGTTAATGGATCATATCCATAAAGCCAGTTAACCCGCTCCATTAAGATAAGTTAAAATAAACCAAACCATGATGGTTTATTTTAAGTTAAAACGAACCGAACCAACTTTTGGTTCATTCGTTTTAAATAATCCAAACCCTTTGGTTTATTCTCATCCATTGGATTAGAACCAAACCATTTTGGTTCATCCATTATGTCTTCATAAGACACGGCCCATCCACGCTCCATTGCGATCAAACGAATTTCATGCTCGCTTATGTTTGGTCCAACCAAACCTAGTTTCTCTCGGTCCGAGAATCCCATTCTCAAGCTCGCTTTAAATCCTTTGGATTACGCTCGCAGCGGTGACCAAATAGGTTCTCGCTTATGTTGGCCGCCTATAATTAACCATTAATTATAGAACGATCATGAGTGGCACCTAGTAGTACATCATGATCCCCAATTAACCAAAAGATCAACTGCTGATCCGTAACTATTTCTCAAACCCTTCAAAGCTCTCGAATGAATTCGTGCCCCATTCCCTTCACTCATCTTATACCCACTTGGTTCGTGACATGGTCTATAGTGTCAGCCCTCACTAGGTCGACTACGCCACACCTAGCCCAAGTATCATTTCCTCGCCCTACGGATTCTAGTTACTCCACATGTATCAAGAGTACCTTACTCTAAACATGTAATGCTTTGGCCAAAGACTTTAGTAACAATCCGACGAGAGGCCATGGGTATACATCTCCTCGCAAGGAGTGGTGAATCCTTTATAGGCTATTCAAACACCTTCGATCACTGACTTATACCCAATCATCCCGGTCCACATCTCCTTAGAGATGTTTGCTTAAGATGTCAAAGCATAAGTCTCCATGATCAAGATGACTTGAATACCGCAAGTCAAAGGAACATCGCACTTAAGCCACAAGAAGAACTTCATTGACATATCTATATATGCAGAGAACCATATGAAGTCTTACTACTGGTCACTCCAATGAACTAGTTACCATAACTAGCATCCACGATTAACTCCGACATCACTATGTCTCCACCAAAGGAGAATCACCGCTTGGATACACCAAGGAGTATACCTGTTAGTCTCGTAATTGATGGTGTCCAAATCCATCAATTCATCGACTAGGATAATTCCGATACATCACAATTACACATGTAGAGATACTCACTAGTTGTGATCCAATCACAAATTCTCTCATGCCGTGGAATCGATCGTGACATTCAAGAAATGAGTTTAAGATCCAATCAAATACATAAAACATGTATACTCAAATAGTGAATCTTCATTTATCATATAAATGGTTCATACATAAGGCGCATTGCCTTAGGACATCTCTCATATATTACTAACAGACTCCCACTTGGCCTAATGCCAATCGCTAAAGATCCAATACCATAAGCTCAACATGACCTCAAACTTATTTTGAGGTAATGCTTAGTCAAAGGATCCGCTAAGTTCCTTTCAAAGGGGAATTTTCTCGATTTGTATTTCGCTCCTACCGATGATCTCTCCGATAAGATGATAGCATATGTTTGGATCGCTGATGAGACCTTGGCTCTTTCGCCGCAATTGCTCCATTGTTGTCGCAGAGACCGATTGCTTCAACAATGGCCGAATCACACCAAGTTCATGAACGAACTTTTGATCCAAACCGCCTTCACGCCTCGCCGCAATGTATTCTCGCCTCGCTGGTAGAATCCGCTACAGCTCTTGTTTGGAACTTTTCCAACTCATCGCGCTCATTCAAGGTGAACACGATCCGCATCGAGACTGAATCATCCTTGTCCGTCGAAGCCGCATCCGTGATACCCGCATATCACCATGTCCCTTCTCCATATATTAGGAACACATCCTTAGTTCTTCTCAAGTACTTAAGGATCGCCTTTAATACCACCCAATGATCCATTCCTCGATCGATCGTATCCGCCGTGACACTCGTGAGCATACGATACATCGGGCCTCGTATATAACATAGCATACATGATAGATCCTATGTGGATGCATAGGAATCTTACTCATGCAAATCCTCTCGCCTTCTCGCGCGGACATAGACTTCGAAAGGTGTACCCCATGCCCGATGGGTAAAGAAACCTTTCTTGGATTCCGACATGCTAAACCTCTTAGCACTCGGCTATATATGTAGACCGCGAAAGACCAAGCAACTGCTTCGATCTATCTCTATAGATCTTAATCCCGAGGATGTAGGTTGCTTCTCCTGTGTCTTTCATGGAGAATGTCTTGGATAACCAAACCTTAATCGATCAGAAGATTGAAACATCGCTTCCTATAAGTAATATGTCATCGACATACAATACTAGGAACACGATCGCACTTACTAACCTTCTTGTACACACAAGGTTCGCTCGATTTTGTGAGAAATCAAACTTTTGATTGTCTCATCAAAACGGATATTCCAGCTCCTGGATGCTTGCTTCAATCCATAAATGGATCGTCGCAATTTGCATACCTTGGTTTTATCAACCGATGTGAAACCCTCAGGCTGTATCATATACACGTCCTCGAGCAGGTTTCCATTAAGGAAAGCTGTTTTCACATCCATCTGCCATATCTCATAATCATAATGAGCCGCTATGGCCAGGAGCATCCGAATGGATTTAAGATAGCTACAGTGCGAATAGGTTTCGCCATAATCAACACCTTGCTTTTGACGATATCCTTCGCCACCAATCTAGCCTTATAGGTAATCACATTACCATCCATGTCGGTTTTTCTTGAAAACCCACTTGCACCCTATAGGCTTTATACCTTCATGTGGGTATACAAAGTTCCAAACATGATTTTCATACATTGAATCCATTTCCTACTTCATGGCACCAAGCAACTTATCACTTTCTTAACTTGTCAAAGACTTCTTCATAACTGGTAGGCTCTCATCATCAATGAGTAACACGTCGCTCGATTCACTTACGAGAAATCCATATCTCTCGTGAATATTATGTTCTACCAGATCTACGAAGATGTGGTGTTACAATAGGTCCAAATGATTGCTCATCACTATGAGTTGTCACCGTTGTGCTTCACTGTATCTCATTAATGTCTATTTGAGTCTCTCGAGCCTCCAAGCTCGACGACACTCCCAATCGCTTTCTTGCAAGAGAAACTCTTTCTCTAGAAACACAAAGATGCCTTGAAACAAACACCTTTTGTTCCACAGATGATAGAATTGGTAACCCCTTGTTTCCTTAGGGTATCCAATAAATAGACATTTATCGACTTAGCATCCAATTTGTCCGACATACCCGCTTACATAAGCAGACAACCCCATATCTTCAAGTAAGATACATGAGGTTTCTTACTATTCCATATCTCATATGGAGTAGTCGAGACTACCTGTAGGCATTCCGCTTAACAAGTAAACAAGCCGTCAAGTGCATAACCCCAAAAGGACTTGGGAAGAGTTGCATGATTCATCATTGACCGACCATGTCCAACAAGGTCCTTACGCCTCTCGATACACCATTATGTGTGGTGTATAGGGCGGAGTCCATTGAGACAATATACCATGCCATTGTCTCTTAGATAATCAAGAAACTCTTGACTTAAGTATTCACCACCTCGATCCGATCAAGTATTTTAATACTCTCATGTTGTTTCTCTACTTCATTTCTGAATTCTTTGAACCTTTCAAAGGCTTCAGACTTGTGTTTCATCAAGAACACATACCCAAACCGTGAGTGATCATCTGAAGGTAATGAAGTAGCTATAGCCTCCTAATGCTTGAGTTGACATAGGTCCACATACATCGCATGTATTAGACCTAGTAACTCTCCCACTGCTCACCTTTCCAAAGAAAGGTAACTTAGTCATCTTGCCTTTAAGCATGATTCGCATGTATCGTATGAATCCAATTCAAACGATTCCGCAATTCCACATCTGTAATTCTGACATGCGCTTTCGCTTATATGGCCAAGACGACAATGCCACATATAGAGTCTATTTGATTATCCTTCGAGCACGCTTGTTGCTCGCTTCGATATTGAAAATGTCACCGATACGCCCAACGATAAATGCCATTACTCAAAGTTCCAGCCCATAAAGTACGCCATTCAAAGTTATATAACAACAATTGTTACTAAACGTTAAATGGAAACCATTTCTATTTAAACAGAAATAGAAACAATGTTCTTTATTAGAGAAGGAACATAATAGCAATTGTCCACTAAGACTAGTCCACTAGGAGCTTCAACAAATAAGTTCCGATGGCGACCGCAGCAACCTTTGCTCCATTGCCAACTCGCAAATTTGACTCCCCTCTGACAAGTCTTCTTCTATTCCTTAGCCCCTGTATGTCATTACATATATGTGAGCCACACCCAGTATCCAATACCCAAGTGTCTAAGGAAATAGAATGACAATCAATAACGAAGATACCTGAAGAGGATGGGGCATCGGATGCCTTCGTCTTCTTCATGGACTCAAGATAAATCTTGCAGTTTCTTCGCCAGTGGCCTTCCTTGCCACAGTGATGGCAAGTGCCCTTTTGCGCTGGTTCCGCCTTCCTTGCCCTTTTGTTCTTTCCTTTCTTCTGTTCTTTTGCCTTCCTCTTAGAACCTTTTTTTGAGGAATCAACTAACAAAACCGCCTTCTCCTCATGCTTCACAGAAGGCTCCACAGTCTTCAGCATATTGAGGAGCTCTGGAATGGTGGATTCCAATTTGTTCATCCGATAGTTCATCACAAATTGCGAGAAACTCTTGGGCAAACAATGCAGAATTAAGTCAATACTTAACTCATGATCCATCACAAAACCGAGGGTAGCTAGCCGCTCGATTTACCCGTTCATCTTTAGCACAAACTGCACTACAGATGAACCTTCTTGCATCTTCGTGGTGAAGAGGAGCCTAGAGACCTCGAACCTTTTGGATCTCGCTTGCTCATCAAACAACTCATGAAGATGGAAGACCATAGTATTAACATCCATATGCTCATGCTGCTTTTGCAGCTCAGGTACCATCGCCGCTAGCATGATGCAACTCGCCATCGAGAATCACGATGCCCGATAGACCAACATTTGATGCAGGTTGCATCGTCCTTAGGACGGTCAGGAAGAGGCTCTTCAAGGACATATGCAAGCTTTTCCGCCTTGAGAACAATTCTCAGGTTTCTAAGCCAGTCCAGGAAGTTAGGCCCAGTCAGTTTGTTCAAATCCAAAATAGTGCGCAAATTCAAAGCGTCATGATCAATTTATTGACCTAGAAATACAAAAGCGAGCATATATGAAAGATGATTTTAAAATGCATCAATATACATTTATAAATCCCATTCATTTTTGAATTTCAAAACCCCAAAATCACTTCGGGAGATCGTAGGTCCATCTCCGAATGGGCTGATATCCATCATAGTTATGAACAACCTTGGAGAGAGTCCAACAAGCCATTCATAACTACGACGGTAGGTATCAACTAGACCGATTGCATATCACGTATATGCAACTATCACAATGTGCTATCAACTAATTGAATGTTCACACATACATCGGGTTGTTAACACATTAACAAGTATGCATCATATGCATAGCACCCAACTTCACCTCCCTTTACATCGACCTTGGAGAGAGTCCAACAAGCCGATGCTCCAGGTTAAAGCCAACCCATTAATCGGGACATAGTTTTAATATGGTTAGAGCGCATTCAACCAATTAGCCCAGCTTGGAGAGAGTCCAACAACCAAAGCTAACGATTGACCTCTGACTCTTACCATATTAGTATTAAACTATTCCATGGTTTGAACATATTCGGGTTCGAGCCGGGCTTGGAGAGAGTCCAACAACCCAAACAAGAAACGGAACTCTGGTTCTAACCATATTAATGGAAGGTGTAGGCTTTAATATTGTTTAAGGGTTTTTTATGTCTCATCCTCTTTGCATGCAAATAACTATTATCTACATGGCATGGCATACATCTACATGTCACATACATCTACATGTTGTTATGCATCTAATGCAATTACATGGCATACAATTATGTCATGTATATATTTCCTTATATGTCATAACTATTTATGGAAATAAAATATATTTAAGATTTGATTCTCCAAATCAAATCATAATTAAATTAGGAAATAAATTTCCAAATCTAATCACATATTTTATTCATGAAATTATTTGATTAAGGAAAATCTATTTAGGAAACCAATTTCCTAAATCATTAAAACTACTTATGGAAATAAAATATTTTAAGATTTGATTTCCCAAATCAAATCATGATTAAATTAGGAAACAAATTTCCAGAATCTAATCAAATATTTTATTTATGGAAAATATCAATTTCCATAAATACTTCCAACTTTCCAAAAGTGGAAGATTTCCATAAATACTTCTAGACTTTCCAAAATTGAAAAATTTCCATAAATACTTCTAAATTTCCAAAATTAGAAAATTTCAAGAAATACATTATGACTATCGCAAAACCATTTTACGATTATGTCGAAACACAAACTGGGCTCGATACCCTTTGTTGGGTTTTAGGCACCATGGCATGTGTGTGTTCGATCATGTTTCGTAAAAACATGAACACAGTGAAGCAATAAAAATAATAAATCTATTTATTACAACACACACAACACACGCATGCATATTACAACAAGTGTAGACATAACCGTAAATTTAAATTTGCAATAAAAGGAAATTTATCTACGTTATACCTTTCGTATGACGTGTAGCGGGAACGGCATCAACCGGAACGATTCTCGCTAGAATCGTCTCTATCCGTATCCACACCGAGTTCCTCGGGATGACTTCGCTAAGCCACGAGCTTCGTCTTCGTACGGGTTACTAGCCTCGTGTTGAAGACGACGTGATCGAGAGATGATCACGATCCGAATCCAAATTCGGATCCTAAAGGCGAGTCCTCAAAACTTCGCTTCTCGGAGAGGTATTCGTCAACCGATTGGCCAGATCGCCGTCCTCCACCTCAGAGGATTACGAGATCGAATCCCGGTAATTTAGCGCTGTCGGAGCTCTAACCGTCGTCCAAGCGGCGCTCCGGCGGAAGGAGAAGAAGCTGTCAGAAAACTGGACAGCTTGGTGGAAAGGCGCGCCGGCCAAAACAAGGAAGCCAAGTGCTCACCTTTTCACGAGGCCTAGGAAGATCACCGGAGGGTTCACGGCTGAAGCTTGGGCCGCAAGGAGATGGGCGGCACACAAGGTGGCGGCAATGGAGTTAGCGCCAACAAGAGGAAGGGTTTGGGGGTTTTTAGGGTTTAAGCCCTATTTTATAGAGAACTAATTCTCTTAATGGTTAATGGATCATATCCATAAAGCCCGTTAACCCGCTCCATTAAGATAAGTTAAAATAAACCAAACCATGATGGTTTATTTTAAGTTAAAACGAACCGAACCAACTTTTGGTTCATTCGTTTAAAATAAACCCAACCCCTTTGGTTTATTCTCATCCATTGGATTAGAACCAAACCATTTTGGTTCATCCATTACGTCTTCATAAGACGCGGCCCATCCACGCTTCCATTGCGACTGAAATGATTTCATGCTCGCTTTATGTTTGGTCCAACCAAACCTAGTTTCTCTCGGTCTGAGAATCCCATTCTCAAGCTCGTTTTAAATCCTTTGGATTACGCTCGTTGTGCGTGTGACCAAATAGGTTCTCGGTTTATGTTGGCCGTCTATAATTAACCATTAATTATAGAACGATCATGAGTGGCACCTAGTAGTACATCATGATCCCCAATTAACCGAAAAGATCAACGGTTGATCCAGAACTATTTCTGAAACCCTTCAGTAGCTCGAATGATTCGTGCCCCATTCCCTTCACTCATCTTATACCCACTTGGTTCAGGACATGGTCTATAGTGTCAGTCCCCACTAGGCTGACTACGTCACACCTAGCCCAAGTATCATTTCCTCATCCTACGGATTCTAGTTACTCCACATGTATCGAAGAGTACCTTACTCTAAACATGTAATACTTTGGCCAAAGACTTTAGTAACAATCCGACGAGAGGCCATGGGTATACATCTCCTCACAAGGAGTGGTGAATCCTTTATAGGCTATTCAAACACCTTCGATCACTTCGACTTATACCCAATCATCCCGGGTCCACATCTCCTTAGAGATGTTTGCTTAAGATGTCAAAGCATAAGTCTCCATGATCAAGATGACTTGAATATCGCAAGTCAAAGGAACATCGCACTTAAGCCACAGTAAGAACTTCATTGACATATCTATATATGCAGAGAACCATATGAAGTCTTACGGCTGGTCACTCCAATGAACTAGTTACCATAACTAGCATCCACGATTAACTCGGACATCACTATGTCTCGGCCCGGTGAGAATCAATTTGCTTGGATACACCAAGGAGTATACCTCGTGCTAGTCTCTCGACAAATTGATGGTGTCCAAATCCATCAATTCATCGACTAGGGATAATTAGATACATCACAATTACACATGTAGAGATACTCACTAGTTGTGATCCAATCACAAATTCTCTCATCTTTGTGAATCGTATCGTGGACATTGATAAATGAGTTTAAGATCCAATCAAATACATAAAACATGTATACTCAAATAGTGAATCTTCATTTATCATATAAATGGTTCATACATAAGGCGATTGCCTTAGGACATCTCTCATATATTACTAACAGGGTTGAGGTATCGGACTCGCATTGCTTAACGTGATCTGGACTTCACTCCCTAGATCTGGGCAGACTTCCTCAAATGTCACCCATCCGAGAATGAGTTTGTGTTCTATCCATCTCTCATCCCCTTTCGAAGCCATCTCCTTAGACTCACTGCATGATCACTTTACCATAGCCCTCATCCATTAGGAGTAAATCTTTTCCCTTCCAATGACCTTTCTGCTTCTGACAATGTCCTTTACAAGGTCAGTGTTCATTGCATCCTTCCTATAGTTACCCGTGGGTTGGCCGTAGTTCGGCCCCCACACTTCTTTCTTTTGCATGAATTCCGTCAAGCATTAGATGTAAATATTAGTCTTAACATATTTCATTGCATAGTCCACTTCATTAATCCAAATAATGGCAAGGTCCACATTCCATATGGTCATGTGATCAGTGAGTGGCTTAGTTCCGTCGGCATCGACGTAACCAAGGGGGTCATTAAACCCATGACCACCAAATATGATCACATAAATGCCAGGACCTTCTCTTTAGTAGGATTGAAGCCCTCCGCTAGCTCCATGATCTGGGAGGATGGGTGGCAGTAGGTGGGTTGCGCTCCACCTATCCCAGCACCTACAGATGATGCTGCAGAGGGTGTCATTGTACTAGACTCGATCGTCACAGTGTTGGACTTTTCGAGCCGCAAAAACCGCTTTTTGCGTTGCGGAAACCCCGGAAGTCCGGCCACGGATCTGTGCGAAGATATATTAAAACAAAAACATGTATGTGTTTACTAAACCTAGATCTACCTTAGATCTAAAAGTTGAGAGTCTTACCCTCGATGCGACACCCTTTGCAAACCCCGCTCGTCCAAATAGCTTGTCGGAACTCTAGAGTGTCAAGTGAACACTCCTCTATTGGTATCCACACAAGCAATAGGTGGAGAAAAACACAACCTTGAGTGTGCTAGCACTCTTTGGATGGTTCGGCCAAGGAGGAGAGGGAGCTTGAGAGGATGATCCAAGGAAGAAGATGAAGTTGCAGTAACTCACCAAAATGAATTCCCCATCTAATGGAGTGGCTGGCCACTTCAAGGCTTGGGAGGTTACATGCATGCATGTAACTCCAAGAGCCAATGGCTCTTGGTCTCCCTCATGAGGTGGCACCACATGAAAAGTCAATGATGATGTGGAGCATCATCATTGGCCGGCCATGCCAAGTCATCATCATGACATGGCATTTGGTCAAGTCAAACTTGACCTTTCATCTTCCCTCTCAAGTCAAGTCAAACTTGACCTCTTATCTCCCATGGTTGATCAAATCCAACCATTTGATTCAAGTCAATTTAATTTAATGAATCTTTATTCATTAATTTAAATTGATTTGATGAATCATATCTAAATTAGACTCATTCAACACTTGAATCAAATTGAGTCCAACTCAATTAGTCTAATTTGGATTACTCTTAATCCAATTTGGTTCATCCCATGAACCTAATCCTAATGGTTCATCATATGAACCTAATCTCCATCTAATTGCCCTTTTGTGTATGACCCTATAGGTTCTTGTAACGTTGGCAATGTCCCTAAACCGATTTAGGAACATAAGCAATGAGCGGTATCTAGCAACACATCATTGCTACCCAAGTTATAAGAATGTTGAGCTTCAACATCACCTTTGTGACTACTAATTGTGACTCTCACAATATGTGACAATGTCCCTCTATCCTTGACATCTAGATTGACCAATTGAGGCATAGACCGTGTCATCCTCAGTACAATCTATATCTTGAACTCCAAGTAGACTCACTCTAATCAAATGAGCTCAATATCTCATATTGACTCATTTGGGCATGGCCATGCACTTCGTGGTCTCACTCTATCAAGAATATCGATGTCAACCGTCGTATAGGAGGGATAGATCCCATCTACATCACTCACATTCCTCGCATAATTTGTCACATACCCGATGTCGCCTTTATAGTCCACCCATTTACTGGTGACGTTTGACGAAGCCAAAGTATGCAACTCCTTATGTAGGGAACCATGGTGACTTCAGGTCTAAGGACTAATAGTCATACTAATAGCCACATGAGAAAGTATATGACACTCAAATAATGATCCATGATACTTTCTCATGGCGGGTCATTCAGTATACATTCTCCAATGCATACCCATGTGTCAACTTGATATCTCATATCCATGACTTATGAGATCAAGTCATCGTGTTGACATACATGCTAGTCTCTATGCATTAACATTGTACCTGAATGTTAATACTTGAATAGGAATGATTAAGAGTAGTGTTCTCTATATCATCTCATTATCAATTCAACCAATCGATTGATATAGGTAAGAACCTACTACTCAATGACATTATTATATTTAGTTATTTGGCACCAATACAAGTAAATATAATAACCATGCCTTTATAAATAGGAATATGATACAATAAAGTCCATACAACAATCATCACATGATTGGCTCTAGGGCTTTCACTAACAATCTCCCACTAGCACTAGTGTCAATCACCGTAGTATCTAATACCCAATGACCTACTGTGACCATCATGCTTTTTCTGTGCCAAAGCCTTGGTCAAGGGATCTGCGATGTTAGCCTCTGTGGGTACTCTGCAAATCTTCACATCTTCTCTATCAATAATCTCTCAAATGAGATGGAAGCGCCGTAGTATGTGTTTGGTTCGCTGGTGTGAGCGAGGTTCCTTAGCCTGTGCAATTGCTCCATTGTTGTCACAATAGAGCTCTATGGGATTTGCTATGCTAGGAACCACCCCAAGCTCATTAATAAACTTACGGATCCAAACTGCCTCCTTTGCTGCCTCAGATGCAGCGATATACTCGACTTCTGTTGTAGAATCAGCAACTGTGCCCTGCTTTGAACTCTTCCAGCTCACAATGCTACCATTCAAGAAAAATACGAACCCTGACTGCGATCTAAAATCATCCTGGTCAGTTTGGAAGCTGGCATTGCTGTAACCCTTTACAGCTAGTTCCTCATCGCCTCCAAATATCAAGAAATATTCTTTAGTCCTTCTCAAGTACTTAAGAATATTCTTGACTGCTATCCATGTTGGATCGAAGCGGATCGCTAGAGGGGGGGTGAATAGCGATAAAACCTTTTTCTTTTCTTTTCGTTCATTAAAACTCGAGAGATAATTAATTGCAGTGGAAATGTAAATGTAAAGTAAAAAGAGACAAAGGAGTTTTACTTGGTTCGTAGCCTTCGGCTACTACTCCAAGGCCCTAGCGGTCCTCGACCACGTACGGAGGGCAAAAACACTAAAGAACTCCTCCCCTTTAGAGGTAGAAGTTTAATCGATACAAGTAAAGCACAAAGCTTGAGGTAGAGGGACGCTCCCCCTCTCCTCGTTACGATAAAAGCTCCGAAAGTGAAAGTACTAAACTGAAATAAAACTCTAACCGACGTAATAAAATGAAAACAAATAAACCTAGATGTTAGAGAAGAAGCACTTCGTTGTCAGAGAAGTTGTAGCTTTGCGGAGGCTTAGAATTGATGATGAAACCCTAGGTTAGGACCTCCTTTTATAGCCTTTAAGCCCCTCATTGAATGGGTCTTCAACCAATAGGAATTGGGCACAAAACTCCTTGAAAAATGGTGATAAAGCTTGACTCCTCGAGGCTGATTTTTGACCATCGGTTGAACTGATTTCTTGGCGATTGAGCGATGGCTCAGCGGTTGAAGCGATCCTTGGCGGTTGAACGGATGGCTTAGCAATTGAACTGATTTTTGGCGATTGAACTGATTTTTAGACTTTTCATAATAAAGAGTTAGCTCGAAATATAAGTGAATTCACTTGCCATCCGATCTCAACATAGACCTTCCATGGGAAGTCTTGGTGATCGTCGCCTAAGGATGTCCCGTATGGTGGACTCGACCTTACTTACGCTCACTCACACGAGCTTACCTCAACATTTACCTTTGAAGCCTTGCTTCGGTCTCCACTGATTCCTTAGGCTCCTCCGAAGTCCTCCCTGTCGTCCACCACCGCGGCTTCCTCCGGAGTGTCGCTAGCCTTTAGCTCAGCTATAGCAATCTTACGCACACTCGATTCAGCTCGTGAGATAACGACATGAGCTTAACTTTGTATCGTTTGCTATAATCAAAACTCAGGTTCGACTTAGGTGCCTACTGCACCAACAATCTCCCCCTTTTTGATTTATGGCAAACCCACATACAAAGTTAAGTAAATAGCAAGCATGAAGAATAATGTGCATTAGAAACAAGAAATAAAGAAGATTAAGTTGGAGTAGTAAGGATTTTCTTCAAGTACTCCCCCTTGACCGAGGGTGAGTCTTGAAGAAAGACCTTAATCCTCCCCTTTGAGGGTTTCTTTAAGTAATTAACATTACTTAAAGTTGGCCTTAGTAAAACGTTTAAGTTAAGAGTTCTTCTTAACTTGGCCCTTTCTCCCCCTTAAGTAAAACATTAAGGGCATAATAAAGTAAAACGTTGACGCCACAAATAAGTTTAAGTTAAGAATTCTCTTAACTTGGCCTTTAATAAGTTTTCAAAACTTAAAGTTAACTTTTGGTTTAAATATAAAGTAAGAGTTAAGTTATCAAAAAAAATTTGACCCCTTAACTTGGGCCTTTTTCTCCCCCTTTTGCCATATATCGAAAAGAGTGAGTGTGTGTGTGGAAAACAAAAATAAGTGTTAAATTTAAAGTCCAAGCATGTTCCACATTATTTTGAAAATAATATACTAAAAATAAGTTCATCTATAAGATGTTCGACTCATATTTTGCTTGATTGATATGAAAGATCAACCAGTCCTGGTCAGAGTCGGTTAGTATGTATGATTATACTCCGTGGTTCATAGCGATGCACTAGCTCTACATCTGGAACCAGGAGTAAGGTCCTAACATCTCACGTCCATCTACGTGGCTAAGTACACAAACACATTAGTCCTATGTGTTGTGAGATGTATTGGCTCCTTAAATCTATAGGTGCATGATATCTAAGGTATGTCCTATACTAGTTCCATAAAAAATGAAAGTTAAGAAATAGTAGTAAGAAAATATAATTTGCAAGTTTCTATTCTACTACGCACATGCCTAATTTTCGTCTTAATAGACTAAATTCGACTTCGGGTAGGGGTTTAGTAAATAGGTCTGCTAAGTTAGACTTTGATTCGACGTATTCGAGTTGTATGGCTCCGTTGGCCACATGTTCTCGAATGAAATGGTGTTTGACCTCTATATGTTTGGTCCTAGAGTGACATATCGGATTCTTTGTAAGATTAATTGAACTAATGTTATCTACGTGAAGTTTAGTATTCGTAAAGTCTAACTTAAAGTCGTGGAGAGTGTGCTTCATCCAAAGAAGTTGCGTGACACACTCACCCATCGCGATGTATTCGGCTTCGGTGGTAGATAAAGCAACACAGTGTTGCTTCTTACTGCACCAACTCACTAGACTGAGGTGAAGTTGACAGCAACCACTCGTGCTCTTTCTATCGAGCTTACTCTGGCATAGTCCGAATCGAGTAGCCGATTAGTTGCTCGGTAGATCTAGGATACCAAATACCGCATTAAGTGTACCCTTTAGATATCTAAGGATACGCTTGACTAGAGTTAGGTGAGACTCCTTGGCAGTTTGAAACCTTGTGCACATACTTCTTACAAATAAGATATCGAATTCGGCTTGGATTAGGTAAAGGAGACTCCTATTATGCTCCTATAGTATTTTAAATCAATTGAATTTCCGATTACATCTTCTTCTATATTCACATTAGTTGCCATTGGGGTATTAATAATTTTAGCGTCTTGCATTCCAAAGCGTTTAATTAATTCCCTAGTATATTTGCGTTGATGTAGGTATATTCCATCTTTAGTTTGTTTAATTTGTAGACCTAAAAAGAAACTTAACTCACCTACTAAATTCATTTCAAATTCACTTTCCATAAGTGAAATGAACTCATTTAGTAGGATTGAGTTGGTGGTTCCGAAAATAATATCATCTACGTAGATTTGGGCTATGAATATGTCTTTACCTAAGGTTTTTATGAAAAGGGTTGGGTCAACTACACCTTGGTTAAAGCCTTTGGACTTAAGATAAATCGAAAGTCTCTCGTACCAAGCTCGAGGAGCTTGTTTAAGTCCATAAAGAGCTTTCTTTAACCTAAGGACATGATCGGGTTTGTCTAAACTTTCGAAACCGGGGGGTTGACTAACATAAACTTCTTCTTTAATGTATCCATTTAAGAATGCAGATTTCACATCCATTTGAAACAACTTAAATCCTCGATGTGCTGCATATGCTAATAGCATTCGAATGGACTCTAATCTAGCTACTAGGGCATAGGTCTCGTCGTAATCTAAACCTTCGACTTGACTAAACCCTTTAGCAACTAGTCTAGCTTTATTTCTAACTACTTCACCTCTATCATCAATTTTATTTCTAAACACCCACCTTGTTCCAATGATTGTTTTATCTTTAGGTTGTGGTACTAATTCCCATACTTCGTTCTTAGTGAATTGAGCCAACTCTTCTTGCATTGCAATAATCCAATCGGGATCAAGAAGAGCTTGGTCAATAGTTTTGGGTTCAATTTTAGAAATCAAGGATATTTGACTAAGGTTTCTGTATGAGGCTCTAGTTCGAACTCCTAGACTTGGATCACCTATCACTTGGTCGATAGGATGATTCATTTGAGTCCTAGTTGCATTTGGGTTTGAGTCTACAACTTGATCCATAGGATGACTCGTTTGAGTTCTAGTTTGGTTGGAGTCATCTATCACTTGGTCGATAGAGTGACTTGGTTGACTTAGGTTAGGATTAACACTAGACCTGATCTCTGGATCAGAGTTAGGTCTAGTATGAGTCGGTTCGCTAATTGGGGTTGCCGGGGGTTTTGTAGGTTCGTGTCCTTCATCAAATACTACATTGATAGTCTCCTCGACTCTAAGGGTGTCGTGGTTATATACTCTATAAGCTCTGCTTGTAGTCAAGTATCCTAGAAAGATTCCGGTCATGATTTTGGATGTAAATTTCCCTAGGTAATCCTTAGTGTTTAGGATATGTACCTTACACCCAAATACCCTAAAGTACTTGATGTTAGGTATTTTATCATGATAAATCTCGTATGAGGTCTTAAGGTGCCTCTTTACCATAAGGATTCTATTTTGGACATAGCATGTCGTATTCACGACTTCGGCCCAAAACCTATCGGGTAGGTTATACTCATTAAGCATTGTCCTAGCGGCTTCTTGTAGGGTTCTATTTTTGCGTTCTACTAGGCCATTTTGTTGTGGAGTTCTAGGGCAAGAGAACTCATGGTGGTATCCATTTAGGTTACAGAATTCTGTAAACCTATGGTTTTCGAATTCACCACCATGATCAGTCCTAAGTCTTTTGATTTTAATGCTTTTTTGATTTTCTATTAATTTAAATAGATTGATTAATTGATCTAGGGTATCACTTTTGTGTTTGATGAACCTAACCCAAGTAAATCTAGAATAGTCATCAATTATGACTAAGCAGAATTTACTTCGTTAAGTGACTTAGCTCGTGTGAATCAAATAGATCCATGTGTAGGAGCTCAAGCACACTTTTGGTTCGTTCTTGACTAGTTAGTTGATGTTGTGTCCTAGATTGTTTACCTTGTTGACAAGCATTACATATTTTATTATCCAAGTTATTGAGGTTAGGCAAACCTCTAACTAAGTCACTCTGACTCATCTTGTGGATGAGTCTTGGGTGTGAGTGAGAGTCGTCGGCCACAACCATGATTCCTCTTGCCGTGTCATAAGACACTTAGTTGAGGAGTTAGTTAAGTTAATAGTGTAAATGTTGTTATTTCTAGTTCCCTTAAGAATTGTTTTAGAGGTTTCGTTTGTATTAATTACGCATTCGTTTTCTAGAAATATGACCTTATAGTTATTATCACACAATTGGCTTACACTGAGAAGATTATATTGAAAATTTTCTACTAATAAAACATTTTGAATGACAAAATTTGAGTTAAGCTCAATATCACCTGATCCGATGATTTTGAGCTTGTCGTTATTTCCGAAGGCTACCGATCCTTGTCGTTTGAATCGAAGCTTCGAAAACTTGAGTTGATCCCCGGTCATGTGTCGGGAGCAACCACTGTCCAACATCCATTGATCCTACACGCAAGGTAGTTGGATCGGATATTAGATTTATTAAAAATTGGTTGAAAATTATTAACCTAAATCATCTCACCCACGTCTATATGATCAAACATATTAATCCTATATGTTCTTGTGAGATGACTTCCAATTTTAGTTGAATTAAATTTAATGACTTAAACACTTGTCAACCTTGTGTTAGATTCAGATTTGACCTTAGGCTCATCAAGTCACCTTTTCAAGATCATGGCTTCCAGGTCGTGGCGAGGCACAGAGGCCTTCTTTGATCGGAACAACGACCACTTCCTTAGACAAAGCCATTTTCAAGAAAATAGAGACTTGACTCACCTAAGACCACTTCCTGGTCTAACTAGTCTAGGATACGGCGAGGTAGCTTCAGCTAGTTCCACTCGGTCAAGTGCACCGAACTAGATATGCCTTATCTAACCCGAATACACAAGACTCCGCTTTCCTAGCGTACTATCATCTCGCCGCATCCTGGTACTATGTTATCAAGTATTGACGAGTTATAGTCCTATCTAACCATTCTAAAAAGAAAAATAAAAACCTAAGCATGCAATTTCTAAGTTAAAACACAAACAAATTTCGTACTAGCTCCCCCTGGACCGTTGAATCGATTCGGTCTCTCCACATAGTGGATTTGGTCCTTGGGAACCCAGTACTGGTTTGATCCTTAGTTTGAAATTAAGGTGGTCTTAGGGACCCATGCTTGGACACGTTTTTTATGTCTACTTACGATTGACATATACGACTTATTAGTCGTGTTTGAGCTAAACCCTAGCCCGGCCTTGTTGTACACGGCCCTTTGCGATCCAAGTAGGAGGTCAAGTCCTTTGGATCCCAAAGTAAACCTTTCCAACGTATTCCTAAGATCTTCAACTTGACTTTTCAAGAGTGAGTTCTCAACTTCGAGTTTTTCAACCCGAGTTGAGTCCTTCTCTTGAACTCGACTAGTCGAAGAGGTTAGGGAGACCTCGTGTTTGAGGAGTTTAACTTCCTCGACGAGTCTCGACCTTGGACTCGGACTTAGCTAACTTTCTATTTAAAACTTAATTGCACTATAAAGTGTGGTAATAAGAGAGCGACTTACCTTGATTTTATCTTTTGAGCCGGATCGTATCCGTGGCTTGTCTTGAATAGTGCTTGCGGTCAGACTCATCTTGGTTTCGATTTAAGTTCGATTCGACTCCATCTCCATTCCACGGTTTAGCCATAAGGACTCGATCGTTGTCTTCTTCCTCGGAAGCTTCTTCCCAAGTAGCGTTGAGTGCCTTTTTGTATTTTGGTGTCTTGCTCTTGAGTTTTGGGCATTCGGACTTAATGTGTGTTGCATTCATAACATCTTATGTTTGAACTTTTAGGCTTACCTTTGTTGGGTCGAGTGTGATTCATTTTGGCCCTTGACTATCCTCCTCCAAACTAGGTTGACTAGTTCGGCTTCCATTCGAGTCGACCTCGAATCGACTCATCCTCTTCTTCCTTCGGAGGTGGCTTGCTTGCGGTTTTCTTCTTTGAACTGCAAATAAAGCTATACCTTTCTCGGGTTCGAATTAGACGCTCATGAAGTTCAAAATCAGAAAAAAGTTCATCTAATCTAAGTTTAGAAAGATCCTTGGAGACCTTGTAGGCATCGACCATGGATGCCCACAAGGTAGTCCTTGGAAAGGAGTTTAGGACATACCTTATAAGATCACGGTTTTCGACCTTTTGCCTGATTGCGTGTAGGTTGTTGACTATGTCCTGGACTCGGGCGTGTAGTTGCGTCGCGGACTCATGTTCCTGCATTTTTAGGTTATATAGTTTATTGAATAGAAGATCACGCTTACATACCTTGGCTTCATCGGTCCCTTCGTGTAGCTCCACTAGTTTTGTCCAAAGGTCCTTTGTGCTTATGAAGGGGCCGACGCGATTTAGCTCTTCCTTGGATAAGCCGCATTGGAGGATTTGTGTTGCCTTGGCGTCAGCTTCGACTTGTCATTTTTTCACAATGGTCCATTGATCATAATCCAAGGAGTCACCCACTTCATTAGTCGGAAGTGTGAAACCCGTTTGGATTATGATCCACATCTCAATTTGGGTTTTGAGAAAGCATTCCATCCGACCCTTCCAATAACGGAAGTCATCTCCATTGTAAAACGGAGGTCGGACGGTGCTAAAACACTCGAGATGGGCCATTAGAACAAAAGACACAAGGAGACGAAGACGAAGAAACTAGCAATGACAAAAACACAAAAAAAAGTACCAAGACTCGCGTCTTGGATTAGTAGTCTTGAGAAAAAAATAAATCGAAATAAATCTGAAATAAACAGAATTAAAAAGAAAAAAAATCTGTAAAATGGCTAGATTGGTGGTTTCACCAAATCTTAGCAACCCCCGTCTCTGATACCAATTGTTGGATCGAAGCGGATCGCTAGAGGGGGGTGAATAGCGATAAAACCTTTTTCTTTTCTTTTCATTCGTTAAAACTCGAGAGATAATTAATTGCAGTGGAAATGTAAATGTAAAGTAAAAAGAGACAAAGGAGTTTTAATTGGTTCGTAGCCTTCGGCTACTACTCCAAGGCCCTAGCGGTCCTCGACCACGTACGGAGGGCAAAAACACTAAAGAACTCCTCCCCTTTAGAGGTAGGAGTTTAATCGATACAAGTAAAGCAAAAAGCTTGAGGTAGAGGGACACTCCCCCTCTCCTCGTTACGATAAAAGCTCCGAAAGTGAAAGTGCTAAACTGAAATAAAACTCTAACCGACGTAATAAAATGAAAACAAATAAACCTAGACGTCGGAGAAGAAGCACTTCGTTGTCGGAGAAGTTGTAGCTTTGCGGAGGCTTTTAGAGGCTTAGAATTGATGATGAAACCCTAGGTTAGGACCTCCTTTTATAGCCTTTAAGCCCCTCATTGAATGGGTCTTCAACCAATAGGAATTGGGCACAAAACTCCGTGAAAAATGGTGATAAAGCTTGACTCCTCGAGGCTGATTTTTGACCATCGGTTGAACTGATTTCTTGGCCGGTTGAACTGATGGCTCAGCAGTTGAACTGATCCTTGGCCGGTTGAACTGATGGCTTAGCAGTTGAACTAATTTTTAGACTTTTCGACTGTAATAAAGAGTTAGCTCGAAATATAAGTGAATTCGACGGCCACTTGCCATCCGATCTCAACATAGACCTTCCATGGGAAGTCTTGGTCGGATCGTCGCCTAAGGATGTCCCCGTATGGAGGACTCGACCTTACTTATGCTCACTCACACGAGCTTACCTCAACATTTACCTTTGAAGCCTTGCTTTCGGTCTCCACCTGATTCCTTCGGCTCCCTCCGAAGTCCTCCCGGTGTCGCCCGACCACCGCAGCTTCCTCCGGGTGTCGCTAGCCTTTAGCTCCATCTATAGCAATCTTCTGCACACTCGATTCAGCTCATGAGATAATGACATGAGCTTAACTTTGTATCATTTGCTATAATCAAAACTCGGGTTCGACTTAGGTGCCTACTGCACCAACAATCCAGTGACGCTCACCTGGATCTGACTGGTATCTACTCGTCATGCTCAAAGCATACGAGACATCAGTGTAGGGATATATACTGAAAAGTCTATCTTTTGTATGAACATATTTATTTTGGAATAAGAATCACATGATCATTGTTTGTATATTTTTATGGTTATGCAATATTGTCTAATATTTTACATTATAGATAATATGGTGTGTGGTGTCACACAGGAGATCATGTTATCGGCCCCTTGAAAAGTATAAGTAAAGGCTCACAACCGAGATGGCTTTGGATAAACCATCGGAATGGTTGTAGTATGATTTGATATTGGTTTGTCTTGACCATAGAATCACACTAGTGCACTTTGTGTGTATTGAGCAGGACCGACTTAGAGGTGATTCGATTTATTGCTGACTACATAATCGAATCGGACCTCAGATATTATTTACTACATACTCTTAATCCCGATATAATAATGGGCACATATACTTAGTACTCATCTCTTTGATTTACCAATGGGAGAGATTTATAGATTAAATCGATAGGCTCGGTAAGTTGGGAGATGATATTATTTATATGGTGTGTCGTTGATTATAGGAGGAAACTGTATCCTATATATTAGGATGATGATGTCCCCTTGAGGAGCTCATAAGGTTCATCATGTAAACCCTGCAGGTGGACTTGGTCCGGCATGATGAAAAGGTTGAGTAGTACTACTCAAGAAGTTAGATGTTGATTAATTAATGGTTAGTAAATTAATTAATCGATGGACATTCAAGATCTTAAACACGGGGAGAAAATGTACAAATAATATATGGAGCCCATATTATCATATGGGGGTTGGTGAGGTAGATCAATGATGATCCTTTAGTGGATTGGATCATCATTAGTGGATCGGACTTTATGTGGGCTTGATCCATGGGTGGCCAAGATCCAACTCCTCCTCATGGTCCCTAATGTAGCCTATTAACACCTCATGAAGCTTAGATCCAATGGATAGAAACAAAACTCTAAGATCCATTGGTAGAGATTAAATCTCTAAGATCCGACGGTTGAGATTAAATCTCTAGATCCGACGGTTGAGATTAAATCCCTAGAACCAATGGAGGAGATTAATTCATGACTTATCCCTAACTCTATAAAAGGAGGGCATGGGAGTTGGCGTGAACTACATGAAAGGAGAGCTAGGGTTTGGGTGGCAAGAAGGAATCCTAGTTGAGATAGGATTAGGGTTAGGGTTTGGAGGCTAGGGCAGCACCAAATAAGGAAGGTGATTGTTTCTTCTTCCTCCTCTTGTGGACGGCGTCCAGATTGGTTTCCAGCCCCTTCCAGCCTTTGACCGGCTCCCAAAAGGCCCTACTTTCTTCTCCTTAGGTGGTGGAAACAAGATATAGGGCTTCCCTTGGTGTCTTGATTGTTTTCCATCATCTTCTCCTTCTCCTTGTTGGCCTCCTTGTTGGTTGGTTTTAGGGAGGAGAAAACCTTGTTTCTACTCTTTCTCTTGCTTTGGAAGAGCAAGGAAGGAAGATTTGCGATCTAGGAGCTTCGACTTTTGGTAGAGTGTCGCCCACACGACATCCGAAAGGAGGAAGGTCATACATTAGAAGATCAAGAGGTATATCTATTCTCTTTTCTCTTTTGTTTATTGCTTGTATTTGTTTTTCAATTATAAGCATGTTATAAATCTGTAAATGGCTAAATAATACTTGGATCCCGAGCATAAACACAAAAACCGGCGATCCGGACATCGTCTATTCTGCGGCTACTCGTAGAATAGAGGATGGTCGCTTGAACAACTAGTTTGTTCAAGTGACCTCTCTAAACAAATAGCACGACGATGACTTGGTGGTTTGGGCAATCCCTTTTGTCTGGGATTAAATTTTTTTAATCCGTGGACATCGAAGGGATCGCCATGATTAAACGATCGAGGTGAAGTGGGAAGCGAAGCTTCCCCTCACGGACTCGATAAGCTAAAACCATTAAATTGGTATGTGAGCTTCCGGGGCAAAACCCCTTCAATTGGTATCAGAGCCAAGGTTTCCAGTTTTGTGTGTTTAGGATTCAGTTAATTTTTATGCACTTTTTCATATATTATATGTGCCGGATAATAGTAGGATATGCGTAGTTTAACTCTTTAGTTGCAGGCATAAGATCCGACTATTATGGTCATATGTGTGTATGTGATTGTATGTGTGTAAATATTTATTTTGTTGAATCCTCGAGGTTGACGAGGCTAGTATTTAGTTTTTGTAAATTAAATACGGCATTGTTTAGCCACTCTTTATTTTATTTTACTTTCAATCTAGATTTCATGTACACTCCCTCGTGGAGTATAGGATCGATGGATGTAAATTAAAATAGGTTTTAGTCTCGGCTCGGATCTTCGGATGGCTCGTACATGGCGTAGGAGGAGCGGACGAGATGGCGATGCGACGGGAGTCATATTGAAGACAAAAGCCATAATAGTTGGAAAATAATTTATTTTTCATATTTATTGCTTTTTTTTTTATATGCATGTCGTAGGCTAGGAAAATTCCTCAATTTCAAATTACTAAGTGGGAGAGGGAATTTTTTAAATTCCCACGGCCACCATTACAATTTGACATGTGATGCAAACAAACTTGCGCGTCGGCTCTGAGTGCCTTCCTCCCCATCGGATGGGTTTGTTTGCGGATCACAAGGTCGAATATGGTTATAGGAAATTATTAAGGAGCGTGTGTACTTGCCCATCGTAAGGCACATAACCCGAGATAATTACCTTAGTACCAAGTAATGGTGAACACTTAGATACAAATATAAGTATCCTCCCCATCGGAGTCACTGCTTTTATTTGTAGGGCCAAAGAGGAACCAACTATTAATTTTACTTGTCAAAAAGTTAGGTTGACAAGATAGTAAAATTAATGGGTAAAACCTCCTCTTACAAATGTAGAATTCGTATATGTCCACACTATCGTGGCATACGATATTCTCGGTATTTTGAGGTGTTGGTTGATTTTAAAATTTTATTGTTTGAGGAATCAATAATTTTTGAAATCTACAGTAATGATCTATGTGATTCTTAGGATTTTCAAGAATGACTTACAGTCTACTTGTTATGATACTAAAGGAAAATAAACTTACTATACCCAAATTATGATGATTGGAAAAGAATCTAGATATTGTCTTATCTGCTAAAGAGTACAAGTATGCACTCTTCGAAGAGTGTCCACAAGCCATGGTTGCTCAAAAAGGTTTCTACTTCTAAGCTGAAAGGCAAGAAGAAGGAGAAACAAGGTGGAGCAAAGGTGGTGGGAGGATCTCAGGGAGGAGTGAAGAAGCCGAAAGGCAAGTACTTCACTTGCAAGCAGGATGGACATTGGAAGAAGGACTATCCCAATCTAAAGTAGAACAAAGGTATACCCTTTGGACTAGTCGTTGAACCATGATTAGCGGTGTTATCTACCGGCACCTGGAGTGTAGATACGGGAGCCACTGATCATGTCTGCAATACTTTGCAGGGGTTCTAGGAAACCCGACGACTAGCTAAAGGGGAGGTTACCATTTACTTAGGCAATGTCATGAAGGTGGCGACTATTGCAGTGGAAGAAGTTTTATTTTTCTCTTCAGGAAAATAAACTTTTTGGTTCTTAAGAATTGCCTTTATGTACCTTTATTTAGAAAGAATTTAGTTTCAGTTTCTAAATTGTTTATGGATGGATATTCTATTTCTTTTAATGACAGAGCTGTTATAAAAAGGAATACGGAGAATAGCTGTTCAGGTACATTGATAGGAAATTTGTACACACTTAAACCAAAACCTCCCACGAAGCAAATTGAAGTTAATAACTCATCTTCTAATTCCAATAAGAGAAAAGAACCTTCGAAGATGAACCAAACATATCTTTGGCATCTTAGGCTTAGTCATATTAACCTAAGCAGAATTCAAAGATTGATAGCTGATGGACCTTTGGGTTCATTAGTGGAGGATCTCCCAACCTGTGAATCTTGCTTGGAGGGTAAGATGACCAAGAGGCCTTTTAAGGCCAAGGGGTATAGAGCCAAAGATGTGTTAGAATTGGTTCATTCTGAATTGTGTGGTCCTATATCTATCCAGGCTAGAGGTGGTTTTGAGTATTTCATCTCTTTTATAGATCATTACTCAAGATATGGATATATTTACCTAATGCGCCGCAAGTCTGAATGCTTTGACAAGTTCAAAGAATTCAAGGCTGATGTGGAGAAACGTCAAGGTAAAAGTATCAAGACACTACAATCTGATCGTGGTGGTGAGTACCTCTTGGGAGAGTTTAGGAACTACTTATCAGAGGCTGAGATTCAATCCCAATTGACTGCACCTAGCACACCCCAGCAGAACGGTGTAGCAGAGCGAAGGAATAGGACTCTTATTTAGATGGTTAGATTGATGATGAGTTATTCTGACTTGCCAGATTCGTTCTGGGGATATGCTCTAGATACGGCGGTGTACATTCTGAACTTGGTACCATCTAAATCAGTGCCTTCTACTCTCACAGAGTTGTGGACTGGGCGAAAGCCTAGTCTAAGACATATTCGGATATGGGGGAGTCCAGCACATGTGCTGAAGGCAGATGCTGGTAAGTTGGAACCTCATACAGAAGTACGCTTGTTCGTTGGCTATCCCAGGGGAACGAAGGGTGGATTGTTTTATAGTCCTAGAGATCAGAGGGTGATCGTTAGCACGAACGCCAGATTTCTAGAGGAAGACTATGTGATGAGCCACAAGCCCATGAGTAAAATTGTTTTGGAGGAGTTAAAAGGGGAAGTCACTTCTTTAGTACCGCCGGTACAAGAGGATATACCACATGTCACTGCACCGCGTGTCACAGAGGATACACAGGTGATACCTCGTTGTAGTGGGAGGGTTGTGAGACAGCCTGATAGATTCATGTTCTTGGGAGAATCTTCTGATTTGGTCCCTGGCGAACATGAACCTGATCCCTGGACATATGACGAGGCAATCCAAGATAAAGATGAAGTATCTTGGCAAAGTGCAATGAATGTTGAGATTGAATCTATGGATTCAAATCAGGTTTGGGAGCTAGTAGAACCACCCGATGGTGTAAAAACCATTGGATGCAAGTGGATCTACAAGAGAAAGAGAGGAATAGATGGGAAGGTTGAGACCTTCAAAGCGAGGCTTGTTGCGAAGGGGTATACTCAGAAAGAGGGTATCGATTATGAGGAGACCTTTTCGCCGGTACCCATGCTTAAGTCTATCCAGATTCTCTTATGCATAGCAGCTCATATGGATTATGAGGTGTGGCAGATGGATGTCAAGACAGCTTTCCTTAATGGAAGTCTTGAGGAAAACATCTACATGAAGCAACCAGAGGGATTCATTGCTAAGGGCAAAGAGCATCTTGTATGTAAGCTTAATCGGTCTATTTATGGACTGAAACAAGCTTCGAGGTCTTGGAACATCCGCTTTGATGAGGTGATCCAGTCTTATGGATTTATTCAAAGTCCGGATGAGTCTTGTGTATACAAGAGATGCGACGGAAACATAGTGGTATTTCTTGTACTATACGTAGATGACATTTTGTTGATTGGCAATAATATCATGGTGTTTTTGGATGTAAGGGTATGGTTGTCCAAACAGTTTGATATGAAGGACTTGGGAGAGGTGGGACACATCCTTGGGATCAAGGTTATAAGGGATCGTAGGAAAAGGATGTTGTTCTTATCCCAAGATTCATACATAGACACGATTATGGAGCGCTTTAGCATGTAGAACTCCAAGAAGGGTTTTCTACCTTTCAGGCATGGAGTTCCTTTATCTAAGGAGATGTGTCCTAGATCATCTATAGAGATAGAGGAGATGAAGGTGGTTCCTTATGCTTTGGCAGTAGGAAGCCTCATGTATGCGATGCTCTATACGAGACCAGATATCTGCTTTGCCGTGGGCATGGTCAGCAGATATTAGAGTAATCCAGGACAGGGACATTGGACTGTGGTAAAGCATATATTGAAGTACTTGAGAAGGACTAGGGAGTATATGCTGGTTTACCCGGCAGACCAATTACTCCCTGTGGGTTACACGGATTTCGACTTCCAATCTGATAGGGATAACAGTAAGTCTTCCTCAGGTTTTGTGTTTACTTTGGGAGGTGGAGACATTGTATGGAGGAGTGTCAAGCAGAAGTGCGTGGTCGACTCCACCATGGAAGCTGAGTATGTGGCGGCCTCTGAAGCGGCCAAAGAAGTTGTATGGCTCAGGAACTTCCTGATGGACTTGGATGTGATTCCTGGTTTGCCCAGAACTATCACAATTTATTGTGATAATAGTGGTGCAGTTGTAAACTCGAAGGAACAACGAGCCCATAAGGCTAGTAAACACATAGAGCGCAAGTACCACCTGATACGAGAAATCGTAAAGAGAGGAGAAGTTGTTGTGGCCAAGATTGCATCGGAGGATAACCTGGCAGATCCTTTCACTAAGGCCCTTCCGACGAGAGCTTTTGATAGGCATGTGGAGGGAATGGGGATCAGATGTATGGCACTTTGAGGACAGCATAGTCTTTTAGTATAAGTGGGAGATTGTAGGGATGTATACTAAAAAGTCTATCTTTTGTATGAACATCTTTATTTTGGAATAAGAATCACATATTCATTGTTTGCATATTTTTATGGTTATGCAATATTGTCTAATACTTTACATTGTAGATAACATGGTGTGTGGTATCACACAGGAGATCATGTTATCGGCCCCTTGAAAAGTATAAGTAAAGGCTCAGAACCTAGATGGCTTTGGACAAACCATCGGAATGGTTGTAGTGTGATTTGATATTGGTTTGTCTTGACCATAGAATCACACTAGTACACTTTGTGTGTATTGAGCAGGACCGACTTAGAGGTGATTCGATTTATTGTTGACTACATAATCGAATCGGACCTCAAATATTATTTAGTACATGCTCTTAATCCTGATATAATAACGGGCACATATACTTAGTACTCATCTCTTTGATTTACCAATGGGCGAGATTTATAGATTAAATCGATAGGCTCGGTAAGTTGGGAGATGATATTATTTATATGGTGTGTCGTTGATTATAGGAGGAAACCATGTCCTATATATTACGATGATGATGTCCCCTTGAGGAGCTCATAAGGTTCATCATGTAAACCCTGCAGGTGGACTTGCTCCGGCATGATGAAAAGGTTGAGTGGTACTACTCAAGGAGTTAGATGTAGATTAATTAATGGTCAGTAAATTAATTAATCGACGGACAGTCGAGATCTTAAACACGGGGAGAAAATGTACAAATAATATATGGAGCCCATATTATCATTTAGGGGTTGGTGAGGTAGATCAATGATGATCCTTTAGTGGATTGGATCATCATTAGTGGATCGGACTTTATGTGGGCTCTATCCATGGGTGGCCAAGATCCAACCTCTCCTCATGGTCTCTAATGTAGCCTATTAACACCTCATGAAGCTTAGGTCCAATGGATAGAAACAAAACTCTAAGATCCATTGGTAGAGATTAAATCTCTAAGATCCGACGGTTGAGATTAAATTCCTAGAACCAATGGAGGAGATTAATTCATGACTTATCCCTAACTCTATAAAAGGAGGGCATGGGAGTTGGCATGAACTACATGAAAGGAGAGCTAGGGTTTGGGCGGAAAGAAGGAATCCTAGTTGAGATAGGATTAGGGTTAGGGTTTGGAGGCTAGGGCGGCACCAAATAAGGAAGGTGATTGTTTCTTCTTCCTCCTCTTGTGGCCGGCATCCAGATTGGTTTCCAGCCCCTTCCAGCCTTTGGCCGGTGCCCAAAAGGCCCTACTTTCTTCTCCTTAGGTGGTGGAAACAAGATATAGGGCTTCCCTTAGTGTCTTGATTGTTTTTCATCATCTTCTCCACCTTCTAGTTGGTCGGCGGCAAGGGGATTGTATGCTTCTTGTTGGTTGGTTTTAGGGAGGAAAAAAACCTTGTTTCTACTCTTCCTCTTGCTTTGGAAGAGCAAGGAAGGAAGATTTGCGATCTAGGATCTTTGACTTTCGGTAGAGCGTCACCCACACGACGTCCGAAAGGAGGAAGGTCATACATTAGAAGATCAAGAGGTATATCTATTCTCTTTTCTCTTTTATTTATTGCTTGTATTTGTTTTTCAATTATAAGCATGTTATAAATCTGTAAATGGCTAAATAATACTTGGATCCCGAGCATAAACACAAAAACCAGCGATCCGAACATCGTCTATTTCGCGGCTACTCGTAGAATAGAGGATGGTCGCTTGAACAACTAGTTTGTTCAAGTGACCTCTCTAAACGAATAGCACGACGATGACTTGGTGGTTTGGGCAATCCCTTTTGTCTAGGATTAAATATTTTTAATCCGGGGACATCGAAGGGATCTCCATGGTCAAGATACCAAGGTGAAGTGGGAAGCGAAGTTTCCCCTCACGGACTCGATAAGTAAAACCATTAAATTGGTATGAGAGCTTCCGGGGCAAAACCCTACATGTCATGCTGTGTACTTGTCCTGATGTCTCGTATGCTTTGAGCATGACGAGTAGATACCAGTCAGATCCAGGTGAGCATCACTGGATAGCAGTCAAGAATATTCTTAAGTACTTGAGAAGGACTAAAGAATATTTCTTGATATTTAGATATCGAAGGGATAAAGAATATTCTTAAATACTTGAGAAGGACTAAAGAATATTTTTAATCTGGGGACATCGAAGGGATCGCCATGATCAAACTGTTGGGGATATTTTGAACGGCTAGAGGGGGGGTGAATAGCGTTGAATTCGTACGTCGATGGAATTCGTTCATGATCGTCTCTACAAAACTCGTTATGCGCAGCGGAATAGAAATAATCAAAGCAATAACGAAAAGATACAATCACGAACACAAGGATATAACGTGGTTCGGAACCGAACGGTTCCTACTCCACAGATCGAGCTCTAAAGAGCCCTAGTGATGCACACGCACTCACTAATCACAAATACTCCTTCTCGACACAAGTCGGAGGTGGAGAAACCTCTTACAATAAGATTACAACAATAATCTAAATACAACAAGCAAATATAAGAAGAAATACAACAAGAGAAGTAAAGAACACTTTACAAAAACTCTTTAGAAGCTTGCTTGTTGATTGCCTTGGACTAGCAATTGAAAGCCTTGATTTGCAGCAGCAAATCGCTTCAAAACGTCCAAGAAAATCGGTTGCAAAAACCCTCCCGTCGAGCTCCTTTTATCCTTGCGCGCGACTTGGATTTCCGCCCATCTCATTGCCATAAGTCTGCCGATCGATGATGCCATGTCTGTCGTGAGACAACGGCTCAATCCACGCTGAAAAAACTCGGCGGATCTCTTGGCGATGGCCGCCAACATTGGCGTAGCGAGTCGGCCGCCCGATCGGCTATGGAGCGATACGTGCTCATGTGAACTAGCGATCATTGAGCCCTTCCGTAGACATCAGAGGTTATAACCCAAAGTATGGTGCCCCATACTTGCTAGACCACCCTTAGCCTAGACCTAAGCCTTCTAGCCACCTCCATCAGCCTCACGCCTCTCGGATCCCTCCAAGTCATCCATGACTTGTTCATCCATCGCGCTAGCCTCCAGGTGCTTCCCTCGGCTATGTCATGCTAACGGTGTCTACACCGCCAAGGCACATTGAACATACGCCACCAAGACTCCGCTTGGACTTTACGCCGCCAGCCATTGGTCTTATGCTGCCAAGACTCCCGCTTGGACTTTACGCTGCCAATATCAAACCCTTGGACTTCTCAAATGCCAAGACTCAAGCTTGGACTTTCCCTTGCCAACCCTTGTTGGACTTTCCATGCCAAGACCATGCTTGGACTTTCCTTGCCAACCCATGTTGGACTTTTCATGCCAAGACCATGCTTGGACTTTCCTTGCCAACCCATGTTGGACTTTACATTGCCAAGACCCATGCTTGGACTTTTCATGTGCCACTTGGACTTTTCATGCCAAGTACTCAAGACTTGGACTTTACCAAATGCTAAGTGTTCCACTTGGACTTTCCCATGACAATTACATTGTCATATGTTTTTGTCGAAACATCAAAACATCACTCGAGTCAAACTCGAGTCCTGGTCAATCGTGACCTGGGCCAATTGCACCAACAATCTCCCCCTTTTTGATGTTTGACAAAAACCAAACAAATCATTTGAGTTAGACCACTAACTCAATCCCTTACCAATTATCCCAAATTGGTAAACACTCTCCAAATGTTCTCCCCCAAACATTCTCCCCCTTTTTGACTAACATCAAAAAGGTTTTCTCTCCAAGGAGGTCAATGTCTCATGTCCCAATGAGATCTTACAATCTCCCCCTTGATCCAAAAATAAATTCCTAGGATGCCTACCATCTTCCTTTTGATAATTCACATATCACTCAAGAGAGGCAATCCTATACTCTCTCCCAATTTCCAAATTGGGTATCAAAAACCCATCAATTTTTCCAATTGATGATACTCTCCCAATAACTTCTCCTCTTCAAGGAGAAAAACACATCCATCATTCCAAGATGGATACCTCCCCCTAAAGGCTTTCTCCCCCTTAACCATTGCACCAACAATGTCCTTGGGAAGTCCCTAAGCAAATAGGAACTTTAAACCATCAAAATTAAGGTTAGAAATTCAACATTGAACTTTCCAACACCTTAACATTGATACTAACCCTAAACAACTCTCCTAATCCATATCCAATGGATTTTCACCCTTTATAATGCTTCCTAAAGCATATCCTAGGGTTAGGAGTGATTAGGGACCTTTACCGTGGCTGAACACGGGCTAACCAAACCTAGTTTTCTCGAAATCAAACCTGGCAGTCGACTCTGTGATGTCGATCACGATCACACTCACATCGATCAAGCGCCACACAGGCGTCGGATCGATAACTGAAAATCTCGATTTTCAGCTATCAGAAATGAATTTTGGAAATTCATAAATAATTATACGTAATTCGAAAAATCGTGAAAATTCATACGTATAATACTTATGACACACACAATGGGTGAAAAATATTTGAAAATTATTTTAACCATAAAATAGTGAGTTTGATACAAAACTCAAAACCATTGAAATTTTCAATGTTTTGGCCCTATTTTGTATCAACTTCATCAATGGTGATTGCTATCAAAAGATAGACTTCACCAAGGTTTTTCAAAATGATTTTAAAATGTTTTCAAAACCTTATTTTGGATCATATTCCTTGGGCTCTATGTACATGACTTGTACACAAGCTTTCCCAATGATCCACATTTGAAATTAGATGAGTTTTAGTTCATCTAGATGCAAAAACTATGCACCTTGAACTTAACTCATATCCTAGCATCTCACATGTATCTATGGTGTATAAATACACATACATGTCAATTGGATGTGAGATGTAGGTTTTGGTTCATTTAATCTAGGGTTTCATGCATTTTTTTAAGGCAACCCTACTTGATTCCCTTACAAATGGAACTCCAAGTCATGTCATTGTCCTTAAATCAATTTCAATCAAATTATCTTAAATGCATGAGTGATTATGGCATTTGAGATGATATAGATAAACACATGCTCATAATCATGATGTCATGGCATAATATGAAATCTAAAAACACATGACATTTAATCCTTAATCCTAAACATGTACATGACATATAGAATGATTAAAAATAAGCATGATGTCATGGCATGTTATATGGCAAACAAAGCATGGCATATAAAATATATAGGTATAGTAATACCTAAATTTTAATATTAATTGTCATTTCATATAATTAATTATATTTTGCCATATTTCTATTTTTCTCCCAAATGTGCCAAAAACCCAAAATGGCACACTAACCTCTAAACCTAAATTGTGCCAATTTAATTGATTTTTCTTAATTTCAAAAGTGCATTGGCACATCCTAAAATCTTTTAGGATATTGATTCAAGTCTATTTCCAAGGTAACCATAACCTTGAAAATATCCTAAAGTGCCACCTTTACCATGGTTGAGTTAACTACCCATCCAATCAAGGTTGGCACACCCTAAACCCATCTAGCATGAATCAATCACGCTCTTAGGAACCCAAAACCGATTTGAGCTCCTAGGGTTAATTAGGTATTCCTTAGGGATAACCTCCCTAGATACCTTCCTAATGACCCTTCTAGGCTTAGAAGCCTTGGTCATTTTGGTTTTGCCATGGTTAACTCTAGGGGTGACTCCCCTTGTAACCTTCTTAGTGGCTTCCCTAGGTTTCCTAGAAACCCTAGCCACTAGGCACACACCATGGTCAACTCTAGGGATGACTTCCCTATTGACCTTAGTCTTCCTAGACCTAGTTTGTGTTCCATAATCAAATGGAACACTATGGTAAGCCACCTTAGGCTTAGGTTTGTGACCCAAACCTTGCTTGCCCTTGGTTGACTTTTGACTCTTAGGTCCTTGGTGTTGACTTTGACTTTTGGACCTTTGACTTTGACCAATTGACCCTTGCATTTGATTTTGCATAATGTTGAGGGTCTTTTCAAGTTTTTCAAGCCTTGACCTCAAGGCTTGATTTTCCTTTTCTAATATCTCAATTTTTGATTTTTCATTTTCTCTTGAGATATTTTTATTTCTAGGCATATGTCTAGATTTCTTAGCATTAAAGCCTAGATGTTCTCCTATTTTCTTAATGCTTTCCTTAGGTAATATATTTTTAGGGACATTAGTCCCAAATTTCTTCTTGTTTCCTAAGTGAACACTCTTAGCACCTAAACAAAAGTATTTATTTCTATTAGCATGCTTTTCATGGCAAATTGCAAGAGAATTAAAATTCCTAGCATGCTTTTGACTTTTAAATTTAGAAGATGCATTATTGAAATATACCTTAAGGTTTGCCTTGGAGGCTCCCCCTACATGTATAGCTCCTTCTTGGGTCTTTTTGCTCCCCCCTAGGACATTGATTTCGGTAATGCCCCGGTTGCCGGCACTTGAAGCAAATGACTTGCTCCTTGCTTTTCTTGGCATTGGGAACACCGGCTTCATTGACCTTTGGAACCGGTTGAGCCTTCTTGACCCTTTTTGGACACTTACTCTTGTAGTGTCCGGATTCCCTACACTCAAAACAAATGATATGAATTTTATTTGAACCTTGAGTGTTTGAGTTACCTAGGGTAGTTGTAGGTGCCGGAATCGAATTTTGAACTTCTTCATCTTGACCAGATGTCGAAGCTTCTTCTTGATGCTCCGGTGTTGAGGAAACTCTAATCTCCTCCTCAATCCTAGAAGTGGATGCTTCTTCCACCTCCTCCACCTCTTCCGATCCAGATGTTGATTCTCTATCAACCTCCGAATCCTCAAGCTCTTTGGATGAAGATGTATTTGCTTCTTTTTGAGCTTGAGAGGATGAGCACTCTTCTTCTTCTTCTTCTTCTTGGACCAATGATGAGTTTTCATGGAGCTTTACCACTTGGCTCCACAACTCCTTAGCATCCATATAGTCCCCTACCATACACACAATCTCATTAGGGACCAAATCAAGAATAAATTTTACTACCTTCATGTTTTTCTCGAAGGCTTGGAGTTGATCTTCACTCCACTTCTTCTTCTTGAGGAATCCTCCCTTTGGTCCTATTGGATAGCTAAAACCCTCCATCAAGATAGACCATTCTTCGAAGTCCCTCATCATTAGGAAGTCTTCAATTCTTGACTTCCATTGCTTAAACCCTTCTTGTCCATAGAAGGAGTAAGGGATTGGTGTGTTAATGTTCCATCCCAATTGTTCTTCCATCTTCACCCTCTAGCTTCTTTGTCCTAGCTCCCGGCGGTTAGTCCGTAGAAGAGCCCCGGGCTCTGATACCACTTGTTGGGGATATTTTGAACGGCTAGAGGGGGGGTGAATAGTATTGAATTCATACGTCGATGGAATTCATTCGCGATCGTCTCTACAAAACTCGTTATGCGCAGTGGAATAGAAATAATCAAAGCAATAACGAAAAGATACAATCACGAACACAAGGATATAACGTGGTTCGAAACCGAACGGTTCCTACTCCACGGATCGAGCTCTAAAGAGCCCTAGTGATGCACACGCACTCACTAATCACAAATACTCCTTCTCGACACAAGTCGGAGGTGGAGAAACCTCTTACAATAAGATTACAACAATAATCTAAATACAACAAGCAAATATAAGAAGAAATACAACAAGAGAAGTAAAGAACACTTTACAAAAACTCTTTAGAAGTTTGCTTGATGAAGATACAACAAGAGAAGTAAAGAACACTCTACACCGCCAAGCCACATTGGACTTACGCTGCCAAGCCTCCGCTTGGACTTTACGCCGCCAGCCATTGGTCTTATGCTGCCAAGACTCCCGCTTGGACTTTACGCTGCCAATATCAAACCCTTGGACTTCTCAAATTCCAAGACTCAAGCTTGGACTTTCCCTTGCCAACCCATGTTGGACTTTCCATGCCAAAACCATGCTTGGACTTTTCTTGTCAACCCATGTTGGACTTTTCATGCCAAGACCATGCTTGGACTTTCCTTGCCAACCCATGTTGGACTTTACATTGCCAAGACCCATGCTTGGACTTTTCATGTGCCAAGTGTCCCACTTGGACTTTTCATGCCAAGTACTCAAGACTTGGACTTTACCAAATGCCAAGTGTTTCACTTGGACTTTCCCATGACAATTACATTGTCATATGTTTTTGTTGAAACATCAAAACATCACTCGAGTCAAATTCGAGTCCTGGTCAATCGTGACCTGGGCCGATTGCACCAACACAAACGACCGAGGTGATGTGGGAAGCAAAGCTTCCCCTCACATACTCGATAAGCTAAAACCATTAAATTGGTATGTGAGCTTCCGGGGCAAAACCCCTTCAATCAGGACGAGTACACAGCATGGTGTACATGATAGATCCTATAGCAGATGCGTAAGGGATCTTATCCATGCGGTCTCTCTCCTCTCTAGAAGAGGGACTTTGAGTCTTCGAAAGACTCACACCATGTGACATCGGCAGAAGTCCCTTCTTGGAATTCTACATGGCAAACCGTAGTAATACCGTGTCAATGTATGTACTCTGACTTAGGCCAAGCAATCTCTTAGATCTATCTCTATAGATCTTGATACCTAGAATACAGGCTGCTTCACCTAAGTCCTTCATTGAGAAGCACGTCCCCAGCCAAATCTTCACAGACTGTAGGGAAGGGATGTCATTCCCAATGAGTAGTATGTCATCCACATACAATACAAGGAAGACAACTGTGTTCCCATTAACCCTCTTGTAGACACAGGGTTCATCTTCATTCTTGATGAAACCAAACTGTTTGATCGCATCATCGAATCGAAGATTCCAGCTCCGAGAGGCTTGCTTTAGCCCATAAATGGACCTTTGCAGCTTGCATACTTTCCCAGTATGCTGTGGATCTTCAAAACCCTCAGGTTGTGTCATGTACACTTCCTCGAGTAAGTTTTCATTCAGAAATGCGATTTTGGCATCCATTTGCCAGATCTCATAATTGTGGTATGCTCCAATAGCAAGCAAGATCCGAATGGACTTAAACATCGTCACTAGAGAAAAGGTTTCATCATAGTCAATACCATGAATTTGCTTGAAACCTTTAGCCACCAATCGGCCCTTATAGGTATGCGTAAGTCCATCCATATTAGTCTTTCTCCTAAAGACCCACTTACACCCAATGGGTCTGACCCCTCCAGGTGGATCAACCAAAGTCCATACTTGGTTGGTGTACATGGATTCCATCTCGGATCTCATGGCCTCTAGCCATTTCTCAGAATCTGGGCTCATCACAGCTTCCTGATAGGTGGTAGGCTCATTCTCAATGAGCATAACGTCATTATGGTCAGACAAGAGAAATGAGTATCTCTCAGGCTGACGACGTACCCTATCAGACCTGTGAAGAGGTAGGTCTACATGAACAGGTGGTTGTTCCACAACTCTTTGTGCAACAATCTCATCACCCACAACACTTTGTGGTTCTTGTTCAACCTCCATCAAGGTCTCAGTGCTATGGTCCTTATCTTTAATTTCTTCAAGATCGAACATACTCCCACTAGTTTTTCTAGAAACAAAATCCCTTTCTAGAAAAACCCCAGTCTTTGCTACAAACACTTTGTGCTGACTGGGAATGTAGAAGTAATATCCCTTTGTATCCTTGGGATATCCAACAAAATAGCACCTATCGGATTTGGGTCCCAATTTGTCTAAGACTTGATGTCGAACGTAAGTCTCACAACCCCAAATCCTCATGAAAGACATCTTAAGATTTCTCCCTGTCCATATCGTATATGGTGTCTTTATTACAGCCTTGGATGGTACACGGTTAAGGGTAAAGGCTGCTGTGTCTAGAGTATATCCCCAAAAGGATATAGGAAGATCTGTGTGACTCATCATAGATCGTACCATATCTAATAGGGTACGATTCCTCCTTTCGGATACACCATTCCCTTTGTGGTGTTCCGGGGAGGAGTGAGTTGGGATAGAATCCCACACTTAGATAGTCACGAAACTCATGGCTAAGGTATTCACCACCTCGATCGATCAAGTATATTAATACTCTTGAAGTGGTTTGTACTTCATTCTTGAATTCTTTGAACTTTTCAAAGGATTCTGATTTATGTGTCATAAGATACACATAACCATATCTACTGAAGTCATCAGTAAATGTAATGAAGTACCTGTAACCACCTCTAGCAGCAATATTGAAAGGGCCACATACATCACTATGTATAAGTCCTAACAAGTTTGTTGCTCTTTCGCTGTGTCCACTAAAGGGAGTCTTGGTCATCTTGCCTAAAAGGCAAGACTCGCATGTCTCATATGATTCAAAATCAAATGAGTCTAGCAGTCCATCCTTATGGAGCTGAGATAAGCGACTCTCATTTATGTGACCTAAGCGATAATGCCAGAGATAGGTTTGGTTCAACTCATTTGACTTGAACCTTTTGGTACTTATGTTATAGATAGGGCTCTCTAAGTCTAGAAAGTAGAGTCCATTCATTAGAGGTGCACTACAATAAAACATATCATTTAAATAAACTGAACAACATTTGTTCTTTATTATAAATGTAAATCCTTTCTTGTCCAAACAAGAAACCGAAATGATATTCTTAGTTAAGGCAGACACATAACAACATTCATCTAATTCTAGTACAAGCCCAGAGGGCAGAGATAGATCATAAGTTCCTACAGCAACCCTTGCTCCATTGCCTACTCATAGGTCCACCTCGCCCTTTGTCAATGCCCTGCTATTTCTCAGCGCCTACACATTGGTACAAATGTGAGATGCACATCCGGTATCTAATACCCATGATGAAGTAATAGATAGATTGACTTCTATAACATTTATACCTGAAGTAGAAGACTCACTTCTCTTCTTCTTAAGATCTTCCAAGTATGCCTTGCAGTTACGCTTCCAGTGTTGATGCTTCTTGTAAGCATCGTTGTCAGCTCGCGAGGCAGTGGCAGGAGGTGCCTCCGGAATGGGCTGCTCCAGGACATACAGCTTCCTTTCTTGGGTGAGAACAATTCTCAAGTTCCTGTACCAATCCAGGAAATTTTCTCCATTGAGATTGTCCTTCTCAAGGACAGAACGCAGAGAGAGAGTGTTCGTGTTTGTCGACATAATTATCTACAACATATAATGAAGAAAATTAATTTCATATTCCTTTTATCATTTAATTAGGCCTTTAATCAAATGATGCTCCCACTGAATTATAGGAATTTTGTAGAATCGATTTATGGATGTGGTCAAACCACATTATTAGATTCATACAAACTAGCTATAATTCTTGCGGAACAAGATCCACATCATACTAAGCCTTGAGTTAGCTTTGGCTAAATCGCCCAAGACATAGTACAATCGGTGGGTAACACATTACCGATTACATCTCTATGCAACTCTTGTTATAGGATCAAGACCCACATTTACAAAAGACCTTGAGTTAGCTTTGGCTAAATCGCCCAAGATTTAGTGTAAATGCGATCTTATCCTATCTTTCCAACGGTTGGAATATACCTATAGTTCTACTCGATCCAATTGAGTTAACTAGTTTTACTCAATCTAATTGAGCTTACTCTAACCCAAGCCGTGATAGGCAGGACCAAGATTGTCCCTCCGCACCCTACCAAGATAATATGTGTTGCTCTGCTTTGGCAGATTCAACAACTACAAATGATCGAGGTAGTGATGGGTATCAAGGACTTGGTAGGCATTTACGAGTTGATTCGATTAAGATCTAATCTAATCGTAATGTGTATCATATATGCATTGAGGCCTTTATTATCCTATATTAGCATGCACCACATACATACAAGTATTATTCTAGCATGCATCATATACATACAAGAAAAATATCCTAGCATGCATTATATACATACAAGCATTATTCTACTAGCATGCATCACATACATACAAGCAAAATCAAATATATATATATATATATATATATATATATATATATCAACATATATATATATATATAATTAACTGTGATGTGGTCATGGCCCTACTACGATCTTTTCAAGCCAATGAGAACTAGCGTCTTCTCCAAGCGCTTACTTTGACCGGCATGTGTCGTCGGCACTCTTCTCGTAATTTCGTCTACAAGTGGACTTTCCACCGCTCCATTTTGTACATTACAAATATGAAACTTGAGTTACATTTGAGTCTAAAACTATTTACAACTAGAATTTCAAAAGAAGAGGTATGACGCGCAGGTCACATACACTATACAACACACACAACCACAAAAACGGCACGCAAGTCGTATTATGAATTACAACACATCATAATCCAATCAAATTGGGGTTCTTGGGCCATGACCATCACAGAATTATACATAATTTAAAATTATGTATTTTACAGAAAATTTCTATAATTTTTCCTTTTTTTTCAATTTTATGAGTCACCTCTACGTAACGGTCCCGCTAAGCGGTTTCTGGGCGCGATCACGGGACAAGGCCCCTTTCGGGGATAGGGGCAGCACCCATACTCACAAAATAAACTTTGCGAGTGTCCCTACTACGATCTTACAGTGACTTAAGTCGCTGTCCCAAAAACCTAAAGCGAGAACTCGCCGTTTCGGAGAGTTTTTCTCGATGGTTGAAGCCTACAAGTGTCCCAACACTCGTCGCTTCGACTCTTCGAGAAAAATACCCAAAAATTATATAAAAATAGGAAATTTACAGAAACATAAAATTCTGTAATTTTTATATCTAATACAAAAATTACAAAAATGAAACACATACATGCTTCGCACGTGACTCTGATACCACTGTTGGACTTTCCGAGCCGCAAAAACCGCTTTTTGCGTTGCGGAAACCCCGAAAGTCCGGCCACGGATCCGTGAGAAGATATATTAAAACAAAAACATGTATGTGTTTACTAAACCTAGATCTACCTTAGATCTAGAAGTTGAGAGTCTTACCCTCGATGCAACGCCCTTCGCTAATCCCGCTCGTCCAAATAGCTTGCCGGAACTCTAGAGTGTCAAGTGAACACTCCTCTATTGGTATCCACACAAGCAATAGGTGGAGAAAAACACAACCTTGAGTGTGCTAGCACTCTTTAGATGTTTCGTCCAAGGAGGAGAGGGAGCTTGAGAGGATGATCCAAGGAAGAAGATGAAGTTGTAGTAACTCACCAAAATGACTTCCCCATCTAATGGAGTGGTCGGCCACTTCAAGGCTTGGGAGGTTACATGCATGCAAGTAACTCCAAGAGCCAATGGCTCTTGGTCTCCCTCATGAGGTGGCACTGTCACGCCCACCCTTTCCAAGGGTCCGGAGGGGCGGCGTGTGACACGACCGTACATACATACACTTCTTACTACTTATAGCGGAAGACTTTAGACACATTTTTTTTTCTTTTAAAACATATACATGCATTGACATATATATATACTTCTTCTTACTTCTTCCTTACTTCTTCTTATTAACATAGAGCATGCATCATAACATATATAGATACTTAGTGCTTAGTTAAAGTTCATAAGCATCATCATCATAAGGAGACATAAATAAGGACATCCATAAACGTCATCATCATAGGGAAACATATATATAAGGACATAACGGATCTTCTCCACCATGCCACTACCACACACATTTGGCCCCTCCTGCTGCTCCCTTTAGTTTATCCATCCCTTACCCTTATCTGCAATACGAGGGAAAAGTAAACTATAAGCACATAGGCTTAGTAAGATCCTATCCTACTCACAAAAACCATACATCGACATTAATCATGGCATGTAACATTCATAACATATAAGCAACATAACATGTAACATACATGACGTAAGTAACTTAACATGTAGCATAAGTAACATAAGTAAACATAACATGTATCATCCATAACATAGCAGCATAACATGTATCATCTATAACATAGTAGCATATCATGTAAATATATGACTTAATCAAACATAACATACAACATATGTAACATAGCAACATAAACATGACATAACATGCAACACATATATGACATATCAACATAGCATGTGAACATGGCAATCAAATCGTGTAACCTATGCAGGATGCTTTTGAAAACGTATATTATAGGTACGTAAACATAATCTCAACATATTTGGGTCCGGCATTGTACTACTTCTTCTTCATAATAGCGCGCATCCCTAAATAGACCCGAGGTAGCAAGTCTCGAACCTACTAAGTTACTAGGCCCGATCTTAGTCCGTCGACCTAGGGCAATCGTCATAGCGTAGAAGCCCATCCTAGGCCTGAGTCTTACTCCATCAACCTAGGGCATCTTGGAGCCCATCCCGTACTAGGCCCGATCTTAGTCCGTCGACCTAGGGGCAATCATACATAGAGGTTCATCCTAGGCCCGAGTCTTACTCCATCGACCTAGGGCATCTTAGGAGCCCATCCCTTTGGACCTTGTTAAGGTCTTGGTACAAGCCATGCAGAAGGTAAAATACTTATATGCTTTTATTATAACATAGCTTATTTCATTTTGCAAACATAGCATACTTCATTTCATAACATATCATATTTCACTTCATGAACATATCATCTTTCATTTCATAAACACATCATACTTCATTTCATAACATGTCATATTTCACTTCATGAACATATCATATTTCATTTCATAAACACATCATACTTCATTTCATAATCATATCATATTCATTTCATGAACATATCGTTTTTCATTTCATAATCATATCGTATTTCATTTCATAACATATCTTAAATATCACATACACATAGGGCATGGCATAAGGCATAAACATCAAGAGTAAGTAAACACTAACCTAAAGCATGTTATCTTCATCTAGCATCATTTAATATCACAAGTCAACATGAATTCACCCCAAACATAAAACACATGTTAACCTAACCTAGAGCATGTTAAAGGACAATGGTTGGCCGAATGGTTCATGTGGGATTTTAGGGCTAGTCTTTTAACCTAATCCAATTAACATACTAACAACATCATATGCATACAAAACATGAATTAAAACTTCATTGAATCCTCAAAATAAAGGGGTGGCCGAATGGTTCAAGGGGCTTTTAGGGTTAGACTTTTAACCTAATTCAATTAACATACTAACAACATCATATGCACCTAACATCATCTTCTTCTTACAAAACATGATATAGAACTTCCTTGGAACATCAAAACTAAGCTTTGCCGAATATATCATAGGGATTTCTACACAAAACAATCAACCGAAAGCTACTCGTATGCAAGTGAGGGATACTTACATCCTTCGCGTTTCTTTTTGGTTGAAAAAATAACCTAAAGGAAACAACCTAGCCTTGCTTCTTGCTTGGATGGGGTTCGGCCAAGGATGGAGAGGGGGAAGCTCTAGGATTCGGTGAGGAAGAGGAAGAAGAGGAGAAAATAAATTTTGTAACTCATGCCCCCTCATTCCCCCTATTTATTCACTTGAAGAGTCCCTTGATCTCCCTTACACTTAACCATAATTTCCCCTATTCCTCTAATGATAAAATCTTATTGGGCTTCTGGTTAGTGGATGCATCTATAGGGCTTGGCTATCTCTAGAGGTTTGGGGTTCAATTCCTAGGCCTTGCATCCCTTTTGGCTTATTTTCTTTTATTTTTGAAAAAAAGCCCACATAAAGCCCATTATCATCAAGGCAACAATTCTTGTAAAATTGCTAGAAATTTTACGGGCGTTACAGGTACCACATGATAAGTCAATGATGATGTGGAGCATCATCATTTGCTGGTCATGCCAAGTCATCATCATGACATGGCATTTGGTCAAGTCAAACTTGACCTTTCATCTTCCCTCTCAAGTCAAGTCAAACTTGACCTCTTATCTCCCATGGTTGATAAAATCCAACCATTTGATTCAAGTCAATTTAATTTAATGAATCTCTATTCATTAATTTAAATTTATTTGATGAATCATATCTAAATTAGACTCATTTAACACTTGAATCAAATTGAGTCCAACTCAATTAGTCTAATTTGGATTACTCTTAATCCAATTTGGTTCATCCCATGAACCTAATCCTCATGGTTCATCATATGAACCTAATCTCCATCTAATTGCCCTTTTGTGTGTGACCATATAGGTTCTTGTAACGTTGGCAATGTCCCTAAACCGATTTAGGAACATAAGCAATGAGCGGTATCTAGCAACACATCATTGCTACCCAAGTTACAAGAATGTTGAGCTCCAACATTACCTTTGTGACTACTAATTGTGACTCTCACAATATGTGACAATGTCCCTCTATCCTTGACATCTAGATTGACCAATTGAGGCATAGACTGTGTCATCCTCGGTACAATCTATATCTTGAACTCCAAGTAGACTCACTCTAATCAAATGAGTTCAATATCTCATATTGACTCATTTGGGCATAGCCATGCACTTCGTGGTCTCACTCTATCAAGAATATCGATGTCACCCCCATCATATAGGAGGGATAGATCTCATCTACATCACTCACATCCCTCCGCATAATTTGTCACATACCCAGTAATCGCCTTTATAGTCCACCCATTTACGGGTGATGTTTGACGAAGCCAAAGTATGCAACTCCTTATGTAGGGAACCATGGTGACTTCAGGTCTAAAGACTAATAGTCATACTAATAGCCACATGAGAAAGTATATGACACTCATATAACGATCCATGATACTTTCTCATGGCGGGTCATTCAGTATACATTCTCCAATGCATACCCATGTGTCAATTTGGTATCTCATATCCATGACTTGTGAGATCAAGTCATCGTGTTGACATACATGCTAGTCTCTACGCATTAACATTGTCCCTGAATGTTAATACTTGACTAGGAATGATTAAGAGTAGTGTTCTCTATATCATCTCATTATCGATTCAACCAATCGATTAATATAGATAAGAACCTACTACTCAAGGACATTATTATATTTAGTTATTTGGCACCAATACAAGTAAATATAATAACCATGCCTTTATAAATAGGAATATGATACAATAAAGTCCATACAACAATCATCACATGATTGGCTCTAGGGCTTTCACTAACACACAGCACACCTCGAGGCACTTGAGGAGACCATGGACACGCACTTTGAGGAGCTTCGTCTGGAGCACCAGGAGTTCCGAACCCTAGTCCGTTCCTAGTTAGGTGCATTGGACCAATAGCAGCTGGAGATACTGGCACTTCTTCGCCCTCCTACACCCGGACATTCGTCTACTGTCGGCGGATCACAGTCGATGGCGATGGACACCGATGACAATGTCTAGATAGCCATTGACTTTGTCTTTTGTTTTTGATTTTCTTAACATCTGTAGGGCATTGCCTCTATACTCTTGTTAATGAAATGAATCCTTTTTGTTACACTTCTATATTCTTGCTAGTATTCTTATGGATTGGTATTTTAAAATTAAAGAGTTGAACACAATTTAATATGTATTTTCGAAACCCTAGGTGGTCTAAATAACTTGATCACATTCATCATTAATAATATTGATACAATGTTATTAAAACAAATTAACAATTTTTATCACTTTGAATTTTGTGTCAATCCGATAATATGATGGGTACATTTTTAGTCTTCTATTTTTCACCCATTATATTACACATAAGTAATGCATATGCCAAGTTTCATGAATTTTGGACATTCACAGAATTACTTATGCATTTCTTAAACTCGTCTGAATACCACTTAATTCAAAAATATCATATATCAGTCGACTGCTCCTTATGGAAATCGACTGCCAAGGTCCACAGTTGACTGGTGACTGCCTCAGTCGACTGTTGGCCCTGTTTTAGGCAGACTACCTTATGTTCATGGTTTAAAAGTCAAATTCTAAGTGGTCTAACTCCATACTATATTTACTATAGTGTATTATGATAACTTGTATGGAAAGTAGGACTACATTGATGCACTAGTTAAGGGGGGTATTTTATCTATTCAAATAATCTAAAATTGTTGGTGAAAAGTTTGGCTCAATTCTTATGTATGATATTCTGCTCAACTTATCATTTACACATGATAACCTATGTTTTGGATTAAGGGGAAGTTTTATGTCTATTTTCTACCTTAGTTCAAAGCGTAACATATTTTAATCATTCACTATGTCCTTTTCTCTTTTTGATGTGCGTCAAAGGGGAAGAAAGGAGAATTTAAGTTAGAATGTATGATGCATTTATGGTTTATAATACACTTATGATGCCTTCATTATTGCATATTTCAATACCTAACTTAAATGATTGTCAAACAACAAAAAGGGAGAGATTGTTGGTGCAATAATGCCCCAAGCATTTATGTATTTTGATGTTTGGATAATCATTTATAGTTAGGCAATATTTGTGATCTAACTGTGAATGTGTAAAGTGACAAAAAAATTCAAGTATGAAGACTTGGTAAAGAGAAGTCCAAGTGTGATCTTGGCAAGGAAAGTCCAAGGGAAGGTCTTGGCAGCATAAGTCCAAGCATGTAGTCTTGGCGGCGTAAAGTCCAAGCGGACCTTGGCTAAGGAGGTTCAAATTCCAAGCGAACCTTGGCTAAGGAGGTTCAAAGGCAAGGTCTTGGTAGCATAAGTCCAAGCATGTAGTCTTGGCGGCGTAAAGTCTAAGTGAACTTTGGCAAGGAAGAAACCCAAAGCATGATGAAATGGAAGGAAGCTTTTGAAGGCAAGTACAAGGATGGAGTCGTGGACTCAGAGGAATCCTGGAGGCACAAGGCTGATGGAGAAGCTAAAAGGTTGAGTCTAGGCTTAGAGTATAGTTTCAAGTATGAATTAGTCATACTTCAGGTGTGCCAGTCGACTATCATATTGTGCCAGTCGAACTGGTCTTGAGTGTTTAGCACTCGAGGTCCGGAAGACATTGACAGTCGACTGGGATTATGCCCCAGTCGACTATGGACCAAACTGTCGAACGTAAGCTAGCAGTTGAACTGGTGTGTAACACCAGTCGACTGGTCAACATGATTTGATGGTGCTCATGTCTGATAGACTTGAACTCAAGTCTAGAATCTGAGTCAAGTTCTGGCAGTCAATTGTCATTATGGGAAGTCGACTACCAAGAGCACAGAAAGGTTGGTAGCCGACTGATCAGTCGGCTAAGGAGCCACTAGTCGACTACTGATTATGGAAGTTGACTAATCAATATACGTTAGGCAGTGAAGAAAGCAAATCCGGCTCCATCAGAAGTCGTTGTATTTGGTCAACAGCAATAGCAGTCGACTGATGGTATGCAGCAGTCGACGGCTGTCAGGCTCAACGGGAAAAAATAACCTTTCTCTATAAATAGGAGCTAGGGAATCTTGGAGAATGTTAATGCTTCCAAGTCTTTTCCTTAGCTCCAAGTGTTCTAACCTCTTATTCCTAAGCTCAAATCCATTACCTTGTAAGAAGAAGAGGAGTGATTGCAAAAGGCTTCTCCACCTTAGTGATTGCATCAAAAGGAGATTTCTAGTGAAAGATTGCTAGGGGTGATCCATCTTACGGATTGTCATGGAGTAGGAGCGTCATCTCCGAACCACGTTAAAAATCCTTGTTAGCATTGTGTTCTTGTTTTCCTTTAATTGTAATTTTTTTATTGCTTCCGCTAACAATTCTTGTAGAAAACGAAGAATTGCTATTCACCCCCCTCTAGCCAATCCTCAAGGTTCCTACAGCAACTTGTGGAAATCTCCTCTCGACATAAAATCAATAGAATGTAATAATATTGATTCCTGTGTTGGGTGATGTGATGCACGATGCCCTCTCGTCAGCGTGGCCACACTGGCGACATGGGTCCTAACGTGTCGGGCCACGCGTCACCCTGATTTACCCTCACTGACCGGTGGGGACTCTAGTTGAAGGTCGTGGGGCAGGGCCGGTCAGCCATCAGGACTAGTAGGAAAGATAAATCGTACCTGATACCTGATGTAAATAAAAAAAAAATAGAATGTAATAATATTTCATCACTTTTTTCACACATAACACTCTCCCCCACACTTAAACTTGTCCGTCCCGGACAATGTACTCATCATGTAATCCCCCAAAACTCTATCATATGATAAGGAAAGGAAAACCAATAAAGATGTGAAAGTGATAATATAATGACAATGAAAAGATATATCAAGGAAGCAACAATGTCATGAAAGTATCAGGTGGAATGTATAATGAGTAACAATGACAAAGGAAAGGGGAGAAAATACAAGAGAAATTGCCTCCATCATATTCATTCAAGCTTATATTATTGTAATTACAAAAAGTGTCAAGTATTACAAGTGTTATCACACACAAGAGAATAAAGTATAAGCATGGCAATAAACCTCACTAGGTGAATAAAAATATCAAGCTTAATCTATCAAGATAGAGTCCATAGCCATAACAAATTACTACATGCAAGCAATGTACTCAATCATACCAGTGAATCCAAAACTCGATACTCAAACTTAATTATATTTTACAATTCTCAAAGAACTACGGAAAGATGTGTAAGGAATTATTACAAAAACTACAACTAAACAAGCAAAACCAAATAAAGTGCGAAGCAAAAGAACAACACGAGAAAGTATGCAACACAAACAAAAAGATAAAGAAAGATAAGAAAAATAAAAGAAAGGAACAAACTCCCTTGATTTCATGGCGATTGAAGGTGGTTCAGTAATAGAAGTCAGGCAGGAGGTGGAATGACATAAGAATGAATCTTCCCCGGTGGTCGAAGACGATTCAGCTTTAAGATCCACACTGGGGGTGGAATGACCAAAAATGAGGTGAGGGATCTCCTTAAATATTCAGTATCTCCAAAAGCCACTCCCTCCAATATTGTCTCTTTGAAAGTTCCTCCAGGTGGTTGGAGACGATTTAATTGCAGAATCCACTGTAGTGGCTCAATGATTTCAGTAAAGGTCAGAGCCTTCTTTAAGTAGTCAAATGCATCCTCGCATGATTGATTAGAAATGACATACTTATAGCAACTTGGAGCATTGACATAAAAGGGTACATTTCCCACACGCATGTAGGGTAAGATAGAGCATAAGTATCATCAATCCTTGTAGAGCTTATATCAGAAGATAAATCACATCTAATAAAATCAACTATAGGTACCTCCATGAAATTTCCTAGAAGATGAGCAAACATACTAACCATGAAACCTTGGAAGGTACCTAAAGCATTGCAAAGACTGAAGTGATAGAAAAGAAGCTTTAACTACAATGGGAGTGTCCAGTCTAAAAACCTCCATCTTTCCTTCACTCCCTCTAAATGCGCATCCTTCAAATTGATAAAGATTCAACCAAACTTAAATTCAAGTGACTTTACAATTGAAGGAAGAAATATGGTGGGCACTATTTCTATTTCTATTGCCTCTTCTACATCAACATTTTCAATAGGATCAACTATCAATACATCAGCATTATCATCCACATCAGAAACAACAAAAGCTTCATCAAAAATTTCACTTGAAACCTTATCAACAATAATATCTGCAATAATAGCACTATCATCCCAAGTTTTGCATGCATCAATATTGTCATCAAAGTACACAACATCCGTATTCACATCAGTACTTGGAATGTCAAAAATTACATCATCACAACTTACAACAGTGGAGTCCTGTAGAGTTGTAAACGTAGAAGCAAGTGTATCCTCAACTCTACAATCCATCCCCTCAAGCACGTCAATCTGCCTTGGCATAAAGTAACGAGGAATAACCTCTGACAGAGGTTGAATGACTTCTTGTGCTTGCATTTACTGGATGGATGATCTAAGCTGATCTAACTAACTTTCCATTTCATGTTCTGATGCTTCAACTTCTTGTTGGGAATAGAGACCACTGGCCATTTGCATTTGCTTCATAGCTAGCTGCTGGATAAGCTTCCTCACATCTTGTGTTGAATTTTCTTGTTGGCTAGGGCTAGAAGCTCGTTCACTGTGGTTCTAAATCCCTAATGGACTCTAATATGCAAAAGAATGTTGAGCATCTTGATGTTGTGCTACCTCATATGTGTAACATGATTGATCTCCCCAACTAGGCATGTAAGCACTGGTAGATGGTGGGGGTGAATAACACTGAAGTTGCTCAGAAATGTACTGATGTAGGTGCCTATATCTAAAATCTGAATTGTAAGCATGTGTACCAGAAAATGAATTATACTTGGCCTACTAATATGACTGATGATACTGAGGTACAAGCTGATTATACAGAGATTGGTACTAAAGATGCTGATAGTCAGATGGATAATACTGAGAATATGTATCTAAATTACTCCTACCATAATATCCAGTGCTCGAATAATGAATGTCATTGAAGTCTCCAAATGACTGATAATATGGATCAATGTCCATTTTTCCAACACTCAAAGTATATGATGTGATCTTTATTTTTAATAATCATGCTTGAGTTACTTTCCTTGGTGTTAGGGGACTCTTGAGCTTGTTCTTTGGCTCCGGATGAAGAGATCTCCTGATGTGTGCAAATCATATAGGATTTTTGGAGTAGTTTTAGCACACATCTCATTGCATTTCATATTTGTTTCATGCATATTCTCCCTTGTTTTGCATTCATTTACTATTTTCTAGTTCAGAGTCTACCTTTGTTATTTTTATATGTAGAATGGCATTTTTCAAGCAAAAATGAACAATTTTATAGAGCATAGACTTCAGAGAACATGCTCTGGCCGTGTCCCAAGACATGGGCATCTTCCCGAAATGAAATGGATCAAAACAGAGGTTCTAGAGTGACACACGATCGGTCGTGTGTTTTTTCCAGCCTAGATTTCAGCTGTTTCCAGCCCTAGCCATGTGAATTTCACACGGCCTAGCCGTGTGAATTTTACACGATAGTGTGGCAGCGCCACAAATTCAAGGGAATAGGGTTTTTCAAGCATTTATGGAAAGCCGAAGCCACCTATATATATAGCAAACTCATCTAAGAGGCTAGGGATCGGGGAGGGAGTCTCCCTAGGGCTCCCAAACCTCGAGGAGGAGGTAGGACGGCAAGAAGGTGCCCTAAGAAGCTCTGGAGGCTCGCAACGGGGAGAGAGGAAGCGGCTTGGAGACCCGAATCAATGCTCCAATGCCTTGGAGAATGACCAAGATACAACATCGGATTGAATAGAAAGTACTTCCCTTATTTTTCACTCTATTTACATTGTAATGATCTACATAAAGATGTCTTGTGTCTATTCTCTTTCATTAATGGAGTAGATACTTCGATTCTATGATTAGGGAGTAGCTTATATATGTTGGATATGCTAGTTTAAATGTTTATTCTCTATTCTTGAATATATATTTGCAATTTAGGCTATTGAGATCCATGAAAGTTGTCTTTTAATTTTACTTCTATTGAACATAGTTGATACAAGGGCGGAAAGTCTTTGTATCAAAAATCTAGGATAACCAAGGAGGAACCTCACGGACATCCTCCCTCCCATAATCATAGAAGGTAGAATATGATAGAGAAGGATATGAAATATGATCCGTCTCTTCATAAGGATTACTAGGACATCCTCATACCCCTAAAACCTATTCTAGCAGAAGGCCCAAAGTAGGAGACATCAACTCTAGAAGGGTTGAGGGACCCCAATGATAGGGGGCTCCCAAAGATTTCAACCCCATGAGCTCTAACGAATCAAAAGGGAAACTTGGTTAGGAATAGGTAGTTTTTGGTAGAAGTAAAAGTTCATCAGGATAACATACGATGATCCTCCCACAAGATTATAACTGGAGATCCTAGGAGCATTAGATTGATAGCATATTCAACAATGCACAAGTGAAACCGAAATCCTAGAATCCTTTAAGGAACTTTGAGACCACCTTTTCTTTCTCCAAGTGACACTATAACTGAGCCAAGACTGTCGTCGACCTCACACACCTGACTCTTAAGAGATTTACTTCGAACAACGACATCCACTAGACAAATGGTATTCGAATCTCAATCTTTGTGGGATCGATACATAAATTATTACTTGACGATAATCGTGCACTTGCGGACGTTGAGCGCAAGCATGCACTTCGAGTCCTTAGCGATTCTCGTTGGAGATTTGAGGTGGTGTTTGCGTGCATCAAGTTTTTAGCACCATTGTCGGGGACTGTAGATTCGATATCGGATCAAAAGTGGTTATTTTGGATCAGACATAGATTATGTCTGCTTCCTAGTTTAGTTTTATTTCCTTAGTCTTCATTAATTTTCAATTTAATTTAGTTCTAATTTAGATTTGACTTTTTCTTCTAGCTTCAATTATTTTCTAGAATTTTTCTTTTCAGTTATTTTCTTAGCACTTGTTTCCCTTTATTTTTCTATTTATTTTTTTAGTCTCTTGCTGAGGCACTGTTGCTCCTTTCCTTGTCTATATTTTCCTGTATATATAACGATGCATGCTTTAACTCATGATTATAATCAATTTAATGTTGTGAGTTTTGGTAACATTTATTATGACCATTGTGGGGAACAATGGCATACCATTAACAATTGCTCGGATATATTTGGACCTTCGCAATTTGAACAAGAAAATGTCACCTACGATTACAACGAGTGGACACAAGATGATTCCTATTCATATAGTTATGACACTGGCTACTTAAACCCTCAATATTATTTCCCAAGTGAGAACGAGAACTATGAATCACCATGCGAATTTTATCCAACACCAAATTTTGACTTAGAAGTCTTGCTAGACAATTTTACTAGGCAATACGAGGAGTATAGTCAACAATTCGCGGAGTTTATGCAACGACAGCTAGTCAAAGAAGAATCCAAATGACTAAAAGGTGGCTTTGATGAATGGATTACACCTAATATGGCGGAGACTCACTCGAACAAATGGATGAGGAAGACGTAGATGATGTAGGAAGTGAAGAAGGTCAATCCATTCAATCGCCACTAGAAAGAGAACTTGAGGATTATATAGTTGATACTTTAATCAAGGAGTGCATTGCTTCAATTAAAATACCTCCTAACCTCAAGGACCCAAAAGAGCATGCCTTAACCCTCATCGAAACTTTAGTTACCAATAACGAAGCCCTTTTAGTGATTGGAAATGATAAAATTTAATTTGACATAATAGAATCTGCTAATCAATCTTTTGGTGAGGATATTTATGGTGAGTTATATTATTTATAGTATATGGATTAAATGGAATATCATGATCAAACTCCTAATGATTCTTTGAAGATAAGTGTGTTCAATCTCGATCCAAGGAAGGCAGCTAATAAATATCTTGCCCCTCCACGAGCATGATTTAAGAGATATGGTGATAGAGGACCACAAGGCAATAGGCATAAAGTGAGCAAATATCTTGCTCCTCCACTAGCAAGATTCAAATGCAGCAGGGAAGGGAGGAAGAAAGATCTCCTTGGACCACTAGAGCCAAGCTGAAACATAGGAGTATGATCTAGCTAAAGACCATAAACAAGCGCTTCTTGGGAGGCAACTCAAGTTTAACTTTATTGGTTTATACATTCATTCATTGCTAGTTTAGGCTTTGAATTTTGTCCATTATTGTCATTATGAGTGTTTAGTTGCATATATAATTTTCCCTAGGTAGAAGAGAGATTTTTTTTAGAACCCCAGAAGGAAGCATGGGCGACCGTGTGAATTTCACACGGTCGTGCCCAATGGGCGGAGGAGCACACGGCAGGGCGTGTAGTAAGTCTCGGACTATGTGGCACTCCAAGAGAAATCCAGAGTCATGCACGGTCAGTCGTGTGAATTTCACATGGTCGTGCCTATTTTTGGACTTTTCCCGAGCGCCTAGAATAGAGTCGCACACGGTCGGCCGTGTGGATTCTACACCACCATGTCATGCCCCTTTAAAAGAGGCGTGAGCAATGTGGTTGCCCTAAATCGACCTTGTCACTCAAATCCCTTGCCCTAAGTCTCGATTTCCCTCATCTCCAACCCCCAAACAACCATCTCTAACTTTCAAGAAGCGACAATGAAGAGGACAAAGCACACCGCAACAAGGGTTGCTTCTTCAAGACCAAGGTCAAGGGGAAGAAATGCCCAACAAGAACCGGAGGAAGGTAACACTCCTCTAGGCATAATACTTTGAGATAATACACATAAAGATAGATTTAATATGCTCTCTGCTCAAAAAATAATAGCAACTAGGTATATTAATGAACCCCTTTTAGAAACCCTAGGTTTATTAAATGATGTGCAGTGGTTATTCCACGTTGTAGGATGGGAAGAGTTAAGGGGGATTAGATGTCCAACCTACCATAGGGTTGTGCTTGAATTTTTTAGCTCGGTGGAGGCAGAGATTTTATCGGGAAGGGATAGGAGAAGATAACATTTAGGTTGTTTAACATAGAGCATGAATGGACATTACATCAATAGAATCTTTGCTTTGGATTACCTAGTGGGGGAGAGAGGAGGACACCTAATGAGTTTAATGGAAAAACATTTTGGATTGAATTAACTGGAGAGACTTCTTACCACCCTTCTAGAGCCAAAGCATCCCAACTACATAATCATATTTTTAGGTACATCCACCGTTTCATGGCTAGCACAATTTTTAGAAGGAGAGAGAGTGATGGAGTGATGAGAGTGAGTGAGTTATTATGTCTTTGAAACATGTTGCAAGGGGATAATAATATATATGTAGGATCCCACTTTATTAGGAATTTAGTTAAGGTGGGCAAAGCACAAAAAGGGGAAATTGTTTTGGGGGGATTGATTACTCATATTTGCAATAGGGTATGATTATAAAGATTTGGATAGAGTAAAGGGAAACCCTAGCATAGACCTAGGGGTGTGCATGGCAATGAAGATGATAGTGAGAGAGGGTAATTACTCTTGTTTTGTAAGGAAGAACTTGCCATCGCTTAGGCTCCCGATACCAATCGTACCACCATTACCAACCATGCAAATTGGCGATTGGATAGGGAAGTGGAGTCCCCACCACACGAGGGACCCTCTGCCTATGCACACCCTTCACCACCTTCACATCACTCACCCTCGAGTCCACCCATGTATAGGAGCCCTCGCAGTCCACGCCCTGATCCTACCCCTGCACCGCATACCTTTCATTCTTTTAAGCAAGATATAGGATCGTCTGCTTATAACTTCTCAGAGTTCCATTCACACCTCGATGGCATCTTCACGGAGCAACAGACACATGGACAGTGATGGGAGGAGCACGTCACATACATGTAAACTGAGTTTCAGGGCTTACAGCACCACTTCCAGAGGGCCAAGGAGTTCTACGGCCAGACCCAACATTATTTTCAGAAGGAGGCCGCCTACCGTCAGGAGGTTCGGCAATTCATGCGAGATACACTAGCACAATGGGCCAGGGAGCAAGAGCACAGAGCAGTCGCTGCATCCACCAGTTCCTAGATTAACCACATGTAAATGTGGCAACAGCGGCTGATCATACAATTCTCCCAGGAGCCCGACATGCCGAGACTTCTCACCTCGACCACCACACTAGAGGTACAGTTGCAATTTCAGTCTAGGGGAGACCTAAATTTTGCTTTATTCTTCTGCTAGCTTTAGTTTCTTTTGACATCTAAGTTTAGTGTTTATTTGTTATACTAGATTATTTGCATTTAGTTTCTTGTGTATATAGTATTTAGGTTCCTTTCATCACTTATTTCTTTTTCATTTTATGCTGCCTCAAAGATGTTTTCAAAAATCTCTACGATATGTTTCCATGCCAGAGATAGTTTAACCTCCTTTATCCCTTGGTAATTTATTTTTAGATGTTTTGATGGATGTTCTAGATTTTCACTTGTTAGCTTTTATTTTCACTTACACTCATCGAATATTCTGAAAGGGAGAATCTAGTACATACATAGTTAGGATTCATCTCAATAGTCTAGTACTTTGGAATCCATAGGTGACTCAAGATTTAGCATTTTAGTTACTGGAGATGCTCAGATTGTGTAAATCCATTCGGAAAAAATCAAAATGTAAGTGAGGATGACAAAATAAAATAAAATAAACAAAAAGAAAAAATAAAGAAGAAAAAAAATGAGAGTGAAAAATAGTTGTCGTAGGTGAAAATGGCTATGTTTCCCTTTGAGACCGAGTTAGGTTACAGGGGAAACACCTATCAATTTCTCTCAATACCGAGCACACCTTTGAGACTTTATGCTACATCTAAGGAATGACCCTCGCTTAGGGTAGGTAAGTGCCTAAAATCCAGAGTGTCACGCCCGCCCTTTTTTTAACGGTGGCGCGACGCGATCATACATACATACATCTACAACGGAAGACTACATGCATTTACAGCGGAAGACTTTAGACTTCTTTTTTTTTCTTTTTAAAACATAGAACATGAAACATGGAGCATGCATCATCATTTCATAAGTTCTTAGTTCAAGTTCATGAAAATCAACTTAAAGGACACCAAGTAGCAACCATCAACATCAAGTAGAGTTCGACTCTTAACAACTAGCATGCAAAACTTAAAGGAAAACATGCATAAGTTTGTGAACATAAACAGATCTCCTCCACCATGCCACTACCACACACACTTTGCCCCTCCTGCTGCTCCCTTTAGCTTAGCCATTCTTTACCCCTATCTGCAATACAAGGGGACATAAAACTATAAGCACATAGGCTTAGTGAGATCCTTTCCTACTCACAAAAACCATACATCAAGAACTAGACATAGAGTAGTGACACGATCATTTAAGAACATATAAGCATAACATTCATATAAACATTCAAGAACATATAAACATAGCATTCATATAAGAGAAATGACATGAGCATTCAGAAACATATAAGCATAACATTCATATAAACATCATAATCACCTAGACATGAAATAAGGGTATATGCAAGATGCTCTTTGAAAACATATATCTTATAGGTACTTAAACATAATCTCAACATATTGGGCCCGACATTGTACCACATACATCATCATCATAGTGCGCATCCCTAATAGACCCGAGGTAGCTAATCCTGAACCTACTAGAGTACTAGGCCCGTACTATGTTCGTCGGCCTAGAGGCAACATAACATAGAAGCCCATCCTAGGTCCGTACTTATGACTGTCGGCCTAGGGCAACTAGGAGCCCATCCCGTACTGTTCCTGTACTATGACCGTCGACCCAGGGGCACGTAGGATCCCATCCCTTGGACCTTATTAGGGTCCGATACAAGCCATGCAAAAAGTAAAATAGCATATCATGTTCCTTATCATAACATATCATATTTCTTTTCATAACATATCATGTTCCTTATCATAACATATCATATTTCTTTTCATAAACATAACATGTTCCTTATCATGGCATATAACATTTCTTTTCCTATACATATCATGTTCCTTATCATGGCATATCATGTTTCTTCTTCATAGCATATCATGTTCCTTCTTCATAGCATATCATGTTCCTTTTCATAACATAAAGAGTGCTCTTAGTCCCCATTCATAGGGAAGCATCTCTTAGGCATTCATCATACATACTTCTTCATCATGATGCAATGAGCATAACATAATCATACATTCATACAATTAACATGGACATAAGGTAGTGACATAAACCAATCATGCTATCATAAAGTCTAGCTAACATCATATTTGCATTTTATCTACATGTAGCATGGCATGGAGGATTAGTAGAGTGTTGGTGCAACAATGCTCCAAGCATGTATATGTTTTGATGTTTGGCTAATCATCTAAGTTAGGCAATATCTTGTGATCTAATTACGAATGTGTTTAAGTGACAGGGAAATCCAAGGATGAAGTACTTGGTAAAAGGAAGTCCAAGTATGATCTTGGCAAAGGAAGTCCAAGGGATGGACTTGGCGGCATAAGACCAAGCTTGTAGTCTTGGCAGCATAAAGTCCAAAGTGAACCTTGGCAAAGGAAGTCCAAAGTAAAGTCTTGGCAGCATAAGTCCAAGCTTGTAGTCTTGGCAGCGTAAAGTCCAAGCATTTGGCAACCCAAGACATGACGAAACCGAAGGAAGCTCTTGGAAGCAAAGCGCAAAGGATGAACAAGTCGCGGACTCGGAGGGATCCTGAAGGCGCAAGGCTTATTGAGGAGCTAGAAGGTTGAGTCTAGGTCTAGGGTATAAAATCAAGTATGAATCGATGTATCGATCAGGCGTTTGGTCGAGTCGATGAAACCACGACCATCGACCGTCAGCCTTGATCGGATCGATCGGCCCGATCTGCGATCGATCGACCGAAAAAGGGCATCGATCGGTGATCAAGGGAAATATCGCCACAGAATGCAGTCTCACTCATCACGCCTTGATCATTCGGTGATCACCCATCGATCCGATCGATCGCGATCATCGATCGGTGATCACCTGGCCGTTGGAAATTGCGGCTATGAATCTCCGCGAAGATCGCGTTTTGCCGTTGGTTGGCCGATCGATGGTGATGGCATGCATCGATCGTGATCGACGCTAACGGAAAAACAGCCCCTCTTCTATAAAAAGGGGCCATGGGGAGCTTTGTGAAGCTAGTGCTCTTGCTCCTAACTATACTCTCGTGCTCACCAAGCCTTCCAAGTGTTTTTAGTGATTTAAATCCTCCTCTTCTCTTGTTCTTGATCATCCATCATTGTAAAGAAGAGGAGAGCATTGTAAGAAAGGTTTCTCCACCTTGGTTCATCCAAAGGAGGTTCTAGTGAAGGTTGATTAGGGCTAATCCACCTTACGGATTGCCGTGGAGTAAGAGCGTCATCTCCGAACCATGTACATCGGGTGTTAGCTTTGTTCTTGCTTTGATTTGTGTTTATATTTTGTATTGCTTCCGCTAACATTTCTTGTAGAAAAGAAGAAAGGCTAATCACCCCCCCCTCTAGCCATTCCAAGGGTCCTAACAAGTGGTATCAGAGCTCGGATAGCTTGGAAGATCTCATCATCAACCAAGACATCAATGGCTCTTCAAGAGGGATATAGCATCGCCAAGCCACCGCTCTTCGATGGGAGTCATTTTGCGTATTGGAAAGGTAGGATGAAGTACTATCTTATGAGTAATATTGAAATTTGGCATAGTGTTGTAGATGGCTTCGAGGAACCGGTGGATGAACATGGACATCCTATTCCAAGCAAGGATTGGACAAGAGAAATAAACAAGAAATTTGAATCAAATGCAAAGGCCGTCCTCACCATCCAATGCGGCATCACAATGGAGCAACTCAACAAGGTGGGGCCTTTTGAATCCGCCAAGGAGCTATGGGAAAAGCTCATTGAGCTAAATGAAGGTTCCAAGGAATCAAAGAGGGCCAAGAAGGACTTATTAATTGGACAACTTCAAGCCTTCCAAATGAAGATGCATGAAACCGTAAGTCAAATGCATGGAAGGTTCAAGGAAATTGTAAACGGACTCCATATCATAGGTGAGAGAGTTGACAACCGGGATTTGGTAAGGTATATTTTACAAGCATTTCCTAGAAATTCTTTATGGACTTCAATAGTTGATGCCATTAAGGTAACTAGGGATTTATCTCAAATTAAAATTGATGAATTATTTTGTGAGTTTGAATTACATGAGCAAACTAACATGTCCTCTAAGGAAAAGGGTTTAGCTCTATTTGTTGAAAAGAAGGACAAGAAAGAAAAGAAGAAGAAGGAAAGAAAAGAAGCATCATCATCATCCGAGTCGGAGGATGAGTCAAATGCGATGGGGACTCATCTAGTGAAATGGCAAATTTACAAGAAGCTTTATAGAAAGTCAAGAGAGTTCAAGAATAGAGAAGCAAGGAAGGGGTCTCATTCCTCAAAAGGTAAATTTAATGGTAATTCAAGTTTTAGCAATAATGTGATTTGCCATGCTTGCAATTAGAAGGAGCATATAAAGCCGAATTGCCCGGAGCTAAAGAAGAAGGAGGAAAAGGAAAAGAAAAAGAAGGACAAGAAGGAAAAGAAGAAGAAGGAGGCCATGGTGGCTCAAACCACATGGGACACACCAAGTGTTGAAGACTCTTCATCCGATGATGAGCTTTGCCACATCACACGCCATGTGGCACTCATGGCATTAGAAGATGATTCCGGCACATCAAGTTAAGAAGATTCTTCAAGTGATGAATCGTCATCTAGTGACGATGAGGTAATGAATTCTCTCAAGGTTATGCTTCTCTATAAATCAATTGCTTATCTTAAAGAAGCTCTAGATAAATCAAAATCTAAGGTTAAGAGCATGAAGGTAGAACTAAAGGCCATTAGGAATGAAAAGCCTTCACATATTGACTCTTGCATGCTTAGGGAAGAAAATGACAAACTTAAGGATGAGGTTAGTGAATTGAAAGCATGTTTAGAAAAATTTTCAAATGGCTCAAAGTGTCTTGATATGATTCTTAGTAGACAAAGAGCCATTTATAACAAGGTCGGTTTAGGATATAAGCCAAAAGAAAAAGAAGTTGCTTATATTTCATTGATTAATAGGAAAGCAACCATTAAGGGTAAGGTTAAGAAAGCTTGGGTACCTAAGAAGTTTTTACTTAATGTTACCGGTCCAAATATTTGGGTACCAAAAGCTTGTGTTTTTCATGTGATTTAGGTAGGAGAGCGAGGTATGTTGATTGTGGATAGCGGTTGCTCAACACATATGACCGGGGATGTGAGCAAGTTCTCCACAATTAAATATGTGAAGAAGGGAGCGGTGTCCTTTGGGAATAGTGGAAAACTCAAGATATTAGGTAGAGGTACAATTGAGGTATCCCCTAAAATTGTTATTCACAAAGTATTGCTAGTTGAAAATATGAAATTTAATTTATTAAGTGTTAGTCAACTTTGTGATGCAAACTATCATGTCTCTTTTGAATCCTCAAAATGCATGATTAGACACAAGGAGTTAAATGATGTATGTTAGTTGGATATAGGAAATCAAACATCTATTATGTTGATCTTTCATATGCTTCTAACATTTCTACTAAGTGTTTTGTTGCAAAAGAAGAGGAAAGTTGGCTATAGCATAGAAGATTGGGGCATATCAACATGAAAAACATAGCCAAGGTAGCCAAGATGGTGTTGGTGCAGCAGGCACCTAAGTCGAACCTGAGTTTTGATTATAGCAAACAATACAAAGTTAAGCTCATGTCGTTATCTCACGAGCTGAATCAAGTGTGCAGAAGATTGCTATAGCTGGAGCTAAAGGCTAGCGACACCCGGAGGAAGCCGCGGTGGTCGGGCGACACTCGAGTGATTTCGGAGGGAGCCGATGGAATCGAGTGGAAGGCCGGAAGCAAAAGCAACACGTAAGTATCGAGGTAAGCTCGTGTGTGTGAGCGTAAGTGAGGTCGTATCCTCTTTACGGGGATGATCTTAAGCGTAGATCCGACCCAAGACATCTCATAGGTGGTCTAGGTCGAGATCGGACGGTCGAAGACCGTCAGAAGTATGTTTTTGTTAAGCTAACTTTGACTTGCAGCAAGCATCATCGATCATTGCCCGACTTGGAGGACTCAGTGTATCGATCGGCTAGAAGGTCATCAATCGATTGATCCGCCATCGATCGGTGATGATGGCCATCAGTCGACTGATGGTCAATGATCAAGATTCGAGGAGTCAAGGCTTATCACTCCACCTCAAAGCGGTTTGGTGTCCATTTATGATTGGTTGAAGACCCTCTCGAAAAGGGGCTCAAAGGCTATAAAAGGAGGGTCAAACCTAGGGTTTCATCAACAATTCTAAGCCTCCAAAAAGTCTCCGTTACGCTGTAACTCTCCGACAACGAAGTCCTTCCATTCCGACGTCTAGGTTTAACTCTTATTATTCTTGTACGTCGGTATTAGTTTTTCTTGTCATTTACATTTCCGGAGCTTTTATCGTATACGAGGAGAGGGGGAGTGTCCCTCTACCTCAAGTTTTTGTGGTTCCTTCTTGTATCGATTAACTCCTACCTCTAACGAGGAGGAGTTCCTTTAGTGCTTTTGCCCTCCGTACGTGGTCAAGGACCACTAGGGCCTTGGAGTAGTAGCCTTCGGCTACGAACCAAGTAAAACCCTTGTGTCGATTGTTTTTTTTTATTTTTACATTTCCGCTGCAATTAACTAATTATCTCTCGAGTTTTAACGAAAGAAAAAGAAAAGGTTTTTCGCTATTCACCCCCCCCCTCTAGCGAACCACATCGATCCAACAGATGGAGTTGGTCAAAGGGCTACCAAAGATCAAGTATGTCAAGAACAAATTGTGTGATGCATGCCAAGAAGGAAAACAAACAAAGGCATCACACAAAGGTAAAACCCTAACCAATACCTCTTTACCATTAGAATTATTGCATCTTGACTTATTTGATTGCCATAGTACTCCATCTTTAAATGGTAATAAATATTGTTTGGTTATAGTAGATGATTTTTCTAGGTATACTTGGGTCTATTTTATGAAACATAAGGATGATACCTTAGAAATAATCATAGGATTTAGTAAAAGGGTTGAAAATGAAAAGAGTCTCAAAATCAACCGGATCCGTAGTGATCATGGTGGTGAATTTGAAAATCTAAAATTTTCACAATTTTGTTTAGAGCAAGGGTACAAGCATGAGTTCTCTTGTCCGAGAACACCCCAACAAAATGGGGTGGTGGAAAGGAGAAATCATGCCCTACAAGAGGCGGCTAGGACTATGCTTAATGCATATTCTCTACCTAGCTACTTGTGGGTGGAAGCGGTCAATACCGCTTGCTATATCCAAAATAGGGTTCAAATCCATAGGTTTTTAGGAAAAACACCATTTGAATTATGGAATGGGACTATACCCACAATTCATTATTTCAAAGTCTTTGGATGTAAAGTTTATATTCTAAACACCAAAGATAACTTAGGAAAATTTGAATCAAAAGCGGATGAGGAATCCTAGTTGGATACTCATCCACAAGTAGAGTATAGAGTCTACAATAAGAGAACCAAAGGGATTGAGGAGTCTTCCAATGTTCAATTTGATGAAACTACTAGTACCTACCTAGAAAGTCCTCCATTGATAAGGATATTAATGACAATAATCAAGACATTACCCAAAACTTTCAAAATTTGACCATTAGGGTAATGATCAAGGGGAGGAAGAGGAGACTCCGATGATGAAAGAAGGGTGGAAGATAACAATGATCAAATTGAAACCCCTTCTAGAAACCTAAGAATTCATCAAGATCATCCACTTGACCAAGTTGTAGGAGATCTATCTCAAGGAGTAAGAACTAGGTCATTTCATAGACCTCCTACTAGTCAAGTTGCTCTTATCTCACAAATTGAGCCCAAATCGATCAATGATGCATTACATGATCCGAATTGGATTTTGGCAATGCAAGATGAATTGGCTCAATTTGAGAGAAGTCAAGTGTGGGAATTAGTACCTAGACCCAATGATAGCACCATAATTACTACAAGATGGGTCTTTAGGAATAAGCTAGATGATCAAGGAAATATCACTAGAAATAAAGCTAGGTTGGTTGCTAGGGATTCAATCAAGTTGAGGGCTTGACTATGATGAGACTTATGCCCCGGTTGCAAGGTTAGAATCTATTAGGATTCTCTTAGGGTATGCTTCCTACATGGGATTTAAACTTTACCAAATGGATGTTAAATCGGCATTCTTAAATGGTTTTATTAAGGAGGAAGTATATGTAGAGCAACCACCAGGATTTGAGAACATAGATTATCCAAATCATGTATGTAAGCTTAGGAAAGCATTATATGGGTTAAAACAAGCTCCCCGGGCATGGTATGAAAGATTGTCATCCTTCTTAATTTCTAAGGATTTTAGAAGAGGCCAAGTAGATCAAACGTTGTTTATAAAGTCGACGTTAAAAGATATATTCATAGCCCAAGTATATGTTGATGATATCATCTTTGGGTCAACAAATGATGATCTTCTTCAAGACTTTATAAAAAATATGAAAAATGAATTTGAAATGAGTTTGGTTGGAGAGCTTACCTTTTTCCTAGGCTTACAAGTCAAACAAACCAATGAGGGTATTCATATTTATCAAACCAAATATGCAAATGAAATGATCAAGAAATTTGGTTTGGAAAATGCCAAAATTGTAACCACTCCTATGGCCACTAGAACTAGGATAGATAGTGATCATGAAGGTAAATCAATTGATCTTAAACTTTATAGGAGTATGATTGGTAGCTTACTATACCTAACCGCTAGTAGACCCGACATTTTATTTGCGGTAGGAATGTGTGCAGGATACCAATCTTGTGCCAAAGAATCACATTTGGTAGCTGTCAAAAGAATATTAAGGTATATTAAAGGCACCCTAAATGTAGGACTTTGGTATCCTAGGACTAGGTCATTTGAATTACTTGGTTATACCGATTCCGATTATGCCGGGTGCAAATTGGATAGGAAAAGTACTAGTGGTGGATGCCAATTTCTTGGGTCCTCCCTAGTTAGTTGGAGTAGTAGGAAGCAACATTGTGTTGCTTTATCAACCACCGAATATGTGGCTATGGGTGGTTGTGTAGCTCAATTACTTTGGATGAGGCATACTCTTGTGGACTATGAGCTACACTACTCTAACATTAAAGTTTATTGTGATAATGTGAGTACCATCAATTTGACCAAAAATCCGGTACATCACTCTAGGACCAAGCACATTGAAGTGAAACATCACTTCATAAGAGATCATGTGGCAAGAGGGGACATTGAACTCAATTATGTAGAATCTAAGTCCAACCTTGCCGATATCTTCACCAAAGCTCTTCCCGAAAATGAATTTTCATCTTTAAGGAGAGAGCTTGGTATGTGCTTTGTAGAGTAACATTCTAGGTTTGCATGATCTCATGTTTATATGTTATCTTTATACCTTGATACATCTCACAAAAAGCCTTAAGAAACCTTGATTTTTGTATTGAAACACTTAGAACCATGTGAGATAATAGGGAAGGTGTACTTGGCTCATCATGCTTGTTATGATGCATTACTATGAGCCAATGACACACCTAGAGACATAAATACCTTATGGACCAACCATTGGGAAGTCTTGTATTCAAGTAATGAGTACATAGCTCTAAGAACATGGTTTGAAATTCCAAATCATATGTATTTTAAACTATGTTCATTATATTTTGGAAAACAGTGTTCAAGTGAATCACAAAAGTGATACAAAGGTTGAAAATTCTTTAGAACTTTTGAAAGTTTCCAAATTTGTATCAATCTTGAAATCTAGAAAACATATATTTTTCAAATTATTTTTCCTTAATAAAATATGATTTCAGAAATGTGTACGCAAAATTTCGTGATTTTTTGAGATTTTTGGAATTTCTACCGCATTTCTGAAAATGGGCTGAAAAGGCTGAAATTTTGATTTCAGGCGTAGCAGTCGACTGGTTCAGATACCAGTCGACTGATACACTGGGTTTTCTGATAATAAGCTCCATTTTCTGATATTTGGTATATTTTTGATGTCCTACCACTCTAGTATGATAATATTGCGTATAAACGAGTTTTAGGACTGCTTAATACAGTGGTTTAGGGGGAGTTTCAATAAATTCTATCCTTTTATCCCCAAAACCATTGTTGGTGCAAAGTTAGGATTTAACTTTTGAATTTTAGATTATGCTTTGCTTCAAATGTAATTTACATCCTATCTTGGATTAAGGGGGAGCTTAATTTCAATCTAATACCTTAGTCCAAGATCCAACATTCTTAATTCTTTCATCCTTCTCTTTTTGATGTATGTCAAAGGGGGAGAAGGAATGCTTAAGTTAGATGATTATGTGTGTATCTTTAAAGACCTAACTTAAATGATTGTCAAACATCAAAAAGGGGGAGATTGTTGGTGCAACAATGCTCCAAGCATGTATATGTTTTGATGTTTGGCTAATCATCTAAGTTAGGCAATATCTTGTGATCTAATTACGAATGTGTTTAAGTGACAGGGAAATCCAAGGATGAAGTACTTGGTAAAAGGAAGTCCAAGTATGATCTTGGCAAAGGAAGTCCAAGGGATGGACTTGGCGGCATAAGACCAAGCTTGTAGTCTTGGCAGCATAAAGTCCAAAGTGAACCTTGGCAAAGGAAGTCCAAAGTAAAGTCTTGGCAGCATAAGTCCAAGCTTGTAGTCTTGGCGGCGTAAAGTCCAAGCATTTGGCAACCCAAGACATGACGAAACCGAAGGAAGCTCTTGGAAGCAAAGCGCAAAGGATGAACAAGTCGCGGACTCGGAGGGATCCTGAAGGCGCAAGGCTTATTGAGGAGCTAGAAGGTTGAGTCTAGGTCTAGGGTATAAAATCAAGTATGAATTACTCATACTTGATGAGTATCAGTCGACTGATACGATGTATCAGTCGGCGATCAGTCGACTGAAAAGGGCATCAGTCGACTGATCAAGGGAAATATCGCCACAGAATGCAGTCTCACTCGACTGCTGCCTTGATCACTCGACTGATCACCCCATCAGTCGACTGATCGCAGCATCAGTCGACTGATCACCTGGCCGTTGGAAATTGCGGCTACGAATCTCCGCGGAGATCGCGTTTCAGAAGCCGTTGGCTTCGGCGATGATCGATGATGGCATCATCGATCCGATCGACGCCCAACGGGAAAAACAGCCCCTCTTCTATAAAAAGGGGCCATGGGGAGCTTGGTGAAGCTAGTGCTCTTGCTCCTAACTATACTCTCGTGCTCACCAAGCCTTCCAAGTGTTTTTAGTGATTTAAATCCTCCTCTTCTCTTGTTCTTGATCATCCATCATTGTAAAGAAGAGGAGAGCATTGTAAGAAAGGTTTCTCCACCTTGGTTCATCCAAAGGAGGTTCTAGTGAAGGTTGATTAGGGCTAATCCACCTTACGGATTGCCGTGGAGTAGGAGCGTCATCTCCGAACCACGTACATCGGGTGTTAGCTTTGTTCTTGCTTTGATTTGTGTTTATATTTTGTATTGCTTCCGCTAACATTTCTTGTAGAAAAGAAGAAAGGCTAATCACCCCCCCCCCCTCTAGCCATTCCAAGGGTCCTAACATAGAGAGCATGTACATGGGTTGGCCGAAACCCTAAGGGAGGGTTATTAGGAGTTTACATGCTAAAACAACTTGTGCAAGGTCTACTTAACATCATACCAACATCATACACGTATAGAGTATGGCATAAACATCATGAACAAGCATAACATGGTGTGGTCTAAACTCCATGGGGTTCTAACAAAATTTTAAACCCTAAACAACTTGTACAAGATCTAACTAACCACATGTTAATATCCATTACATATAGATCATGGCATGGAAGGCCCTTAGGAGCCTAAATAGGTCTTGGCCGAGAGCTTCAAGGAACCTTAAGATCAATCACTTAAATCTAGCTTAGCTATCAACATGTTATCTTTATCTACATTCAAAACATAGCATGACTACATATAGATCATAGCATGGAAGACCATTAGGAGCCTAAATGGGTCTTGGCCGAGAGTTTCAAGAGGCTTAAAGATCCAACACTTAAATCTAGCTTAGCTATCAACATATTATCTTCATCTACATTCAAAACATAACATGACTACATATAGATCATAGCATAGAAGACCATTAGGAGCCAAAAAGGGGTCTTGGCCGAGAGTTTCAAGAAACTTTAAGATCAAACACTTAAACCAAGCCTATCTAGAAACATATTATCATCATATTCATACAAAACATAGCATGGACAATCATGGGAAGCATGAAGGAGGTCATGGTCGAAAGTTTCATAAAGGATTTTCTTAACAACCATCAACCGAAGCAACTTGTACTGCAGGTGAGGGGATACTTACATCCTTCGCTTTGTTTAGTAGTAGAATATACCCTAGGTTGTGCCAAGACTAGAGCTTTCTCCTAGCTTAGTTGGTTTTCGGAAATGGGAGAAGGGGGAGCTAGGGTTTCAGTGAGGAAGAAGAAGAGGAGGGGAGAATGACAAATTTTGTTTCTCTTGTCTCCTCATTCTCCTATTTATTCACTTGAAGGTGTCCCTTAGCCTCCCTTACCCCTTATCTATCATTTCCCATACCCTTCTAATAGCACAACACTGCTGGGCTTCTGGTTATTAGATGCATCCTAAGGTTTAGTTATCTACTTGAGGTTTAGGGTTCAAACCCTGGTCCTTGCATCTTTTTTGGCTCTATTTTCTTTTATTTTTGAAAGAGCCCACATAAAAGCCCATATGATCATGCAAAAATTCCTATAAAATTTCTAGAAATTTTACGGGCGTTACACAGAGACCCTAGGAAAGCTATAGGATAACGACTTAATTCACCATAAAATGTGTATCCCTTAGGAAATTCTCTCAGCACATGCACGAAAAGCTAACCTAGTGAACTTTTAGAACATATCTATTTTTTTATTGAAAATACCACATGATAATTTTAGTTAACAAGCTAAGTATGGGAACAATGCTTTTAAATTTCATGCCACTGGGTTTGCTTGAGGACAAGCAAAGATCTAAGTCTGGGGGATTTTGATGTGTGCAAATCATATAGGATTTTTGGAGTAGTTTTAGCACACATCTCATTACATTTCATACTTGTTTCAAGCATATTCTCCCTTGTTTTGCATTCATTTACTATTTTTTAGTTTGGAGATCTTCTTTTGTTATTTTTATATGTAGGACGGTGTTTTTGGAGCAAAAATGAAGCATTTTATGGAGCATGGACTTTAGGGAACATGATCTGGCCGTGTCCCAAGACACGGGCATGTTCCCGAAGTGAAATGGATCAAAACGGAGGCTCCAGAGTGACAAACGGTCGGTCGTGTTAAATTAGCATGGTCGTGTGTTTTTTTTTCAGCCCAATTTTTAGCCTAGATTTTAGTCGTTTCCAGCCTTGCACATGACCCGGTCGTGTGAATTTCACACGGTCATGTGACGGCGCCATAAATTCAAGGAAATAGGGTTTTTCAAGCATTTATGGAAAGCCGAAGCCACCTCTATATATATGAAACACATCTAAGAGGCTAGGGCTCAAGGAGAGAGCCGCCCTAGGGCTCCCAAACCTCGAGGAGGAGGTCGGACGGCTAGGACGGCAAGAAGGTGCCCTAAGAAGCACTCGGACTCATTGTCGGCTTTGGGTTCGGACTTGGACTCGGACTCTATCGGCCTTGCCATGAATGCCAAGTTGTTGACTTGGTCTTCTTCTACATCTGATGATTCCCCAGCCCCCAAGTTGTGTTGAGTGCCTTCTTGATTTAGGGATGCTTGTTCTTTAGCCTCGGACACTCAGACTTAAAGTGACCCTTCTTGTTGCACTCATAGAACTTGTAGATTTGTGGGGGTTTTGTGTTTTGCTCAGTTTTCTTGTCCTTTGATTGCTTTGTAGGCTTCTTTCTTTTTCTAATCATTTTCTGAACTAGGTTGACTAGTTCAGTCTCCATTTCATCGTCTACTTTCGATTCGGACTCGTCTTCTTCGGGAGGAAGCTTACTTTTTTCCTTTCTTTGACTTGCATACAAAGAAATACCCTTCTCGATCGGGGCCGAATTAGATTGCTCATGTAATTCAAATTCAAAAAATAGTTCATCTAATCTAATTTTAGATAAATCCCTAGAAACTTTGTAAGCATCAACCATGGATGCCCACAAAGTCATCCTAAGAAAAGCTTGCTTTTAAGTCATACCCTATTATGTTGTGGTTCTCCACCTTTTGTCCGATGGCATGAAGTCCATTTAGTATGTCTTGGATGCGAGCATGGAGTTAGCTCACGGTCTCATTATCCTGCATCTTAAAATTGTACAATTTATTTACTACAAGATCTCTCTTACATACCTTTGCATCGTACGTCCCTTCATGAAGTTCAGTGAGCTTATTCCAGAGGTCCTTGGCACAAATAAATGGTCCAATTCGATTGAGCTCCTCCTTGGATATATCGCATTGCAAAATTTGGGTCGCTTTTGCGTCAGCTTCAATTTGCCTTTTTGTTGCATTGGTCCATTTGTCATAGTCCAATGGTTCCCCTTGATCATTGGTGGGTAAAGCAAAGCCGATTTAGATTATTATCCACATTTCAACTTGTGTTTTTAGAAAACACTCCATCCTCCCCTTCCAATAGTGGAAGTCACCTCCATTAAAGAACGGAGGTCGGGCAGTGTTATACCTCTCAAGGTGGGCCATTTAAAAAGAATCTTGCAAAGACACAAACAACAAAACAAATTCCAAGACTTGGTCTTGGATTAATAGTGCGGGAAGTAAATTAAAAAAAACTTTAAATGATAAAAATACGAAAAGAAAAAGTGCTCGATTAGTGGTTGCACCGAATATGAGCGCACCTGCTCTGATACCAAATGTAGGATCGAGAAAATGCTAGAGGGGGAGGTGAATAGCGTTCGAAAAACTTTCTTCTCTTTTTGTAAGACAAAGTAAAATGCACCGAAAATACAAAAACAAGAAATAACACAAGATACAAGGATTTTTTACTTGGTTCACAGCCAATTGGCTGCTAATTCAAGGCCCTGCGATCCTTGATCGCTTCCCAAGGGCAAAGCACTAAAAGTCTCTTCCTCATTGGAGGTAAGAGACAACCGATTACAAAAACAAGGATGTAGAGGAAGAGGTAACAAGCCTACCTCTCCTCTTAGCAACAATAAGTAAGAAAATAGAAAGACTTAACAAAGTACCGACAAGAAAAGAAGAAGATGCGCATTTTGTCGGCGTTACGACGTTGTCGAATGAACTTGGAGGGTTGGAGCACTCGGGAGATTTTTGTTAATGGATGAAGGGTGTCTCACCCCTTCTTTTATAGCTTTTCTAGACCCTAACTCATTGAGATCCATATCTGAGTCAAAGTAGCTTATCTTTCCTCATTTTATGGCTCTTATCTTGACTTTCCTTGAAGTGACTAGATTCATTAGCAGTCGACTAAAGCTTACAACAGTCGACTGATGGTGATCCAGTCGACTGTCATTTTCCTCCAGTCGACTGATGGCTTGATAAATCACCTGCAACATATGGTTAGCACAAGAACTGTATAGTGAACAAATCTGACAGTCCTGTACCGTCCGACCTCAACTTCGACCTTCCTCCGAAAGTCTAAGTCTGATTGTCGCCAATGGTTGTCCCCGTACAGAGGATGCATCCTTACCATCGCTTCACACTCGGAGCTTACCTTTGGTCCTTCTAACCTGTCACTTAGCTTCCGGTCACTCGACCACCAAGGTTCCTCAACTTCCTGAGGTTCTCCTAGTGTCATCCGACCACCGAGGTTTCTCATCCTGAGATTCTCCTGGTGTCATCCGACCACCAAGGTTTCTCATTAAAGATTCTCCTGGCGTCGTCGACCTTAGCAAAGCCTAATACATTGCCTACACCCTCAATATAACATATGAGATAACAAAACAACTTAACTTTGAATCTTTGCCATTATCAAAACCTAAGTTCGATTATTTGGTGCCCCTACACCAACAATCTCCCCCTTTTTGATCTATGACAAACCAATTCAAAGTTAAGAGAATGGTAAGTATTAACATTTTTCAAAAACTCCCCCTCAAGGTTACCTCCCCCTTAACCCTAGGTGAGTTTTGAAAAATAAATACTAAGTTTTTAACTCTTTTCACAAAAGGTTAACCTCTTAACTTTAACCTCTCTCCCCCTTTACCATATATCTAAAATAATTTTATGAGGGGTGCATTTTTTAAGGTGAATGTTAACCATAAAATTTTGTGAAACTTTCTTAAGTTCATTTGTTCACATGATAAAGGAAATATTTACAAGTCTCTACGAATTCAAGCATGTGCCCTTTTTATAAAATAATATTTTCAACATATCTCATCTAATAAATTGCCCTTATTGAAATATTCAACTCTATCTTGACTCAATTGATATTAGATAATCAAACAAGTCTTGATTAGAGTTGGTTATTTTAAAAAATTATGCTCCATGATTCATGTTGATGCACTTGTTCTGCATCTAGAATCAGGAGTAAGGTCCTAACATCTCGCGCTCATTTACATGGCTCAATACACAATCACATTAAACCTATGTGTTGTGAAATGTGTTGGCTCCTTAAAAACTATAGATTCATGCTTTCTAAGGTATGCCCTATAATAGTTCCATGTAAAAAAAAGTAAATAATAAGTAAAGATAAGTCCTACTCTACTATGAACATTCCTAGTTTTCGTCTAAGCAAACTAAACTCTGCTTCAAGTAATGGTTTAGTAAAAATGTCTGCTAGGTTCGATTTTGATTCTATGTATTCAAGCTTTACATCTCCATTAGCTACATGCTCTTTTATAAAATGGTGTTTTACTTCTAAGTGTTTAGTTCTAGAATGATATATAGGATTTTTAGTTAAATTAATTGAGCTAATGTTATCAATCATGACTTTAGTATTACTAAAGTTTAGTTGAAAATCTTTTAGAGTGTGCTTCATCTAAAGAAGTTGAGCAACACACTCACCCATGGCTATGCATTCTTCTTCGGTAGTAGACAAAGCAACACAATGTTATTTTCTACTACACTAACTCACTAGACTTGATCCTAGGAGTTGGCAACAACCACTTGTACTTTTTCTATCGAGTTTACTACCGGCATAATCTGAGTCTGAGTAGCCGATTAGTTCAAACTCACTCGACCTAGGGTACCAGATTCCTATATTTCGTGTTCCTTTTATATATCTAAAGACTCTTTTTACTAAGGTTAGGTGTGGTTCTTTGGCACAAGATTGAAATCTTTCACACATACTTACTACAAAGAGTATATCAGGTCGGCTTGCAGTTAAGTACAGAAGGCTACCTATTACACTCCTTAAACCTATATTTTTTCCTTCTAAATCTTCTCCAATGTTTACATTGGTTGCCATAGATGTATTAATTTCTTTAGCATTTTGCATACCAAATTTACTAATTAACTCCTTAGCGTATTTATGTTGATGCATATAGATTCCTTCTCTTGTTTGTTTTATTTGTAAGCCTAAGAAGAAAGTGAGTTCACCTACTAAACTCATTTCAAACTCACTTTCCATTAGTGAAATAAATTCGTTTAGGAATATTGTGTTTGTTGTCCCAAATATTATATCATCTAAATAGATTTATGCTATAAATATTTCTTTTTCTATAGTTTTTACAAATAAGGTAGGGTCAACTAATCCTTAATTAAATCCTTTAAACTTTAGATAAATCAATAGTCTTTCATACCAAGCCCTAGGTGCTTGCTTTAATTCATATAAGGCTTTCCTAAGTTTAAGTACATGGTTAGGTTTGTCTAAATTTTCAAATTTTGGTGGTTAGCTAATGTATACCCCTTCTTTGATAAATACATTTAGAAATGCTGACTTGACATCTATTTAAAATAATTTAATTCCTCGATGTGCAACATAGGCTAGCAACATTCTAATTGATTCAAGTCTCGCTACAGGTGTGTAGGTTTCATCATAGTCCAACCCTTCTACTTAACTAAACCCTTTAGCTACTAATCTAGCTTTATTTCTTATAACTTCACCTTTTTCATCAAGTTTATTTCAAAATACCCATCTTGTTCCTATGATTGTTTTTCCTATAGGTGGGGGTACTAATTCCCAAACTTGACTCCTAGTGAATTGAGCTAACTCTTCTTGCCTGGCAATGGTCCAATCATGGTCAAGAAGAGCTTGTTCTATGTTTTTAGGTTCAATTTTATATATAAGTGAAATCTGACTTAGATTTATGTCCTAGATTTGGATCACCTAATACTTGGTTAATTGGATGATTAATTTGTACTCTCGATTGACTTGGATTGGGGTTTATGCTTGATTCACTTTCTAGGTCAGGTTCAGATCTAACTTCATTTCCTAAGTCTTTATTGTTTGATTCAATGTTTACTTCAGATTTTGTAGGATTGTTTTCTTCATCAAATACTACATTAATTGTTTCTTCAATTTTTAACGATTCATTGTTATATACCCTATAGGCTTTGCTAATGGTTGAATATCCTAGAAATATGTCGGTGGTTGTTTTAGAGGAAAATTTTCCTAAGTAATCTTTTGTATTTAGTATGTGTACCCTACATCCAAAGACTCTAAAGTACTTAATATTGGGTAAATTTTCGTAGTATATTTCGTAAGAAGTTTTCTAATGCCATTTAATTATTAAAGTTCTATTTTGGACATAACAGGCAATATTGACTTCTTCTGCCCAAAACCTATTAGGTAAATTATATTCATTCAATGTGGTTCTAGCAACCTCTTGTAGGGTTCTATTTTTTTGTTCAACTAACCCGTTTTGTTGAGGGGTCCTAGGGCAAGAAAATTCATGGTGGTATCCATTTTGATTACAAAATTCGGTGAACTTATGATTTTCGAATTCTCCACCATGATCACTTCAAATTCTTTTAATACTTAAGTTCTTTTCATTTTTTATTAGTTTACATAAATTAGTAAATTGATCTAAGGTTTCACTTTTGTGTTTTAAGAATTTTACCCAAGTAAACCTAGAGTAGTCATCTATTATTACTAAACAATATTGACTACCGCTTAGTGACTTGGCTCCATGTGAGTCAAATAGGTCCAAGTGTAGGAGCACAAACACATTTTTAGTTCTTTCTTGATTAGTTAATTTATATGAAGTCTTAATTTATTTTCCTTATTGACAAGCATTACATATTTTATTTTCTAGGTTACCTAGTTTAGGTAGACCTATAACTAGACCATTGTGACTTAGTTTATGTAGAAGTTTTAGATGGAAGTGGCCCAATCGTCTATGTCACAACCAAGATTCCTCTTGTTGTGTCATTAGACACTTAGTTGAAGAGTTGGGTAAATTTATTGTATAGATATTATTATTCCTAATTCCCCTAAGTATAATTTGTGAGCCATCATTATTTTTAATTAGACATTCATTTGGTGAAAAAAACTCTGTAACTACTATCTGATGCATGCAAACGCATCCTCAAATCTCGCGATGGAAATCGTCGAGGACTCGAAGCGGGCGCTCGTGCTCAACGCCCGCAAGTGCACGAATGTCATCAAGTAATAAATAGATTATTGATCCCACAGGGACTGAGATTCGAGTACCTATTGTTCGGTGGATGTTCTTATTCAGAGTTTAGTTCTAGCGGTTGTGATTATGAGGATTGGCAGCGGTCTTAACTCTAGTACGCTGTCACATGGAGGAAGAGAAGGGTTTCTACGAGTCTTTGGAGGGAATTCTAGGATTTTGGTTTCGCTTGTGCATCGTAAAACATGCTACCAATTGGGTGTTGTCTAGACATCTAACTACGGTCTTGTGGAAGGGACATCATACACTTCCCCGATGAGCCTTCGTATCTATCGAGAACTACCTCTGCCATACCAGGTCGACCCCTGGCTTTAGGACGGGGTAGGTGGTACGAGGATTCCAAATCAATCCCTGTGATGAATCGGAACGTGTCTCGTTCCCGACTCTATCACACCCTTCTATCCGCGGTTACCGGAGAGAGGTCAACCCTTAGGCTCCTCCTTAGTTCTCCTAAATCTTTGATACGAGGGTTGTCACCCCTCGTATCGGCTACGCACAGTAGATAGAAAGCCAAAATAAATAACTATCGATCTAAATAAACATCAATTGCAAATATGAATTCAAGAACAGAAATATATTTGAAATAACATGTTCTACGTGCACAAACTACTCCATAATCCTAGAATCGGAGAATCTACTCGATGAATACGAGAAGAGAAACACAAAGCATAATCAAATTCATAGAAATAATGTAAATTGCACAAGGAACATAAATTACAATGCACTGTGGCTCTTCTCTCTGGCGTTGAAGTGCAGAACTTGATCCTCGAGCGACTTCCTTCCTCCCCGTTGTGAGTTTTCGGTGCTTTTTAGGGCACCGGTGTGTCATCCCAGCAATCGGGCCTCCCCCCTAGGGTTTGGGCATAGCTTTTCTTATATAGACATGAGGTTGGATCTTCCCGAAACCCAGAAAAAACCTAAACGCATCGAAATCGTCCCAGCGCCACACAATCGTGTGGATTCACATGGCCAGGCCGTGTGTGGCGTTGGTTCGTGATCTGGGGTCGGGCATGTGGATCCACAGGGAGAGGGCGTGTGTCCTTCTGTTCCAGCTGCCAAATGCCTTCTTTTTGCTCCAAAAGTGTGATATGCATGAAATAAGTATAAAATGCAGCGAGATGTGAGCGAAAACTACTCCTAAAACCCTATATGTTTTGCACACATCAATTCCCCCATACTTAGATCTTTGCTTGTCCTTAAGCAAATCTCAGTGCCATGAAATTTTTTTTTTAAAATATTATTCCATACTTAGCATGCTAACTAGATTTATCAAATGGTATTTTCAATAAAAGCAAAATATATATACTCTAAAAATTCACTAAGTTAACTTCTTGTGCATGTGCTAAACGAATCTTCTTAAGAGATACTCGTTCCAAAGTAAGTTAAGTCGTCATCTTATAGCTTTCCTAAGGTCTCCGGCTTTTAGGCACTGGTCTACCCTAAGCGAGGGTCGTTCCCTAGATCTAGCACAAAGTCTCAATGGCGTGCTCGGTATTGAGAGAAATTGGTAGGTGTTTCCCCAGTAACCTAACTCGGTCTCAAAGGGGCACCTAACCATTTCCACCCACGACAACTATTTTTTTTCTTCATATATTTTTTTCTATTTTCTCTCTATATTATTTTTTATTTATTTATTTTTTTCTGCTCATAGGGATTTTGATTTTTCCGAATGGGCTTACACAATTTGAGCATCTCCAATAACTAAAATGTTAAATCTAGAGTCACCGATGGATTCCAAATTACTAGACTACTAGAATGAATCATAACTATGTATGTACTAGATTCTCCCTTTCAGAATATTCGTCAAGTGTAAGTGTAAAAATAAAAGCTAACCAATGCAAGTATAGAACATTCATTAGGGCAAATAAAATAAAATACCACGAAATAAATGAAGTTAAGCTACCTACGGAAACAATTCGTGAAGAGATCTTAAAAATACTACTGAGGCAGCTTAAAGATAGAAAAACCTAAGTACTGAAAGAAACTAAACACTCTATGCATAAACAGATGAATGCAAACTAAGACTAAAAATGCAAGTATCAAGAAAAAAACTACTGCTAGAAATAAAATAAATCAAAACTTGGCCCCCCCCAGACTTAAGCGAAGCAGTACCTCTAATATGGTGGCCGAGGTGGGAAGTCTGGTAATCTCAGCATGTTCAAATTCTAGGAAAATATGGTGCTCATCCACTAGTGTCATATATACATGTGGTCAATTTGAGAGCTGGTGGATGTAGCGGCTGCTCTGTGCTCCTCCCTGGCCCACTGTGAGCGAGCATCGCTCATGTACTGCCTGACCTCCTATCGGTGAGCGGCCTCCTCCTGGCAATGTGCAGCCTCCTCCTGAAAATAGATACGGGCCTCATCGTAGAACTCCTCAGCCTTCTCGAAGTGCTCCCGTAGGCCCTGAAACTCCGCCTGCATGTAAGAGTTGTGCTCCTCCCATTGCTGCCCCTGTGTCTACTGCTCGTTGTATATGTCGTCGAGGCGTGATCATAACTCTGAGAAGTCATAGGCGGATGTGCCCGCATCCTACTCAAAAGTAGGAAAAGAAGGTGGTGCAAGTGCATGCTCTCTACGTGGACTAGGTGGGCTCCTATACCTATAAAAATAAACACTCGATACTACCCTTTTATCTCTTGCACGACATGGCTGTCATTCCCCGAGAGTATGTCGTGCCAAAAAGCAAACGGACGGCATCTCCCCTATACGTGGCAACATCTCGTGTTAATACAAGGCCCGTAGGCCACAACAACAACAACAAATATATATATATAACCATAATAACACATCAAAACACAGCGGAAACAACAAGACAAATACACAAAACATAGCGAAAACATAATACAACATCACAAACTACACACATGCATACCGGTATGACTAACACCGACTCAGAACACCATAACAAAACCAGAAGAAGAAAGGTACAACCTTTACAGCGTCCAATCACTACAAAACATCACATAAACCAAATAATATCGGAACACCAATGAAAACCCAAAAAAAACCCCGGACTCTCGGAGTTGAGATGAGACGATGCCAGCCAGCGGTGCTCCAAGTCCATCACGAAGTCGGCTACCTGTTACCTGGGCGACAGAAAAACTCAGGGTCCGTGGTGGTGAGTAAAACTCAGCAGGTAATAGAAAAATATGTATATATCAATATCACATGTATTTCGATAGAAAAATCTATAGGTATCACTAGCATGATAACATATCCATGTATATACCTTCTAACGAAAAGCCAATACAAAATGCAGACATACAGATATGCGCTCATTCTACCTATCCAACCTGAGCACATATCCACAATATATACATATACAGGAAGTCTGCTCTAAACCATATAACGACATAAATACAGGTCAAAGAATGCAATAGACAATCCAACAACTATACAGGTATCCTACACGACCGTATAAGCGATGCGGGTAGCATGTATGAAGATGATGTACAACCAAATGCAACAAGCATAGTACAATCAAATGTAGCATCACAATAAGCATATATATATAGACTGCATCTATATATGTATACTAATCACAATCATCCATATATATATATATATATATACATGCATATATGTATATATATGACAATATGCAAAAATGCCATAAGTCACGGCAATGCAGCATGCATGGTCATGTCGGCTCACCATAAAGCTACCACGACCCAGTGTGGCCTCGGTGGCTCGAGCATGACAACTGTTCCAACTCAACACCAACCACTACTCTCGAGTGGCCGAGTGGGCAGTATGATCGAGTAGAATATAAGCGTAAAGAGCAAGCTACACGATGGGGGTCCCTGCTGTTGCCACTCTGACAGTCACTACCCGTGAGTAGTCGAGTGTCACACACGCAGGACTATGACACTCAAATCCCACTACCACCGCCTATAGTGGTAGAGTGCGGCACCACAACGCTCTGTCCTCACACCAGTTACTCCTCCTATGAGTAACCGTGGAGGCAGGATGACTGGCGACCCTCTTAACCACAAGGGAGACCTCGTCGCCAGCGTGCATGCAAATGACATGAATGTAATGTCTCACATACAGACATCCACCATAGACTCTCTATTCTACAGAGAGTCATACTAATCAGATCAACGCACTCTCTATCCTACAGAGAGTCATACTCAACTGATCATAACACTCTCTATCCTATAGAGAGTCATACCAATCTAATCAACACACTCTCTATCCTACAGAGAGTCATACTTACTGATCGACGCACTCTCTATCCTGTAGAGAGTCGTACTCAAACTGATTATATCAAGCTAGGACCACCGGTCCGTAGCGACACACTAAATACCATTCACCTAACCATTTACACAATACATGGTCGGTGGTAAACATGCGACCTAAGGGTACTAGAATTAACCCTAGGTTCAAGACATTATCTATCTACGAATGACCTTTTTGTTGGGTCGGATCGATTGACCGGCTAGAGGGGGGTGAATAGCCCTCGTTCGTTTGATGTCGTAATTCGCTCATTCTCGTGTGCTCATCTACAATTGTCGTTAATATATGCAGTGGAATAACAATAGTACTAACAATAATACAAGCACACAAAATACGCAAGCATATACGTGGTTCGGAACCGAATGGTTCCTACTCCACGGGCGAGCTCCTTGAGCTCTAGTTATGCGCACGGCACTAACTAAACTCCTTCTCGACTACACGTCGAAGGTGGAGAAACCTCTCACAAGTTATTACAACAAGTAATATGAAATACAACAATAAATACAAAGACAATACAAAAGAAAACTTTTACACAATTGCTTTGATCGCTTTCTTGTTGCTTGCTTTTGCTTGCTCTTGAAGGTCTGGAATGCAACAGCAATTCCCCTCCAAAGTCACCTCAAAAGCCTTGGCGAAATCCTCCAACTCGAGCTCCATTTATAACCTGCATCAAGCTATTTTCGCGCCATCACGATCGGTGATCGTGACCATCAGTCGACTGGTCCCGTAGCCGTTGTCTCACAACGGCCAGATCCATGTTGGTTAAGTTCCAACGGATCACACATCGATCGGCCCGATGGCACCCATCGATCGGCCCGATCAACCATCACCGATCAGTCTTTGGCGAGCTCGACTCCATTGCCCGTGCTCGTTGCGGTGTCATCGATCGCCATCCCTCGGCGATCGGATTCTTCAACGATCATTGCCCTCCTCGGCGGTCGATCGATCAACGAACCATGTTCGATCGAACCGGTCGAACCATACTTGGCCAAGTCCACCTTATCCCTGGAGTTCCCCACCGGCTCTCTTCCCTCGGCCTCGTCCCTCGGATCGCCAGCCGCGCGGCCGCAATGCCATCCTTCGCGTCTCATGCCCTAGAAGTATGCTTCCCTTTGGGCTCACTCCATTCGCTCCCTATCCGGCGGTCCCTCGGATGCACCAAGCGCACGGCTTCGCAATGCCATCCTTCACCGACTCAAGGACCCCGAGCCTAGTGAACTTACCAAGTCCTCAAGACTTCCCAAATGCACCAAGCACACGGCTTCGCAATGCATTTCTCACCAAGCACCAAGCGCACGGCTTCGCAATGCTTTGGATTTCCCATGTCAAGCACCAAGCGCACGGCTTCGCAATGCTTTGGACTTTCCCATGCCAAGGCTTCCCCCTTGGACTTCCACACCAAGCTCCATGCTTGGATTTTCCATGCCAACCCCATGTTGGACTTTCCCATGACAATCCCATGTCATGAGTTTTGTCTATCATCAAAATATCATCAAGGTACTTGCTCGAGTCAAACTCGAAGTCAACTGGGCGATTGCACCAACAATCTCCCCCTTTTTGATGATTGACAAAACTACCATCTCAAGTCTACCAATTCTCCCATATTGGCAATTCTCATATCCCAATGAGAATTCCAACGAACCCTAATTAGTAACTTGGTAACTTCTCCCCCTTTTTGACATTACATCAAAAAGGTTCTCCCCAAGGGTATGAATGTCTCATATCCCAATGAGATCTTACAATCTCTCCCTTGGAGGAACACATGCCTACCATCTTTCTAGTGATCCCATATCACTTAAAGAGAGACAACCCAATTTTCCTCCCATGAGGAAATACACATCCATCTTCCCAAGATGGATACCTCCCCCTAGAGGCTTGCTCCCCCTTGACCATTGCACCAACAATGTCCTTGGAGAGTCCCTAAGCCAATAGGAACATTAACCAAATCAAAATTAAGGCAAAGTTCAACAATGAACTCTCATCCACCTTAAAATTGATACTCACCCTCAACCCAACTCCTAATCCATATCCAATGGATTTCCACCCTCTCTAATGCTCTCCCAAGCATATCCTAGGGTTAGGAGTGGTTAGGGGACCAAAACACAGCTGAACATGGGCCTAACCATCAAGTTTACCCGAAATCAGCCTGTGCCAGTCGACTCCGTCAGATACCGGATCATTGGACTTACCATCGATCATTGCCATTACAGGTGATCGGTCGATAACTGCATTCTGCAGTTTTCAGTTTCAGAAAATTGGATTTTCAAAATCCATAAGTAAATATACGTAATTTTAAAAATCTTGAAAATGCATACGTATAATACTTATCCTAAACACTATGGGTGAAAAATATTGGAAATTTATTTTACCCATTAAATTAGGAGATTGATACAAAGTTCAAAATTTAAGAAAAGCTTCAATAAAGAGTCATCTTTGTATCATCCCATTCAATGGTGATAGCTATCAAAAGATAGACTTCACCAAGGTTTTTCAAAATGTTTTCAAAATGTTTTTCAAACCTTTATTTTCTTTTTCCTAAACATCTCACCAATATCTAGATGTGTAAAACACATACAAGTCAAATTTTTGTGAGATGTGGGTTTTGTTTTGTTTATGTTTTCATGCATATTTCTAGGCAACATTATTTGATTCCTTTCAAATTATGCCATAGTCCTTAACTCCATTTTAAACTATGCATGATGATTATGGCATAGATATGATATAGATAAAAACATATGCCAATATCATGATGTCATGGCATGTGAATGAAACTTAAGCATACATGACATCTAAACATAAATCTAAACATGATCATGACATTTTTATAGATGAAAATGAAAATGATGTCATGACATGGCAAGGCAAATAAAGCATGGCAAGAAAAATATACTAAGGTATAAAATACCTAAGTGTTAAAATCAATTTGCCATTTCTAGGGATTAAATTCATTTTGCCTTAATGCCATTATTTCCTTAGTGTGCCAAAAACCCAAAATAGCACACCACGACCTCTATGACCTAATTGTGCCAATTTAAATCATTTTTAACTTCTCAAACCATATTGGCACACCCTAATGTGTCAACTCACAATGGCTAGGTTAACCACCCATCCACTTAGGGTTGACACACCCTAACCCATTTAGCGTGAATCGATCACGCTTTTAGGAACCCAATATCTATTGGAGCTCCTTGGGTTAACAAGGTATTCTCTAGGGATAACTTCCCTAGATACCTTCCTAATGACCCTTTTAGGCTTTGAAGCCATAGTCTTTTGGGTCTTTCCTAGGTCAACTCTAGAGGTGACTCCTCCATTGACCTTCTTAGTGGCTACATTTGATTTCTTTGAGGTGTTAGCCACTAAACACATACCATGGCTAGACTTAGGGATGACTTCCCTATTAGCCTTGGTTTTCCTAGACCTAGATGTGGTTCCATAATTAAATGGAACATTATGGTAGGACATAGGTTTGTGACCCAAACCCTTCTTTCCCTTAGGTGTTTCTTGCTTCCTAGGTCTTGACTTTTGTGCATTAGACCCCTTTACCGAGTTTGATATTATTGCTAGGGTCTTCTCCAATTTTTCTAGCCTTGACCTCAAGGCTTGGTTCTCCACCTCTAATTTCCTCAATTTTGAATTTTCATTTATCTTTTGGGAAATGTTTTTCTTCTTAGGCATATGCCTAGATTTCTTGGGATTAACACCCAAGTTTTCTTCAATTCTCCTAATTGACTCCCTAGGTAAAATAGATCTAGTGTTTTGAGTCCTAGGTTTATCCTTAGAGAAACTAACATGCTTGGCACCTAAGCAATAAACCTTATTATTTCTCTTAGCATGCTTTTCATTGATAATAGCAAGAGAGCTAAAATAATTCTTAGCATGCTTTTTGACTTTTGGAATTAAAGGTGCATTAACTAAATGTACCTTAGGGTTAGCTTTAGGAGCTCCCCCTACATTAGTTGCACCTTCTTGCCCTTTCTTCCTCCCCCTAGGGCATTGGCTTCGGTAGTGTCCCTTTTGATTGCATTTGAAGCACACAATGTGCTCTTTGCTCTTGATTTTGGGAACACCGGCATCGTTTGACTTTGGGTTGACTTTTGGTGTCGATGCCTTCTTCTTAGCCAATTTAGGGCATTTGCTCTTATAATGCCCTTTCTCCCTACACTCAAAGCATATTATGTGTTTTTTATTTAAAATAATAACACTTGAGTTACCTAGGGAGGTGGTGGAGGCCTCTTCATGATCTTCACTTCTCCCGGATGTGGATGCTTCTTGTTCTTGCTCCGGGATGGAAGATTGTCTTTCCTCCCCCTCAATGCTAGAGGTGGAGGTCTCCACCAAATCATCAACATCTTCAAATGTTGTAGGTGCTTCTTCAGCATTCTCCTCTTCTTGTGCCGATTGGGAATTTTCTTGGAATTTCATTACCTTATTCCATAATTCCCTTGCATCCCTATAGTCACCCAATCTAGACCAAATAGTGTTAGGTAACAAATCACTAATCAACTTGATTACCTTGAGATTTGTCTTGAAGTCTTTGATTTGGTCTTGGGTCCATTTTGACTTCTCAATGGGCTTGTTGTGTTTGTCCCTAGGCATCTCAAAACCATTTTCTATAATAATCATATAATCAAAATCGGTTTCGAGATATACCTCCATCCGTTTCCTCCACTAAGAAAAATCTCCATCGAATTTTGGTGGATGGATGAAGTCAGTCATCTTGTAGTGCTCTCGCGGCGGTTAGTCCTTGAAGAGCGACCTCGGCTCTGATACCACTTGTTGGGTCGGATCGATTGACCGGCTAGAGGGGGGTGAATAGCCCTCGTTCGTTTGATGTCGTAATTCACTCGTTCTCGTGTGCTCGTCTACAATTGTCGTTAATATACGCAGCGGAATAACAATAGTACTAACAATAATACAAGAACACAAAATACGCAAGCATATACGTGGTTCGAAACCGAATGGTTCCTACTCCACGGGCGAGCTCCTCGAGCTCTAGTTATGCGCACGACACTAACTAAACTCCTTCTCGACTACACGTCGGAGGTGGAGAAACCTCTCATAAGTTATTACAACAAGTAATATGAAATACAACAAGAAATACAAAGACAATACAAAAGAAAACTTTTACACAATTGCTTTGATCGCTTTCTTGTTGCTTGCTTTTGCTTGCTCTTGAAGGTCTGGAATGCAACAGCAATTCCCCTCCAAAGTCACCTCAAAAGCCTTGGCGAAATCCTCCAACTCGAGCTCCATTTATAACCTGCATCAAGCTATTTTCGCGCCCATCAGTCGACTGATCGTGACCATCAGTCGACTGGTCCCGTAGTCGTTGTCTCACAATGGCCAGATCCACGTTGGTTAAGTTCCAACGGATCACACATCAGTCGACTGATGGCACCCATCAGTCGACTGATCAACCATCAGTCGAGTGCTGGCGAGCTCGACTCCATTCTGTGCCCCGCGCGGTGTCATCGATCGCCATCCTCGACAATGATCGATCTTCCCAACAGCTTGATCGCTTTCCCTACGATCGATCACCAGACTTGGTTCAACACCGGTCGAACCCATACGACGCAATGATCGGGCACCTATGCTTAAAACCTCAAACATAACGATGTTTGAGCCTCCGACACTCAGTCTTAGCCACTTGGCCAAGTCCACCTTATCCCTCATGGAGTTCCCCACCGAAGCTCTCTTCCCTCGGCCTACGTCCCTCGGATGCGCCAAGCGCACGGCTTCGCAATGTCATCCTTCGCGTCTCATGCCCTAGAAGTATGCTTCCCTTTGGGCTCACTCCATTCGCTCCTCGTCCGGAGGTCCCTCGGATGCACCAAGCGCATGGCTTCGCAATGCCATCCTTCACCGACTCAAGGACCCCGAGCCTAGTGAACTTACCAAGTCCTCAAGACTTCCCAAATGCACCAAGCACACGGCTTCGCAATGCATTTCTCACCAAGCACCAAGCGCACGGCTTCGCAATGCTTTGGATTTCCCATGCCAAGCACCAAGCGCACGGCTTCACAATGCTTTGGACTTTCCCATGCCAAGGCTTTCCCCTTGGACTTCCACACCAAGCTCCATGCTTGGATTTTCCATGCCAACCCCATGTTGGACTTTCCCATGACAATCTCATGTCATGAGTTTTGTCTATCATCAAAATATCATCAAGGTACTGCTCGAGTCAAACTCGAGTCAACCTGGGCCGATTGCACCAACACTTTTTGCCTAATTTACAATCAGGTTGTCATCCGGACTTTACTATTTGCACTTAACTAAACAAATTCTAGGTTACTTACATCACCTATATATATAACTCCTAATCATGATAAAATCAAACATGATAGCAGCAATGGAGTTAACAGCTAAAGGTAAAGTATCAAGCGCAAGAGTAAATAAGAACAGAGTCAAGGTAACATGATCATATAAGATGATCATGCATCTAAATCTGTATGCATTAAAACTACCTGACCAGGGTAGGAATTATCCACCTGCTTTAAGGCTTGAAATAAATATCTTCACGCCCCTGAATGTCTCGAATCAGAACCTTGCACACAATATACATGATTAAGTTCTATCATTTCCCAATAATCGAATCAAATCGATTCATTAACCCATTAACAAGTCCATCACTCCACTAACACATGGATTATGATCTAGCTCCCTTACCTAATCGTTCATTAACATAAATCCATATCCTAAACCTTACCAATATAACCACTTCTTCCATTAGTTACTAACCAGCAACCCCAATAGTAGCCCAGTTAAACAAGTTCTGCAATAGGGTAATCCCATTTACTTTCTTATCCCCATATACATGTACCAAAATCAAAGAAACCGACTCCATATCAGATTAGATACATAAACTAATCACATACCACTATTTCCTCAATCTATACTCACAATAGATCCATAGCCGATCCACAGCTCCAATCCACTGTTAAATTCATAGCTCGCGACCCTCATATCACTGAAGTGAAACCACCAACATAACACAACAATGATGCAGCCCTAAAATCACCAATCCATTCTCGACAAAGGATGTCACAACCATCCAACCTCTTCACTTCACAGTCAATCAATAGAAATCCACACCACATTTGTATCAATCAAACAAAACAACCAACATAGTAAAAGGAGGAGATAGAAATCACAGATCTTACCCCTGAACTCACGATCAACTTGGAAGATGACTGCCCTCTCAATCGGTAACACCACCGGGAAGATCAAATTCGTCTACTGTAACTGGTAACGGCAAACCCAGAGATCACTAACTTGCTCTCATCGGTGACCCAAATCAACAGAATGGATAACTAACCTGCTAGAGCTCACAAGTCGCCAATGGAGGGATGAAGGGCAGCGGTAGAGGAGATCAACAACAAGTTGGCTCAGTGGCAGTGGAAGTCATCCCATGCACCGAAGCAATCTTGACGGTTGGAGGAGCTCGCTGATGGTCGACCATCGGTGGTCCTCTGCTCGAGGTGACCTCCGGTGACCAACTGGCGAAGCGCTCGACTGTGGCGGCAATGTCGCCAACCCACTCGAGTAGAGAAATCGACGGAAACTGGGATGGTCAGCGTCTTGCCCTCCAACCAGATCTCCCACCGGAATGGGGTGTGGCCAGTGAGCAGCGAAGGGGACAGTCGACGCTTGAGTGAAATCGAGAGAGGGGAACCGTGACGGCGACAAGCGGGAAGTGAGTGTTGCGTGTCAGGAGGGGAAAAGAGGAGGCTCGGCAACTGTACTCTCCAGAGAAGAAGAGAATACGAAACAGTCGACGAAGAGGAGAAATTGAAAGGGATGTTTCGGCTGAAAAAATGCTCGGCGAAGTCGGCGAAGAACGGAAGAGTTAATGGTTTAGCGGGTCGACAAATTTAACGGGTTGGGTTTATTAGGTTCTTACCCTATAATACCCCACCTAGGTTTGATTAACCCCTTTAATTAATACCTAGATTAGGTATTAATTATAGTCCAACCTCTCTTTTTTTCCTGTGGTATTTTACATGGCCATGTATAAACACACGGCCTAGTCATGTGCGCCACTGGGAGATGAGTCAGCTTGCGGCACGGCCGTGTGAAACCACACGGCCTGGCTATGTGCCCCCCTGTTTCTCTCCCGAAGTGCATCGTGGTCTGAATTCTCCCACACGCCCCACCGTGTAGGCTCAAAATAATTTTTGTTTCTACTTAGCAAGTTCTTTCCGACCCTAAACTACTTGCAAAGATGCTAATGGACAAAAATTAAAGTCTAAACAATACACATGAATGCAGAAAGATTAAAAACATGTAAAATTTAACTTGGGTTGCCTCCCAAGAAGCGCTTGTTTAAGGTCTTTAGCTCGACCGTACCCTTATGTCTCATCTTGGCTCTAGTGGCCCAAGGAGATTTTTCTTCCTCCCCTTCTTGATGCGTTTGAATCTTGCTCATGGGGGAGCAAGATATTTTCTCACTTTACGCCTCCTCCCTTATGGTCCGTCATCACCACATATCTTAAATCTGGCTTGTGGAGAGGCAAGATACTTACTAGCTACCTTCCTTGGTTCACGATTGAACATGCTTATCTTCACAGAATTATCAGGAGTTTGATCATAGTATTCTATTTTGTTCAAATGTTGTAAATAACATAACTCACCACGAACATCCTCACCAAAATATTGATTAGTAGATTCTATTATGTCGAATGAAATTTTATCATTACAAATCACTAAAAGGGCTTCGTTATTAGTAACTAAAGTTTCAGTGAGGGTTAAGGTAGGCTCTTCTAGATCTTTGAGGTTAGGAGGTGTTTTGATTGAAGCAATGCACTCCTTGATTAAAGTATTAATTATATAATCCTCAAGTTCTTCTTCAAGTGGTGATTGCATGGATTGTCCCTCTTTACTTCCTATGTCATCTACGTCTTCCTCATCCATTTTCTCAAAGTGAGTCTCCGTAATATTAGGTGTAATCCAGTCATCAAAGCCACCTTCTAGTCATTTGGTTTCTTCTTTTGCTAGATTTCGTTGCATAAACTCCCCGAATTGTCGACTATGCTCCTCACATTCCCTAGTAAAACTATCGAGCAAGGATTCTAAGTGGGGACTTGGTTCTGGGTAAAATTTGCAAGGTGATTCATAGCTCTCATTCTCACTTGGGAAACAATATTGAGGGTTCAAGTAGCTAGGGTCATAACTATATGAATAAGAATCATCTCATGGCCACTAGTTGTAATCATAGGTGACATCTTCTTGTTCAAATTGTGAAGGTTCAAATATATCCGGACAATCATTAATGGTATACCATGTTTCACCATAATGCTCACAATAAATGTTACCAAAACTCATAGCATTAAATTGACCATAATCATGAGAAAAAAAATATGCAAGTTTATCTACAAGAAAATATGAATAAGGAAAGGAACAGCAGTGCCACAGTAAGAGACTAAAGCTGCTAGAACTATGATTAAACTAAAAGAAAAAAAATTGAAAAGAAAAACTACTAGAAAATAATTGAAGCTAGAAGAAAACTAAAACCTAAACTTAGTACTAAATTAAACTAGAAATTAATAAAGACTAGGAAAATAACCCTAAACTGAATAGAGATAACAAAAATTTAAAACTATATAAACTAAAATAAAGTAAAACTAGAAATTAAATCTACTCTAGGTCCGATCCAACTGTCCACTTTTGATTCGATATCGAATCAATCAGTCCCCGGTAACGGCGCCAAAAACTTGATGCACGCGAACGCATCCTCAAATCTCGCAACGAGAACCGTCGAGGACTCGAAGTGCACACTTACACTCAACGTCCACAAGTGCACGGATGTCACCAAGTAATAAATAGATTATCAATCTCACAGGGATTGAGATTTGAGTACCGATTGTTCAATGGGTGTTCTTGTTCGAAGTTTCGTTCTAGCAGTTGTGATTACGAGGATTGGCAGCGGTCTTAACTCTAGTACGGTGTCACATGAAGGAAGAGAAGAGTTTCTACGAGTCTTTAGAGGGAATTCTTGGATTTTAGTTTCACTTGTGCATCTCAAAACATGCTACCAATTGGGTGTTGTATAGATATCTAACTACGGTCTTGTGGAAGGGACATCATACACTTCCCCGATGAGCCTTCGCATCTATCGGGAACTACCTCTGTCATACCAGGTCAACCCCTGGCTTTAGGATGGGGTAGGCTGTACGAGGATGCCAAATCAATCCTTGTGATGAATCGGAACGTGTCTCATTCCTGACTCTATCACACCCTTCTATCTGCGGTTATCGGAGAGAGGTCAACCCTTAGGCTCCTCCTTAGTTCTCCTAAATCTTTGATACGAGGGATGTCACCCCTCATATCGGCTATGCACAGTAGATAGAAAGCCAAAATGAATAACTATCGATCTAAACAAACATCAATTACAAATATGAATTCAAGAACAGAAATATATTTGAAATAACAAGTTCTACACGCACAAACTACTCCCTAATCCTAGAATTAGAGAATTTACTCCTTGAATACGAGAAGAGAAACACAAAGCATAATCAAATTCATAGAAATAATGTAAATTGCGCAAGGAACGTGAATTACAATGCACTGTAGCTCTTCTCTCTGGCATTGAAGTGCAAAACTTGATCCTCGAGCGACTTTCTTCCTCCCCATTACGAGTTTTCGATGTTTTCAGGGCACCAGTGTGCCGTCCCGGCCATCGGGCCTCCCCCCTAAGGTTTGGGCGTAGCTTTTCTTATATAAACATGAGGTTGGATCTTCCCAAAACCCGAAAAAAAACCTAATCGCATCGAAATTGTCCCAGCACCACACGGCCATGTGGATTCACATGGCCAAGCCGTGTGTGGCACTGGTTTGTGATCTGGGGTCAGGCGTGTGGATCCATAGGGTCAAGCCATGTCCTTCTGTTTCAACTGTCAAATGTCTTCCTTTTGCTCCAAAAGTGCACCATTTTTCACATAGAATGTTGTCCTGCACACAAAAGCACAAAGAGCAGATCTCCAAACTAGAAAATAGAAAATGCTTGCAAAATAAAGTACGATATGAATGAAACAAGTATAAAATACTGTGAGATGTGAGCGAAAACTACTCATAAAATCCTATATATTTTGCTCACATCACTATCACACAATTGGCTAATACTCAGCAGATTAAAATCAAAATTTTCTACTACTAGGAATTTGCGTATTATGAAGTTCGTGTTAAGCTCAATATCACCTAATCCGATGATTCTGAGTCTCCCGTTGTTTCCGAAAGCTACTGATCCTTGGTTTTTGAATATTAGCTTCGTAAACTTTAGTCGATCTCCAATCATATATCGGGAGCACCCACTGTCCAACATCCATTGATCCTACACATATAGTAGTTGGATTGGATATTGGAATTGTAAATTGGTTTAGAAGTTTTTAACCTAAGATTCATCTCACCCTTTCTACATGATCAATCATGTTACCCTCATATGTTATGTGAGATGACTTTTCAATTTTACTTAGTTAATTTTAATTATTTGAAAATTAATTAACCTTGGGTTAGATTCGGATTTAACCATAAGTTAGTTAAGTGAACCCTTCAAAAGATGGCTTCTAGGTCATGGTCAGGCATAAAGGCCTTCTTTGATCGGAACAATGATCACTTCCTTAGACAAAGCCAACTTAAGAAATTGTGCACTTAATTCACTTTAGGGTTACGTCCTGGTCTAACTAGTTTAGGATGTGGTGAGGTAGCTTCAGTAAGTTTCACTTAGCCAAGTGCACCAAGCTAGATACTCCTTATCTAACCTGGATACACGAGACTTCTTTTCCCTAATGTACTATCATCTCACCGCATCCTAATACTATGTTGTCAAGGTTAATTAACCATTGGTCCTATCTAACCGTTCTAAATTAAGCAAATAAAAAAAAGCTAACTAAGCATGCAAATCTAAATTAATTAAGTAATTGAGCACACAATTTTAGTACTAGCTCTCCCTAGATCATTGAATCGATACGGTCTATCCACATAATGGATTTGATCTTTGGGAACCCAATACTTGGTTGAACCTTATTGCGATGTTAAAATAGTCTTAGGGACCCATGCTTGGATTCTTCTATTATTATGATTTACAATTGACATGTAAGATCTATTCATTGTTCTAAACCCAAGTCCGATCTTGTTGTACACGGCTCTTTGCGATCCAAGAAGTAGGTTAAGGCCCTTGGATCCCAATGTGAATCTTTCCAATGATTTCCTAAGCTCTTGAACTTGCCCTTTCAAGAGAGAATTCTCTTCCTCAAGTTTTTCAACTTAAATTGAGTTTCCCTCTTGAACTTGACTAGTTGAAGAGGTTAGGGTAGCCTCATGCTTGAGGAGTTTAACCTCCTTAAGCAATGACTCAACTTTAGACTCAGACTTAGCTAATTTCTTATCTAACAATCTAATGGCATTATATAAGGTGTTGATTAAAGACCAACTTACCTTGATTGATTCTTTTGAACCGGATACAGATCCGTGGCTTGTCTTGAATTGGAGTTCAGTGTCGGATCCAGAATCGGACTCGGACTCGGACTCGTTGTCGGCTTCCGGTTCGGACTCTGACTCGGACTCTGTCGGTCTTGCCATGAATGTCAAGTTGTTGACTTGGTATTCTTCTTCATCCGATGATTCCTACCAAGTTGTGTTGAGTGCCTTCTTGATTTTGGGTTGCTTGTTCTTTAGCCTCGGACACTCGGACTTGAAGTGACCCTTCTTGTTGCACTCATAGCACTTGTAGCTTTGTGGGGGTTTTATGTTTTGCTCAGTTTTCTTGTCCTTTGCTTGCTTTGTATGCTTCCTTCCTTTTCTAATCATTTTCTGAACTAGGTTGACTAGTTCGGTCTATATTTCTTCATCTACTTCCGATTCGAACTCATCTTCTTCAGAAGGAACCTTGCTTTTTGCCTTTCTTTGACCTGCATACAAAGCAATACCCTTCTCGACCGGGGCCGAATTAGATTGTTTTTGTAATTCAAATTCGGAAAATAGTTTATTTAATCTAATTTTAGATAAATCCCTAGAAACTTTGTAAGCATAAACTATGGATGCCCACAAAGTCATCCTAGGAAAAGCTTTTAAGGCATATCTTATTATGTCGCGGTTCTCCACCTTTTGTTTGATGGCATGAAGTCCATTTATTATGTCTTGGATGCGAGCATGGAGTTGGCTCGCGGTCTCATTATCCTGCATCTTCAAATTGTACAATTTATTTACTAAAAGATCTCTCTTACATACCTTTGCGTCGAACATCCCTGCATGAAGTTCGGTGAGCTTATTCCAAAGGTCCTTGGAACTAATAAATGGTCTAATTCGGTTGAGTTCCTCCCTTGATAAGCCGCATTGCAAAATTTGGGTCGCTTTTGCATCAGCTTCGATTTGTCTTTTTATTGCGTTGGTCCATTTTTCGTAGTCCAATGGTTCCCCTTGGTCATTGGTGGAGCAAAGTCAGTTTGGATTATTATCCACATTTCGATTTGTGTTTTTAGAAAACACTCCATCCGACCCTTCCAATAGCATAAGTCATCTTCGTTAAAGAACAGAGGTCGGGCGGTGCTATACCCCTCAAGGTGGGTCATTTAAAAAGAATCTTGCAAAGACATAAACAACAAAACAAATTCCAAGACTTGGTCTTGGATTAGTAGTGCGGGAAGTAAAATAAAAAAACTTTAAATGATAAAAATGTGAAAAGAAAAAGTGCTTGACTGGTGGTTGCACCGAATCTGAGCACCCCCGCTGTAATACCAAATGTAGAATCGACAAAACGCTAGAAGGGGGTGAATAGCGTTCGAAAAACTTTCTTCTCTTTTTGTAAGACAAAGTAAAATGCAGCGGAAATACAAAAACAAGAAAGAACCCAAGATACAAGGATTTTTTACTTGGTTCACAGCCAATCGGCTGCTAATCCAAGGCTTTGTGATCCTTGATCTCTTCCCAAGAGAAAAACACTAAAAGTCTCTTTCTCATTGGAGGTAAGAGACAACCGATTACAAAAACAAGGATGTAGAGGAAGAGGTAACAAGTCTACCTCTCCTCTTAGAAACAATAAGTAAGAAAATAGAAAGACTTAACAAAGTACCGACAAGAAAAGAAGAAGATGCATGTTTTGCCGGCGTTATGACATTGTCGAATGAACTTGGAGGGTTGGAGCACTTGGGAGCTTTTTGTTAATGGATGAAGGGTGCCTCACCCCTTCTTTTATAGGTTTTCCAGACCCTAACTCGTTGAGATCTAGATCTGAGTCAAAGTAGCTTATCTTCCCTCATTTTGTGGCTCTTATCTTGACTTTCCTCAAAGTGACCAGATTCATTAGTAGTCGACTGACATTTTCTTCTAGTCGACTGATGGCTTGATAAATCACTTGCAATACATGGTTAGTACAAGAACTGTACAGTGAACAAATCCGATGGTCCTGTACTATCCGACCTTGACTTAGACCTTCCTCCGGAAGTCTTAGTCGGATTGTCGCCTACGATTGTCCTTGTATGGAGGATGTGTCCTTACCATCACTTCACTCATGAAGCTTACCTTTGATCCTTCTAACCTGTCGCTTAGCTTTCGGTCACTCGACCATCGAGGTTCCTTAGCTTCCCAAGATTCTCCTGATGTCATCCGACCACCGAGGTTTCTCATCCCGAGATTCTCCTGGTGTCCTCCGACCACCGAGGTTTCTCATCCGAGATTCTCCTGACGTCATCGACCTTAGCAAAACCTAATACATTACTTTCACACTCAATATAACATATGATATAATAAAATAGCTTAACTTTGAATCTTTGTCATTATCAAAACCTATGTTCAATTATCTGGTACCCCTGCACTAACAGAGGAAACCTTCTTACAACTTGGAGCTTAATACAACCAAATGCAAAACACAAGTGTAAATAAACAAAACAAATTACAATGCAAATAAAGCTTTACACAAGAACTTGATCATTGTTTGGTTGCGTTGGAGAGCTTTGAAAGATCTAGAATGCAACAACACTTCCTCTTCAAAGACCCAAGAAATCGACTGCCAAATCCTCCATCGAGTCCACCTTTTATAAGCTCCGTCATGGGCTAATTTCTGTTGATCAGTCGACTGGCCTTTTCCCCAGTCGACATGTCACTTATCCATTGTCTCACAATGGCTTAATCCATGTCGAATTTCATCCAATCTGTTGACTGGCCTGACCCATCAATCGACTGTCTAAGCCATCATTTGACTGGCCTAAGCCATCAGTTAACTCAAAATTATTCTGTGCTCCTGTCCACTGGAGCCAATTGACTACCTTATCACTGAATCGATCGCTCCATCGAGCACCTGCTTCGACTTCCTAAGTCGCCACGATCCACTCGATTACCTCGACCATCTTAATCGCCGCGCCCGATCGCTTCTCCACAAAAGTCGACTACCCGAGCATCGAGTCTGAATGTTGAGTGTCGAGAACCTTAGCCAACTCGACTGCACACGGTCAGTCGATTTCCCAAGCACTAAGTCACTTGTCGAGCATCGCTCGACCCGAGCACCAACTCGAGCACCCACAATGCCTGACCTCCCAGCACCCAAGCGGTTTTCCCTTGTCGCCCAAGCACTTGACTAGTCGACTGGTCCAAACCACCAGTCGACTTCCTTAGCATTTTTTTCGAGTGTCGTGAGTTCCTCACTCGCTCGAGCACTCGACCAGTCGACTGTTACACCTCAAAACTAAGGTTTAACCATCAAGTATGATCCTCTCATACTTGATACTTACCCATAGCCTAGACCTAAGCCTTCAAGTATCTTCCATCAGTCTCACGTCTTTCGGATGCACCGAGTCCTCCACAACTCCTCATCCTTTGCGCTAGCCTTCTAGTACTTCCTTTGCCTTTGTCATGCTACTGGATACCCTTAGCCTAAACCTAAGCCTTCAAGCTACTTCCATCAGGTTCACGCCCTTAGGTTGAGTCCATGATATTGGATCGAGATACCCTAGGGAGTCCATGATGTTGGATCGAGATACCTTGAGTTGTGACGTTTGTAGCACAAAGGTGAAGTTGTGAGATCAAGAGTACTTGAGTGCAATTCAATTCATTGATCTTAGGGTTTGTGTCCAACCCTTCTTTTATAGACCTTCACCATAACTTGGTCTAGATCTAGATCTAGACCTAGATCCTATAAAGATGGATCTTATCTTGAATTAGCATATCTCTTGATCGATCCAACCTTATCTTTGCATTTTTGACCTATCCGCCTACATCAGGCGACTACTCATTTCGCCAGTCGACTGGACCAGTCGACTGCTAGTCCATCCCAATCGATTGTTGCGCTTGAGTTTCCGGTCAGTCACTTGCATCACAAGATTAGTCCGAAGCATATAGTAATAGTGATAGAGACAATCTTTGACTGTCCGATCTCGACTTTAGCATTCCTCTAGAAGCCTTAGTTGGATCAATGCCTAGGGTTGTCCCCATACCGAGGACATGATCTTACCACCGCTCCTCACCCGGAGCTTACATTGCTTTTACCTTTTGGCCCTTTATCCTGTTGCTTAATATCTGATCTTTTGATCTATAACAACACTATTCAAAGTTTAAAAAATAAGTACATTAATTAAATATTTTTCAAAAGTTCCCCCCTTGTTAAGATTTTACCTTCTAACCTTTAATATTGTTATAAAGCATCAAAACTTAAGGTTCATTTAGATCTATAAAAATTTTAAAACATTTTTAAGAAATTAAAGGCATGTTTAAAATTTAAAAGGCTCAAGTCTAATAGGTATTATGTCAAATTAGAGGTAGCTAGAAATCTAAGATTTATCTACCTTAAATCTTCTCTCCCCCTTAGCATAAAAAAAAAAGTGATTTTTTTTTTATAATTGCACCAACAATGATTTACCATTTGAAAATATTATAAAGAAAATGTAATTTAAATATTTGAAAATAATTTTTTAAGGCTTTAACAAAAATATTTTGAAGGCTAATTATTTTTTTTCAAAACTTGCAAAAATAAATTTCAAAGAATTTTTAAAGGTTGCAAGAATAATTTGAATTGTGAAAAGTTTTTATAATTATTTTTATTTTTATTTATTTATTTAATTTTTTTTGTAACATACAAAATTTTCAAAGTAAAAAAGATTTTTAAGGCATTGCAATATTTTTCAAATATATTTAAAAACTCATATAAATACTGATCTTTCAATTAGAACCTACCCCTAAATCTGACACACCTTTAGGATTTCCTTGTTAACTATAAGAAAGACTCTCCTAAGTGTCTAGAGGGTCTAAAATTGACCTAAATATCTAGAAGTCTTAGTATTGGTCAATTAATCAGTATTTTAAGGAAAATATAGATTTTCAAAAACTAAGTTTAATTACACATAACAAACACCACAATCAATAAGTATAGTAAAAGTAGTTTTAGGAAAATATTTATATGTAGATTTTGAAATCGTTTTCAAAACTATTTTCAATTTATTGTCCTTAACATCTCACTCATTCTACATGATCAATCAAGTTATCCTATATGTGTTATGAGATGAATTCAATTTTACTTAATTAAATTTAATGTCTTAGAAATTAATTAACCTTGGGCTAGATTCGGATTTAACCTTTAGTTAGTTAAGTGAGCATTTCAAAATAGGGCTTCCAAGTCGTGGCGAGGCACAGGGGCCTTCTTTGATCGAAACAACGTCTACTTCCTTAGATAAAGCCAACTTAAGAAATTACACACTTAATTTACTTAGGATCAAATCCTGGTCTAACTAGTTTAGGATGTGGTGAGGTAGCTTCAGTTAGTTCCACTTAGCTAAGTGCACCAAGCTAGATACTCCTTATCCAACCCGAATATACTTGACTTTGTTTCTTTAACGTACTATCACCTCACCGCATCCTGATACTATATTGTCACGGTTAATTAATGATTTCATATCCAACCGTTCTATGATAATTAAGACTAGTATGTATGACATGACATAATTAAGCATGATAATTAATTAAACATAATATGAATGTATGAATGAGTATGTCATATTCAATTAATTCAAAGAAGTTGTTATTTTCTTGGGTAGGCTTTTATTTGTTCCATAGTTATAAGGTACTCTATGATAATAAGGTTTATAAATTTTAGGGTCTTAATTTTTTGTTAACTTAGACTTGTAACCCAAGTCTATATATTTATTAGTTGAATTTTAAAAGTTGAAATTTTAATTACTAAATTATTAATTTGTATATAATCAAATGGTACACTATTATAATTAATTTTATTAGTTTGAATTCTTATTTAAGTTAGGTTTTGAATTTTTCAAAATAGGCTTTTTCAAATTAGGATTAGAATTTTTCAAATCAGGATTAGAGTTTTTCAAATTATGATTAGAATTTTTCAAATTAGGATTAGAATTTGAATTTTTGAAAATTGAATTTTTAAATTAGATTTTAAATATTCTAGATTAGATTTGGAATTTTTAAAATTTAATTTCGAATTTTCTAGATTAGATTTGGAATTTTTAAAATTTAATTTCGAATTTTCTAGATTAGATTTGGACTTTTTTAAATTTAATTTCAAATTTTCTAGATTAGATTTGAAATTTTTTAAATTTAATTTCGAATTATTTAAATTTGAATTTTTCAAAACAGAATTTATTAATTCAAAATTATCTTAATCAATCAGATCTAGTATTTGATGATTATGTACAAGATTTTAATTATTCTGATCTAAGCTTTGATTATTCTGATCAAGTCCTAGGTTACTTTTAGTCTTGATTCGATCTAGATATATGTTGATTAAACTAAAAATTTGATCAAGTTCTCTATTAATCTTATCAAAGGTCAGATTAATTTGAGCATTTTCTTCACTAATATTTTTATTATTTAAACTAATTAAATCTAAATTATTTAATTTTTTATTAGTTGAATTAATTTCTAAATTATTATTAATTGAACTAGACTTAAGTAAATTTAATTGATCAAAATTAATAACACTAGAATTAATACCAAAATTATTATTAAGATTTAACTTATCATGCCTTTCAAAATCATAATTTTCAAAAATTTTAAATCAACTAACCTCACACGCATCCTCTAATTCTGCGAGCTTCTTCTTTCTCTCTGAGCACCGATTTTTATAGTGATAGAACCTTTTGCACCTGAAGCACATGATGTGCTCATTGTATCTCCAGACTCCTGACATTGGTGTCTCCTTTGTCGTCAGTTGCGTCATTCGAGTCTTATGAGTAGGACATTTATTTTTACAGTGTCCTATCTCCCTGCACTTGAAACAAATAATATGAAATTTAAATTTTAAATTTACATTATTACCTTTCTCCCCCTCAATTCTCGACCTTGTGGAATGTTCCTCCATGGTTAGTTCGGTCAAGGCTCTTCTAATACTTGCACAAACAAAAAAAAAATGGGTCAAGACTTTGTCTTGGATTAGTAGTGTGGGAGAAGAGGAGAAAAATTAAAATACACAAAAATAAAAATGACACCGAAAGAAAAGTTGCTCGAAATGGTGGTTGCATCGATTTTGAGCATCCCCACTCTAATACCAATTGTTAGATCAAAATATGCAAGAGAGGGGTGAATAGCATATTAAAAAAATTTCTTTCAATTCGACAAAACACGTAATCAAAGTACGATTGCAATGGAAAACAAATAAAGAAATAACAAACAAGAACACAGATGATTTTTTACTTGGTTCACAGTCGCTAGGCTGCTAATCTAAGGCCTACGATCCTTGATCTCCTTCGATGGGAAATGCACTAAGAGATCTCTTCCTCATTGGAGGTAAGAGACACAAGATATACAAAAAGAAAAGGAGTCGGTAACAACCTTATCACTTCTTTTAGAAATTAAGTATATGAGAGATAATGAGAAACAATATACCGACACAAATATCTTAAGGTTGAAGCACGGTCAGAGTTGTGACGTTTTGTAGCACAAAGGTGAAGTTGTGAGAGCGAGAGTACTTGAGCACAATTCAATTAATTGATCTTAGCGTTTGTGTCCAACCCTTCTTTTATAGACCTTCACCTTGATTTGGTCTAAATCTAGATCCTATAAAGATGGATCTTATCTTGAATTGGCATAGCTCTTGACCGATCCAACCTTATCTTTGCATTTTTGACCTATCCGCCTATATCAGTCGACTGCTCCTTTCGCCAATCAACTGCTGGTCTATCCCAATCGACTGCTACACTTGAGTTTCCATTCAGTCACCTACATCACAAGATTAGTCCAAAGCATATAGTAATAGTGATAGAGACAGTCTTTGACTGTCCGATCTCGACTTTGGCATTCCTTCAAAAGCCTTAGTCGGATCGACGCCATGATTGTCCCCATACCGAGGGCGCGATCTTACCATTGCTCCTCACCCGGAGCTTACCTTGCTTTACCTTTTCGCCCTTTATCCTGTTGCTTAACATTTGATCTTTGACCGCCATTCCTCCTGGTGTCTTTGAACTCGGCTAAGACTACTCACGTTTTACACATTTAACATAGCATATTAGATAATAATATAACTTAACTTTGAACATTTGTCATTATCAAAACTCATGTTCGATTATCTGGTACCCCTACATCGACGCACGACTCCTCACCCTTTACGCTAGCCTTCAAGTGCTTCATTCCGCTTCGTCATGCTAACGGGTCTTCCTTTGCCAAGAGGTCGCGCCTCTGGGACTTCCATTTCCAAGTTACACTTGGACTTACACTATCAATACTACATATTTGGACTTATATGGCCAAAACTACACACTTAGACTTACACGACTACACTGTCACGCCCCGAGAGTATGCCGAGCTCGTAAAATGGACAGCATCTCCCCTATACGTGATACAATATCCTGTTGATACAAAGCCTTTCAGCCACAACCACACAACATATATATGTATATAACCAAAACCATAGCGGAAAGCATCATAAAGAGTTACAAACTCAACCAGACTACATACCGGTATGACTGACCACGACATAAAAAAAAATACCGCAACAATCTGAAAAGACATGAGCAACACCAAAAATTGTCCAACCATACAATCTACCATTAGAATCCAAGTTCATAATAAGAAACATCTGAAACCAAAGGAAAAATAAACCAAAAGCCAGGACCCTCGGAAGTGAGATGAGATGATATCAGCCAGCGATGCTCCAAGTCCATCACGAAGTCAGCTACCTGTTACCTGGGCGACAAGAAAACCCAGGGTCTGTGGTGGTGAGTATAAAACTCAGCGGTAATATAAAAAGATAGTGCATGCATATCAAATATCGCATGAGAGTCAACAATAAACAATCTAAAGATACAACAGGTAACTACCAATATACTATGACCAATGCATATACTAAAAGATCAACTGAACACCATAAGGAACGGACGTACCTGAGGTCTGCAACACCACAACTCATACAACCTGATCACATATACGCAATATAGCATATACGACAGGTAAGAGTAAAAACTACCTCTGTACTCGACAAACTGTCTTACTTACATTCTACAACAAATACAACAACGAATCTGACCCAAACTACTCAACATCATGGTACTAGTCAAAGGCGTATGATAGTCCACCTAACTCGTACACTGGTATCCCACACACAACCAACATAGAATATGCAAATAACATGCAAGATGATGTACAACCAAATACAGCAAACATAGCACAAACAAATGTAACAGCACAACAAGCATATATATATAGACTGTATCTATATATATTGCTCACACACACACACACACACACACACACACACACACATATATATATATATAGACACACACACACACACACAAATGCCCTCACACATGGCAATGCAAATGCATGGTCATGCCTGTGCACCCCACTCGCTACCACGACCCCAGTGTGGCCTAGGTGGCATGACATGACAACTGTCCCAACTCAACAACAACCACTATTCTCGAGTGGTCGAGTGTGCAATATGAATAAGTAGCGATAAGCTAAAGAACTATAAGTTATACAATGGGGGTCCCTGCTGCTAGCCACTCCGACTGACACTACCCATGAGTGGTCGAGTGTCACACACCCAGGACAACTGTACGCAACTCCAACTACCACTATCAATAGCGTCGAGTGCGGCACAACAAATGAACTGCCCTTACACCAGTTACTACTACCATGAGTAACCGTGGAGGCAGGATGACTGACGACCCTCTCAACCACAAGGGAGACCAAGTCGCCAGCATGCATGTAAATGACATGAATGCACAACCACACATACATCCACAACACACTCTCTATCCAACAGAGAATCATACACAACTGACAGTCAACCATGCTAGGACCTTCAGTCCGTAGAAATCCACTATTGACAATCCATACAACCATACATAGATCTATGGTCCATAACAGACCCACAACGTAAAGAAATATGATCTGATAATTAACTCCACATTTACAACCTCCCTCACCCCTAGGTGATTTATCCTAATGACACAAATTAAGACTACAACCGTACTCAGCTTCACACACATAGGTCCACATACCATAGCATATGTAATCCATAACCATGATGAACGAAATGTAGAGATAACAACAGAGCAACTCAAAGTACAAAGACTAAGTATCAAGCAACATGATAACAGGAGTGGAGTCAAGGTAAATGAAGTCATCAATATAAATTATCATGCACTAAGATTATCAACTATCTGACCAGGGTAGGAAATATTACCCACCTGATATGAAGACTTATCTGAAAATATCATTTGTCCTCACGTCCAAGAATTTATCTCGAATCAACATCCTGTACACAACATAAAACACAATTAAGTTCTATCATACATCATATAATCGAATCAAACCCCACATAGACTTCGTATCTCAAACCATAAGGTTGATTTAGTTATCCAATTAACCTAATTAACCCTTCACATCCATCCCTATATTTCATCACCAACCAACCACCAGATCAGATAACAAAATAACCAATAGTATACATCCATAAACATCTAAGTCTGGACTTACCAAGCCTAGCTTCCTCGACCCAACTTCTTGATCCAATTTGAATTCACCATCAAACTGGATTTACAAGAAAACTCAATTCCTTTAATCCTCACAACCTATAAACATAGAAATCACACTTATCACCCTTCTCTTACAATAGGTGCATCATCAGATTAACCCAAATGCTAATTAGATCTATATTAATGGTATTGAAGCATTACCATATGAAACAGGGCACTTGGCTTTCGGCAAGGTTAGAAGCAAGTAATCACAGATCCTACTGGATTTGCTACCTCTCTATTTCAATCTAACACAACCCACTTAAAATATCACATCCACCAATTAGCAATCCAAGGATCAACGTTCATCGTGCAAAAACAACAAAAAAAGAATCACTTAATAGCCAATTCGCAGCTTAAATCCCTCAATCAAAATCTCGACAGCAACAATGTGATTCACAGAAGAGGAAGGAGTGGTGCCACTGCGATCACAGGGTGGGCAAGCATCACTGGCCAAGCGACTGTGATGGTCTCGAAGGAGGATCAACTAGCGACAAGAGACGGCAACAGATCGAGCTTGCAACGGCTGCACCATGGGTCAATGCAGTGACGGAGATGGAGCACGGGGAAGAAGAGAAGAAGGTGTTGGAGCAATCGTCCCAGATCACGATTGACCAGACTCCAGTTTGACTCGAGTAGTGTTTTGATATTTGACATTGATGTCTGACATGTGTTGGGGAGATTGGTGCAATCGACCCAGGTTAGTATTTGATGTTTGACGATGGTTTAACCATTGTCATGGAAAGTCCAAGTGGGATACTTGGCATTGGAAAAGTCCAAGTCTTGAGTACTTGGCATGTAAAGTCCAAGCATGGGTCTTGGCAAGGAAAAGTCCAACATGTGTTGGCAAGGGAAAGTCCAAGCTTGAGTCTTGGCATTTGGAAAGTCCAAGGGGAATATTGACGGCGTAAAGTCCAAGGGTGAAGTCTTGGCAGCATAAGTCCAACGATTGGCAGCGTAAAGTCCAAGCGGAGTCTTGGCAGTGTAAGTCCAATGTGTCTTGGTGGTGTAGACATCGTTAGCATGACAATAGCTGATGGAAGCACCTGAAGCCTAGCGTATGGATGAACAAGTCATGGATGACTTGGAGAGATCCAATAGGCACGAGGCTGACGGAGGTGGCTAGAAGGCTTAGGTCTAGGCTACGGGTGGTCAACAAGTATGGGGGCACCATACTTGGGTTAAAACCTCATGTTTGAGGTGTATCAATCGACTGGCATTGATGGAAGTCGATTGGTGGGAGTCGGTTAGGGTTATCGGAAGATGGGCGATGGTCATTTATCGGCGATTAGGCGGTCGGTGATGGCCTCATCGATATGCCAAGAACAGCGATCGTAGTGGTCGAAATTCGACCACGCGAAGGTTCTCGGTCAGTGATCGTGTCGACCACTCAACTGATTGAGCCATCAGTCGAATGATGGGTATGATCAGTCGACTAATGGTCTATCCGTTGGACTTATCCAACGTGGATCATGTCATTGTGAGACGGCTACGAGGCGGTCGTGATGGTCCCGATCGATCATGCTGGCGAATCGCTCCGGCGTGACTTTAAAGGGAGCTCGTGGAGGAGGGATTTGCAACTGGTTTTCTTGGACGATTTGGAGCGATTTATTGTTGCAAATCAGGGTCTTCAAGGCTAGTCCAAGGCAATTAACAAGCAAGCATCCAAAAGAGTTTTTGTAAAGAGTTCTTTACTTCTCTTGTTGTATTTCATTTATAATTGCTTATATTTCATTCTTATTGTTGTAAGAATACTTGTACAAGGTTTCTCCACCTTCGGATTGTTCTGAGAATGAGCTATTTGAGTAGTGTTGTGTGATTGGCATCGCTAGGGCTCATTTGAGCCCGATCCGTGGAGTAGGAACCATTTGGTTCTGAACCATATTATATTATTGTGTTTGAGTGTTTGTAGCTTGTTATTGCTTTATTTTCGCTGCGCACTAATCATTTCTAGCAAGCATGCAACAAATTCCTCCATCGACGACGAACTCGCTATTCACCCCCCTCCCCTCTTGCGGTCACCGAAAGTCCCTACAATTGGTATCAGAGCCCAAGGCTCTTCTACGGACTAACACCCGAGAGCAAAAGACGCTAGAGGGAAGATGGAATTCGAAGAACGACTTGGATGGGATATCAACACACCGGTCCCGTACACCTTCTATGGACTAGGCAATGGAAGGCAAGAATTAAAGATTTTCTGATGATGAGGGACTTTGAGGAGTGGTTCATCTTAATGGAAGGATTCCAATACCCAAGAAGACCCAAGGGAGGCTTCCTCAAAAAGAAGAGATGGACCGAAGAGCAAGTCCAAGCCTTCGAGAAAAATGATAAGGTAATGAAATTTTTGATTGATTTAATACCTAATAATATTGTGTCTAGTTTAGGGGACTACATGGATGCCAAGGAGCTATGGAGCCAAGTGGCAAGATTCCATGAAGATCCATCACCGGCTCAAGAAGAGGAGGAGCCCGAAGAAGAAGAATCCTCATCCTCACAAGCAAGTGAGGATTCGGAAGTTGAGGAGGAGACAACTTCCGGATCGGTGGAAAAGGAGGTAGAAGAAGTAGGAGAAGCCTCCACCTCTAGGATTGAGGGGGAGGAGAGGATTTCCACTCCGGAGCATCAAGAAGAAGCCTCTACATCCGGTCAAGATGAAGAAGCTCAAACTCTGGCACCAACCACCACCCTAGGTAACTCAAGCAATGTAGGTTTAAATAAAAATCATGTAATTTGCTTTGAGTGTAGGGAAGTCAGGTATTACAAGAGTAAGTGTCCAAAGAAGATTATGAAGGCTCCACCAATGCCAAAGGTCAAGGAGACCGGAGGCTCAACAATCAAAAGCAAGGAGTAAGTGATTTGCTTCAAATGCCAACAACCGGGTCATTACCGGAGTCAATGCCCTAAGGGGAAGAAAAAGACTCAAGAGGGAGCTACACATGTAGGGGGAGCTAAGGCAAACCCTAAGGTAACTTTTAAGTATGCTTCTTCTTCATTTAGTTATCAAAAGCATGCTAGAAATAATGTTAGCAATGTTGCTATTACTCATGAAAAGCATGCTAGGAATAATAAATTTTATTGTTTAGGAGATAAGAGTGTCCATTTTAGTAATAAGGAGAAATTTGGGACTAATGTCCCTAGAAACACCTTACCTAGGGAATCTATTAGGAAAATTGAAGATCATCTAGGCTTAAACTCTAAGAACTCTAGACATATGCCTAGAAAGAACAAAATTGATCAAATAAACAATGGGCCCACCAAATTAAAGAAATTAGAGTTAGAGAACCAAGTCTTAAGGTCAAGGCTTGAGAAACTTGAAAAGACCCTTAGGAATATGAAAAATCAAACACAAGGGTCTAAAAGTCAAAACCTTGGGTGTAAGAGGCAAGAACCATCTAGGAGATAAGGTTTGGGTCACAAGCCAATGTCCAAGAAGGTAATGTCTACTTACCATAGTGTTCCATTTGAGTATGGAACTAAACCTAGGTCTAGGAAGACCAAGATCAATAGGGAAGTCATCCCTAAGGTTGACCAAGGTGTGTTCCTAGTGGCTAAGGTTTCGAAGAAATCTAGGATGGCTACTAAGAAGGTTACAAGGGGAGTCACTCCTAGAGTTAACCTAGGCAAGACCACAATGACCAAGGCTACCAAGCCTAGGAGGGTTATTAGGAGGGTATCTAGGGAGTTTATCCCTAAGGAATATCTAATTAACCCAAGGAGCTCCAATAGGTATTGGGTTCCTAAGAGCGTGATCGATTCACGCTAGATGAGTTTAGGTGTGTCAACTTTAAATGGATGGGTAGTTAACCTAACCATGGTAAATGTGGCACTTTAAGTGATTTTTAAGGTTATGGATACCTTGGAAATAGGTCTGAGTTTAAATCCTAAAAGAGTTTAGGATGTGCTAATATATTTTTGGGATTATGAAAAATTAATTAAATTGATACAATTTAGGTTTAGATGTTGTAGTGTGTCATTTTGGGTTTTTGGCACATTTGGGAGATAATTGACAATATGGCAAAATGAGATTAATTATAACAAATGACAATTAATATTAAAACTTAGGTATTATATACCTATATATTTTATTTTCCATGCTTAATTTGTCATATAACATGTCATGACATCATGCTTTATTTCAATCATTTAATATGTCATGATCATGCTTAGGATTAAGGTTAAATGTCATGTATGCTTAGATTCTATTTTATGTCATGACATCATGATTATGAGTACATGTCTATTTATATCATCATTAATGTCATAATCATTCATGCATTTATGAAAATTGAGTTAAGGATAATTGGCATGACTTGAAGTCTCATGTATAAGGGAATCAAGTAGTGTTGTCTTAGAAAAAATACATGAAACCCTAGGTTAGGATGAACAAAACCCACATCTCACATTACATTGACATGTATGTGTATTGATACACCTTAGATACATGTGAGATGTTAGGAAATGAGTTAAGTTCAAGGTGCATAGTTCTTGCATCTAGATGAACTCAAACTCATCTTATACTATTGGTGGATCATTGGGAAAGCTCATGTTCAAGTCATGTACATTGAGCCCAAGGAACATGATCCAATATAGGTTTTCAAAAATATTTTAAAATCATTTTAGAAAACCTTGGTGAAGTCTATCTTTTAATAGCAATCACCATTGATGAAGTTGACACAAAGTGAGCTAAAATATTAAAGTTTTTCTTCACTTTTGAACTTTGTTTCAATTTCACTATTTTGTGGGTAAAATATTTTTTACCCATTGTATTGGTCATAAGTATTATATGTATGAAGTTTCATGATTTTTCAAATTACGTATAATTATTTATGAATTTCTAAAATTCGATTCTGATAAATGAAAATCAGATTTTTTTTTTCAGTTATCAGTCGACTGGTTGACTGATAGAGTCGACTGCCAGGCTAATTTCAGGAAAACATGGTATGTTTGGCCCATTTTCAGCTATGATAAGGTTTTCTAACTACTTCTAACCCTAGGATATGCTTTGGGAAGCATTATAAAGGGTGAAAATACATTGGATATAAAGAGTTGTTAGGATGATGTATCAAATTTAAGGTATGGGAAAGTTCAGTGTTGAACTTTAGACCTTATTTTTTATGGTTTAGAGTTCCTATTGGCTTAGGGACTTCCCAAGGATATTGTTGGTGCAATGGTCAAGGGGGAGCAAGCCTTTAGGGGGAGGTATCCATCATGGGATGATGGATGTTATTTTTCCTCATGAGAGGGAAGAATGGGCATCTCAAATACCCAATTCAGAAATTGGAAGAGTTTGTAGGATTACCTCTCTTAAGTGATATGAGACTTATCACTAGGAAGATGGTAGGCATCCTAGGTATTTTTGGACCAAGGGAGAGATTGTAAGATCTCATTGGATATGAGACATTGACCTCTTTGGGTGAACCTTTTTGATGTATATCAAAAAGGGGGAGAATGTATGGAATTACCAATTTGGGATAATTGGTAAGGGAATTTGAGTTAGGGGCCTAACTCAAGGTTGTTTTTGTCAAACATCAAAAAGGGAGAGATTGTTGGTGCAATCAGCCCAGGTCACGATTGACCAGACTCGAGTTTGACTCGAGTAGTGTTTTGATGTTTGACATTGATGTCTGACATGTGTTAGGGAGATTGATGCAATCGACCCGGGTTAGTATTTGATGTTTGACGATGGTTTGACCATTGTCATGGAAAGTCCAAGTGGGACACTTGGCATTGGGAAAGTCCAAGTCTTGAGTACTTGGCATGTAAAGTCCAAGCATGGGTCTTGGCAAGGAAAAGTCCAACATGTGTTGGCAAGGGAAAGTCCAAGCTTGAGTCTTGGCATTTGGAAATTCCAAAGGGAATATTGGCGGCGTAAAGTCTAAGGGTGAAGTATTGGCAGCATAAGTCCAATGGTTGGCGGCGTAAAGTTCAAGCGGAGTCTTGGCAGTGTAAGTCCAATGTGTCTTGGCGGTGTAGACACCGTTAGCATGGTAATAGCTGATGGAAGCACCTGAAGGCTAGCGTATGGATGAACAAGTCATGGATGACTTGGAGGGATCCGATAGGCGCGAGACTGATGGAGGTGACTAGAAGGCTTAGGTCTAGGCTACGGGTGGTCCAACAAGTATGGGGGTACCATACTTGGGTTAAAACCTCATGTTTGAGGTGTATCAGTCGACTGGCATTAATGACGATCGGTGGTGAAAATCGACTAGGGTTTGGCTAGCTAGAAGATGGGCGGCCGATCATTGCCGGCATTAGGCGGTCGTGATGGCCTCATTAGTCGACTACCAAGGGCAACAGTCAATTGGTGGTCGGGATTTCGGCCACAGAAGGTTCTCCAATAGAGTGATCGCATCGACCACTCGACTGATTGAGCCATCAGTCGACTGATGGGTATGATCAGTCGACTGATGGTCTATCCGTTGGACTTATCCAACGTGGATCATGCCATTGTGAGACAACGGCTATAGGGGCAGTCGACTGATGGTCCCGATCAGTCGACTGCTAGGCGGAATCCAGCTCAGGCAGCAGCTTTAAAGGGAGCTCGTGGAGGAGAGATTTGCAACTGGTTTTCTTGGACGATTTGAAGCGATTTTCTATTGCAAATCAGGGTCTTCAAGGCTAGTCCAAGGCAATCAACAAGCAAGCATCCAAAAGAGTTTTTGTAAAGCGTTCTTTACTTCTCTTGTTGTATTTCATTTATAATTGCTTATATTTCATTCTTATTATTGTAAGAATACTTGTACGAGGTTTCTCCACCTCCGGATTGTTCTGAGAATGAGCTATTTGAGTAGTGGTGTGTGATTGGCATCGCTAGGGCTCATTTGAGCCCGATCCGTGGAGTATGAACCATTCGGTTCTGAACCACGTTATATTATTGTATTTGCATGTTTGTAGCTTGTTATTGCTTTATTTCCCCTGCGCACTAATCATTTGTAGCAAGCACGCAACGAATTCCTCCATCGACGATGAACTCTCTATTCACCCCCCCTCTAGTGGTCACCGAAGGTCCCTACAGAAGGCATGATCAGTTGGCTGCCCTGGTGGAAAATCCCCAATGACGAAGTTGGCGACGACAAGCTGCTCTTCGTAATGGAAATCTCGCGATCCCGATCGGGAACACTGCAAAGAGGAAGAAAAGTCAACGGCAGCAGTGGATCCAACTCGCGATGGCAGCAGCATGGCGATGGCGACCGACGGCAACGCGAGCTCACTGTGATCGAGCTCACAGCGAGGAAACGAAGAGGGCGGTGATGACGATAGCCGCTCCAACTTGCGGCGAGACCGATCGGCGTGGCAGCGCAAGATCGGGCGGCAGCAATCGACATGGCGGCGACAATGAGGAGCAACGACACGAGCTTAGGGCGGAGATCGAGCTAGATCGGCGCCGACAGCAGTGAAGAGGAGCATAAATCGCGATTGCACGTGAGAAGTCGGGAGGGAGAAAGTTACAGCATGAAAGGAATAAGGAGTAGAAAAATAACTTAGGTTTTCTAATTAAACCCTTAGGTTAATAACGTTTATTATCTCCTTAATCATAACTAATCCAAATAGGCTTTATCAAGGCCTATTAAATCTCCCCATAAACTTATAGAAATTCCATTTAAATCCAAATAAATTTCTAAAAAATTTTGAAAAATTCCAGTGAGTATTTTCCTAATTATCAAGTGTTATTTTATTATTGTTTTATTTTTCGATATCTTACATACACACTTGGTCTTATATGACTAAGACTACACACTTGGACTTTTACTGTCAAATTTTCATACTTTGACTTTTCTTTGTCAAGTCTCCATACTCAGACTTTCCCTTAACCAAACATTCATACTTGGACTCTCCTTGCCAAGTCTCCAAACTTGGTCTTCCCTTGCTAAGAATCCATTCTTGAACTTCTCCATTATCAAGTATTCATACTTGGACTTTTTCAGTCAAATTTCTGGTCAACCTTGACCTACTTGACTTCTCGATCAACAACCCCATATAACTACTGATATCTCATACCATCTAGTCATGTGTATTGTCAAACACATTATTAAACTTATTATTAAACATCAAAACTCTACTCGAGTCTCACTCGAATTAGTCAACCATGACCCAAGGGTGATTGCACCAACAATCTCCCCAACATTCTCCACCTCGAGATCTTCTGGAAAATAGAAAAGATAGTGAGATCCTTACATTCAATTAATCCACGTGATGGATCATAAACTGTTGATTAAGATCCTAGGGGTCCAAACCACATTAAATACCTGTGTCACTTTATATTTCCGTTGCATGCTCTGTTTATATTGATTTGACTGTTGTTATTTTTCTTACATTGATTTGGTTTACTCTATCGGTTTTAGTTCATTTACTTTTAACCCTATAAAATTAAAGTATCGATATTCACCCACCCTCCCCACCCCTCTATGGCTACTTTGATCCTATCATAAAACTTCGCATTTGGAATTTCCTAAGTCAACTAGACTAGATAGACACGAACAAAAACCTCTTCCATTCAACAACCACTCAGGTCCATCCCTTTGCCATTTTTCAATTTGATAGTGTTCGCAACTAGATGGGGGTGTGTAAGTGTATGTACTTTTTGACTTTCTTTCATTAGTGTTTGTTAGTGCAATCGGCCCAGGTCATGATTTGTTGGTGCAATCGACCCAGGTCACGATTGACCGGACTCGAGTTTGACTCGAGTAGTGTTTTGATGTTTGACAGTGATGTCTGACAATGTGTTGGGGAGATTGTTGGTGTAATCGACCCGGGTTATGATTGATCGGACTCAAGTTTGACTCGAATGGTATTTTGATGTTTGACGATGGTTTGACCATTGTCATGGGAAAAGTCCAAGTCATGAGTACTTGGCATGGAAAGTCCAAGATTGAGTCTTAGCAAATGGAAAGTCCAACATGGGTTGACAAGGAAAGACCAAGGGTGCAGTCTTGGCCACGTAAGTCCAAGTGTGTAGTCTTGGTGGTGAAAATCTAAGTCATGGGTATTTGGCAATTGGGAAGTCCAAGGGGTGATATTGGCGGCATAAATTCCAAGGGTGGAGTCTTGGCAGCATAAGTCCAATGATTGACGGCTTAAAGTCCAAGCGAGAGTTTTGGCAGCATAAGCCCAATGTGCCTTAGCGGTGTAGACCACATTAGCATAACAATAGCTGATGGAAGCACCTGAAGGTTAGCGTATGGTTGAACAAGTCATAGATGACTTGGAGGGATCCGATAGGCGTGAGACTGACGGAGGTGGCTAGAAGGCTTAGGTCTAGGCTAAGGGTGGTCTAGCAAGTATGAGGGCATCATACTTGGGGTAAAATCTCATATTTGAGGGGTATCAGTCGACTAGGCCTATGGTCAATCGACTGATGTGAGTCGACTAGTGTTCGACTACAGGAAATAGCCTAGCAGTCGACTGCCAACATTGGGAAGTCGACTGATGGCCTTAGCAGTCGACTGATCTGGAGATCAGTCGACTGTTGGTCGAGTTTTTGGGGACAGAAAGTTTCCGAGTCGACTGTTAGGATTTGACAGTCGAGTGATGACTCAATCAGTTGACTGATGGGCATGATTAGTCGACTGATGGTCTATCTGTTGGAATTTATCCAACGTGGCTTGGGTCATTGTGAGACAACGGCTACAGGAGTAGTCGACTGATGGTCTCGATCAGTCGACTGCTAGGCGAAAATCAACTTGAGTTGCAGATTTAAAAGGAGCACGAAGGGAGGATTTTTGGCAGTGGTTACTAGAGCGATTTGGGGCGATTTGCTGGTGCAATTCAGGGTCTCCAAGTGCAGCTCAAGCAACCAAACAAGCAAGCATCCAAAAGTGGATTTGTAAAGTTTTCTTTACGTGTTTTTGTGTATTGTATTTGTATTTGCTTGTTGTACTTTCATTTATTATTGTAAACTCTTGTACGAGATTTCTCCGCCTCTGACTTATTGTCGAGAAGGAGCATTTGTGATTATAGTGGTGTTTGACATCGCTAGGGCTCTTTCGATCCCAATCCGTGGAGTAGGAACCTTGAGGTTCCGAACCACGTTATATCTTTGCGTTGTGGTTGTGTATCTTGTTATTTGTCTTTGATATTATTATTCCGCTGTGCTAACAAGATTGTAGACGATCAAACGCGAATGAATTCCATCGAATCGACGATAATGCTATTCACCCCCCCCCCCTCTAGCAAACGTATAGGTCCTAACAATTGGTATCATAGCTAGGAGCTCTTCACCGGCTTCACATCCGAGGGAGCGTGCTAGAGGGAAGAAGATGGATTTCCAAGAAAGATTGGGTGACGACATTAACATTCCACCATCCTTCGACCGCGAAGATTTAGCATATTGGAAAGGTAGAATGATGCACTTTCTTATGTGCGATTTTGACAATTGGATTAGTGTCGTAGTAGGTTTCGACACTCCAAAGGATGAAGAATGAAGAAAACTCAAGAAGAAGAATTGGAGCCAAGAATAACTCCGATACTTCAATATAAATAATAAGGTAATAGGTATTTTACTTAATGTAATCTCTAATGACATTTTGATCAAGATAGGGGATTGTAAAGACGCCAAGGAGTTATGGAGCAAATTGAAGAAATATCATGAAGACCCATCATCGGCTCAATTGGAAAGAGAGCCCGAAAAAGAGGAAGAAAGCTCATCCTCACAAGAAAGTGAGAATTCGGAGGTCGAGGAGTGTTCGACATCCGAGGAGGAAGAAGAGGTGGAAGAATTGGAGGTTGAAAGGTCATCAACGTCCAAGGAAGAGGTAGAATTGGAAGAAACCTCAACCTCTAGGATTGAGGGGGAGGAGAGACAATCTACTCCGGAACAAGAGCAAAATCAAGAAATACCATCAACTTCTGGAAGAGATGAAGAAGCCCAAACATCCACCGATGACCTAGGTAACTCAAGCATTTCGATAAATACTAAAAATTATACAATATGCTTTGAGTGTAGGGAAGTCGGACACTACAAGAGCAAGTGTCCTAAGAAGGTTAAGAAGGCTCCACCGGTGCTAAAGGTCAAGGATACCGGCGTCCCCACTAAGAAGAGCAAGGAGCATGTCATTTGCTTCAAATGTCAACAACCGGGACACTATAGGAGTCAATGCCCAAAGGGGGAGAAGAAGACTCATGAAGGAAGAGCTACACATGTAGGGGGAGCTAAGACAAATCCTAAGGTAACTTTTAAGTATGCTTCTTCTTCAATTAATTATCAAAAGCATACTAGAAGTAATCTCGCAATTATTCATGAAAGGCATGCTAGAAATACTAGGCTTTATTATTTAGGAGTGAAACATGTTAACCTTAGGAATAAAGAGAAATTTAGGACTAATGTCCCTAAAATAATTTTATCTAAGGAAAGTATTAGGAATATAGAGAACCATCTAGGCTTTAACTCCAAGGATTCTAGACATATGCCTAGAAAGAACAAATCAATTCAAAGAAATAATGGGCCCACAAAATTAGAGAAATTGGAGTTGGAGAACCAAGCTTTGATGTTAAGGCTTGAGAAAATGGAAAAGACTCTTAGGATTATACAAAATCAAATACAAGGGTCAAATAGTCAAAGCCTAGGTCCAGGAGTCAAAGACCTAGGAAACAAGAACCATCTAAGGGCAAGCTTAAGCCCAAAAAGACCTATCATAATGTTCCATTCAATTATGGAACTCAATCTAGGTCTAAGAAAACCAAGGTCAATAGGGAAATCATCCCTAAGGTTGACCAAGGTAGGTGCTTAGTGGCTAAGGTTTTAAGGAAACCTAGGGAAGTCATTAAGAAGGTTACAAGGGGAGTTACCCCTAGAGTTAACCTAGGTAAGACCCAAATGACCAAGGCTTCTAAGCCTAGGAGGGTTATTAGAAGGGTATCTAGGGAAGTTATCCCTAAGGAATACCTAGTAAATCCAAGGAGCTCTAATAGATATTGGATTTCTAGGAGCATAATCGATTCACGCTAAATGGGTTAGGGTGTGTCAACTTTAAATGGATGGGTAGTTAACCTAACCATGATAAAGGTGGCACCTTAGGTCATTTTCAAGGTTATGGGTACCTTGGAAATGTAGTTGGAACTTAATCCTAAAAGATTTTAGGATGTGCCAATATTATTTAAGAGGTTTGATAAATTGATCAAATTGGCACAATTTAGATCTTAAAGTCATAGTGTGTCATTTTTGATTTTTGTCACACTTGGGAGATTAGTAGTAATATGGCAAAATGGGTTTAATAATAACAAATAGCAACTAATATTAAAATTTAGGTATTATATACCTTTATATTTTATTTATCATGTCTTGATTGTCATATACCATGTCATGACATCATATTCATTTAAATCATATAAATGTCATGATTATGCTTAGGGTTTATCTTTTATGTCATGTGTATTTAAATTTAATCATATGCCATGACATTATGATCATTGGTCATGCTTATTTATATTATCATTTATGTCATGATCATTCATGCATTAATAAAATTGATTCGAGGACTATGGCATGACTTGAAGTCCCATGTATAAGGGAATCAAGTAGAGTTGCCTTAGAAAATGCATAAGGCCTTAGATTATGATGAACAAAACTCACATCTCACATCAAATTGACATGTGTGTATTTTCAAACACCCTAGACACATGTGAGATGCTAGGAAATGAGTTAAGTTCAAGGTGCATAGTTTTAGCATTTAGATGAACTCAAACTCATCTAAAACCATGGGTGAATCATGAGGAAAGCTTATGTACAAGTCATGTGCATCAAGTCCATAGACCATGGTTCAATATAAGATTTTAAAACTATTTCAAAATCATTTTGAAAAACCATGGTGAAGTCTATCTTTTGATAGCAATTACCATTGATGATGTTGATACAAAGTGAGCTCAAACAATGAAGTTTTTCTCATTTTTGAACTTTGTATCAATTTCACTATTTTATGGGTAAATTATTTTTCAAATATTTTTCACTCATTTTATTGGTTATAAGTATTATACGTATGAATTTTCATGATTTTTCAAGTTATATATAATTACTTATGCATTTTCATTTTTCATTTCTGAAATCTGATATCTACATTTTGTAGATATCGGTCAACTGATGCATAGGAAAGTCGATTGATTACTGTCAGAGTCAACTTCCAGAGTTGATTTCGGGTAAACAAGGATGTTTAGCCCATGTTTCAACTATGTTAGGCTACCCTAACTGCTCATAACCCTAGGATATGCTTTGGAAAGCATTGAAAAGGGTGAAAATCTATTGGATATGGATTAGGAGAGTTATTTAGGATGTATATCAATTTTAAGGTGTGTGAAAGTTCAAGGTTAAACTTTTAACCTTAATTTTGATAGTAAAGTCTTCCTATAGGCTTAGGGACTCTCCAAAGACATTGTTAGTGCAATGGTCAAGGGGGAGCAAGCCTTTAGGGGGAGGTATCCATCATGGGATGATGGATGTGTTTCCTCCTCATGAGGGGGAGAATTGGGAATGTAAGATGCCCAATTTGCCCAATTTGAAAATTGGGAGAGTTTGTAGGATTGCTTCTCTTGAGTGATATGGGACTTATCACTAGAAAGAGTGAAGGCATCCTAGGTGTTTTTGGACCAAGGGGGAGATTGTAAGATCTCATTGGGATATGAGAATTGACCTCCTTGGGGAGAACCTTTTTGATGTATGTAAAAAAGGGAAAGAATTTATGGGATTACCAATTTGGGACAATTGGTAAGGAGATTTGAGTTAGGTGGCCTAACTCAAAGGTGTTTGGTTTTTGTCAAACATCAAAAAGGGGAAGATTGTTTGTGCAATCGGCCCAGGTCATGATTGACCGGACTCGAGTTTGACTCGAGCAGTGTTTTGATGTTTGACAGTGATGTCTGACAATGTGTTGGGGAGATTGTTGGTGCAATCGACCCAGGTCATGATTGACCGGACTCGAGTTTGACTCGAGTGGTATTTTGATGTTTGACGATGGTTTGACCATTATCATGGGAAAAGTCCAAGTCATGGGTACTTAGCATGGAAAGTCCAAGCATGGGTCTTGGCAAGGGAAAGTCCAAGCTTGAGTCTTGGCAAATAGAAAGTCCAACATGGGTTGGCAAGGAAAGACCAAGGGTGTAGTCTTGGCCACGTAAGTCCAAGTATGTAGTCTTGGCGGTGAAAGTCTCATGGGTACTTGGCAATTGGGAAGTCCAAGGGGTGATATTGGTGGCATAAAGTCGAAGGATGGAGTCTTGGCAGCATAAGTCCAATGGTTGGCGACGTAAAGTCCAAGCAGAAGTCTTAAGAACGTAAGTCCAATGTGTCTTGGCGGTGTAGACCACAGTAGCATGACAATAGATGATGGAAGCACCTGAAGGCTAGCATATGGATAAACAAGTCATGGATGACTTGAAGGGATCCAATAGGCGTGAGGCTGATGGAGGTGGCTAGAAGGCTTAGGTATAGGCTAAGAGTGGTCTAGCAAGTATGAGGGCATCATATTTGGGATAAAACCTCATGTTTGAAGGGTATCAGTTGATTGGGACAATGGTCAGTCGACTGATGTAAATCAACTGGTGTTCGACTGCAGGAAATGACCTAGCAATCGACTGCCAACATTAGGCGATCGATGATAAATGATCGTGGCCGAGATCGATCATTCTTGGTCGAAGCTGGGACGAAAGTTTAAGTCATTGTTAGGGTTTGTGATCGGTGATGACTCAATCAGTCGAATGATGAGCATGATCAGTTGACTGATGGTCTATCCATTGGAACTTATCCAACGTGGCTTGGGTCGTTATGAGACAACGGCTACAGGAGCAGTCGACTGATAGTCTCGATCAGTCGATTGCTAGGCGAAAATCAGCCCGAGTTGCAGGTTTAAAAGGAGCACAAAGGGAGGATTTTTTGCAGCGGTTACTAGAGCGATTTGGGGTGATTTGCTGGTGCAATTCAGGGTCTCCAAGTGCAGCTCAAGAAACCAAACAATCAAGCATCCAAAAGTGCATTTGTAAAGTTTTCTTTACGTATTTTTGTGTATTATATTTGTATTTACTTGTTGTACTTTCTTTTATTGTTGTAAACTCTTGTACAAGGTTTCTCCGCCTCTGACTTATTGTCAAGGAGTATTTGTGATTATAGTGGTGTTTGGCATCGCTAGGGCTCTTTCGAGCCCAATCCGTGGAGTAGAAACCTTGAGGTTCCGAACCACGTTACATCTTTGTATTGTGGTTGTGTATCTTGTTATTTGTCCTTGTTATTATTATTCCGCTATGCTAATAAGATTATAGACGATCAAATGCGAACAAATTCCATCGAACCGACGACAACGCTATTCACCCCTCCTCTAATGGGTGCATAGGTCCTAACATGATTGACCAGACTCGAGTTTGACTCGAACAATATTTTGATGTTCGAAAAAATATATGATAATGTGATTGTCATGGAAAGTCCAAGTCTTGAGTACTTGGCATGGAAAGTCCAAGTCTTGTGTACTTGGCATGGGAAGTCCAAGTATTGTATACTTGGCATGAAAAGTCCAAGCATGGGTCTAGGCAATCGTAAAGTTTAAGTCATGGGTACTTGGCAATTGTAAAGTCCAAGCATGAGTCTTGGCAATTGGAAAATCCAACATAGAGTTAGCAAGGGAAGTACAAGGGTGTGATATTGGCAGCGTAAAGTCCAAGTTATAGTCTTGGCGACATAAGTCCAATGTTTGGCGGTGTAAAGTCCAAGCGTGTGTCTTGGCAGCATAAGTCCAAATATACCTTGGCAAAGTAGACTCGTTTAGCATGACAATAGCCAATGAAAGCACCTAAAGGCTAGCGTATGAATGAACAAGTCATGGATGACTTGGAGGGATCCAATAGGCATGAGGCTAATGGAAGTGGCTAGAAAGTTTAGTTCTAGGCTAAGGGTGATTTATCAAGAATGAAGAGATCATACTTGAGTTAAATCCTATGTTTGAGGTTTATCAGTGGACTGGAGTTATGGATCAGTCGACTAATCGAGTGTTTGACACTTGGTAGCCTAGTCAACTTAGATCAGTCGATTGGGATTACGAGCAGCCGACTGGTAAGGAGTCGACTAATGCTCGACTACTGTTCTTTTGGCCTTAGCGGTCCATATGAGGTCCATAATCGCCACGCACGAAGGCGATGGCAGTTAAATGGACACAAGCATGAGCTTTGGTAGTCGACTAATCGATCATTGTCGAACCATCAATCGATTCTTTGGTAGAGAAGTCAACTGCTAGTGTATTCGTTGGAGTTTTTCTAACATGGATTGAGCCGTTGTAAGACAATGCTATAGGAGCAGTCAACTGGTGCCTTAGGCAGTCAACTGCTAGGCGAAAATCAGCCCGAGTTACAGCTTTATAAGAAGCACAAAGAGGAGGATTTTGGCCATCTTTTCTTGAGGAATTTGAAGGGGAATTGTTGCTGCATTCCAGACCTTCAAGGCATTCCAAAAGCAACCAAAGATCAAACATTCAAAGCTTACATTTGTAAAGTGTTTTTCTTTACTTGTATTCATTTGTTTAGTGTAATTGCTTGTATCTTATTCTTATTGTTGCATTACTTTTGCAATCACTTATAAGAGATTTTTCCACCTCCAGATTATTCCGAGAAGGAGTTTATTAGTGGTAGTGTGCATCACTAGAGCTCACTTGAGCTAGACCCGTGGAGTAGGAATCCTAGGTTCCGAACTACGTTATATCCTTGCATTTGTGTATTGCATTTATGTTTGTTGTATTTTATTATTGTTATTCTATATTTCGTTGTGCTAACAAGTATTGTAAACAAGCATGCAAGCAATCGAATTCCAAATGATGCAAAACCGCTATTCACCCCCCTCTAGCACGTCATCAATGTTCCTATAATTGGTATTAGAGCCCGGGGCTCTTCTACGGACTAACCGCCAAGAGAGCACAAGCGCTAAAGGATGGAGTTGTCCAATGATGGATTTGGATGGGACATCAACACTCCAGTTCCATATGTATTCTATGGATGAGAAGACTTCGATCAATGGAAGGCACGGATGGAGAATTTCTTCATGATGAACTTCGAAGATTGGGTCATCCTAATGAGGGGATTTGAATTTCCAAGGGGTCCAAAAGGTGGATACCTCAAGAAGAAGAGATGGACCGAAGAGCAAGTCTAAGCTTTCGAAATAAATGAAAGGGTAACAAATATTTTAGTTAATGTAATCCCTAATGACATTTTGTGTAGATTAGGTTATTATGAGGATGCCAAGGAACTTTGAGAAAATAGATAAAATACCATAAAGATCTATCATCGGCTCAATTGGACAAGGAGATCGAAGAAGTATCCTCTCAAGAGAGTGAGGATTCGGGGATCGAGAGGTGTTCGACATCCGACAAAGAAAAAGAGGTGGAAGAATTAGAGGAAGCCTCCACTTCGAGAATTGTGAGGGAGGAGAGACCATCCTCAATGTCGGAGCAAGAAGATGAGCCATCCACCTCCGGAAGAGAAGAAGAGCAAGCTCAAAATTTCATTCCCGATCTAAGTAACTCAAGCATTTTAATTAAAAATAAAAATTATATTGTATGCTTTGAATGTAGAAAAAGTGGGCATTACAAGAGTAAGTGTCCAAAAACAGTCAAGAAGATCCAACCAACACCAAAAGTCAAGGATAAGTCAAAAGATGTTGGAGCCCCAACAATGAAGAGTAAAGAGCACATTGTGTGCTTCAAGTGCAATCAAAAGGGGCACTATATGACTCAATGCCCTAGGGGGAGAAAGCAAATAAAGGGTAAAGGAGGAGCCACAAATGTAGGGGGAGCTAAGGCAACCCCTAAGGTAACTTTTAAGTATGCCCCTTCTTCAATTAATAGTCAAGAGCATGCTAGGAGTAATTTTAATACTCTTGCTATTGTTCATAATCATGAAAAGTATGCTAAAAATAGAGCTTATTGCTTAGGGGCTAAACATGTTGATGTACCTAAGGACAAATCTAGAACTAATGCCTCAAGAACAATTCTACCTAAGGAAGCAATTAGGAAGATAGAGAGTCATTTAGGTACTAACCCTAAGAAGGGTAGGCATATGTCTAAAAGGAGGAACAATGCCCAAAGAATGAATGAAAATTCAAAAATTAGACAATTAGAGTTAGAAAGTCAAGCCTTGAGGTCAAGGCTTGAGAAGTTAGAAAAAATCCTTAAAATTATGACAAATTCAATTAAAGGGTCTATGAGTCAAAATCTAGGGTTTATGAGACAAGGGCCTTCCAAGGATAGAAAAGGTTTGGGTTACAAATCTAAGTCCAAGGAGGTTGTGCCCACCTACCACAATGTTCCATTTGATTATGGAACTAAACCTAGGTCTAGAAAAATCAAGGTTACTAGGGAAGTAATCTCTAAAGTTAACCATGGTGTGTGTCTAGTGACTAAGGTTTCAAATAAATCTAGGAAGATCACTAAGCAGGTTACAAGGGGAGTTACCCCTAAGATTAACCTAGGCAAGACCCAAATGGCCAAAAGGTTTCAAAGCCTAGAAGGGTCATTAGAAAGGTACTAAGGGAGGATATCCCTAGTGAGTACCTAGTAAACCCAATGAGCTCCAATAGGTATTGAATTTCTAAGAGTGCGATCCCTTCACGCTGGGTTAGTTTGTGTCAATCTTGAATGGATGGGTATGTAATTAACCTAACCATAGCAAAGTTGACATTTTAGGTCATTTCCAAAGTTATAGGACACCTTGGAACTAAGTTTGGATTCATATCCTAAAGGATTTTAGGGTGTGCCAATTAAATTTGAAAATTTTGAAAATTTGATCAAATTGTCACGAGTTAGGTTTTAGAGTCTTAGTGTGTCATTTTGGGTTTTTAGCTCACTTGGGAGAATTGGGTTTAAGGCAAAAATTACTTTAATTTTAGGAAATGACAATGTAGGCTTAACATTTAGGTATTATATACCTTTGTATTTTATACTTGTCATGCTTTTACTTGCCTTGACATGTCATGACATCATGCTTATATTAATCATATAAAATGTCATGATAATGTTTAGTTTTGTTTTTAATGTCATATTGTATTTAGGTTAGAATTTTATGTCATGACATCATGATTATTGACACATGTTTTATTTATACTATCTTGTATGTCATAATCATCATTCATGCATTTAGGATTAATTAAAATTGATTTAAATACTATAGCATGATTTAAAGTCTCATGTATAAGAGAATCAAATAGAGTTACCTAGAAAAATACATGAGACCTTAGATTAGGAAGAACCTAAACTCACATCTCACAATAATATTAAATTAATTTGTGTGTGTTTTCATACACCTTAGACACATATGAGATGCTAGGAAATGAGTTAAGTTCATGTATTTATTTAGTACATCATATTAAACTTAGAACTCATTAAATGATAATGATGAATCATGAGAAAAGCTAATGTACAAGTCATATACATCTAGCCCATAATCCATGGTTCAAAATAGATTTTTAAAAATATTTTAAAATCATTTTAGAAAATATTGGTGAAGTCTATCTTTTGATAGCAATCATCATTGAAGAAGTTAATATAAATTAGGTCAAAAATATCGAAAGTTTCAATGGTTTTGAACTTTGTATCAATATCTCATTTTAATGGATATTTTATTTTAAAATTATTTTCACCCATTGTATTTCATATAAGTAATGTACGTATGAATTTTCTTAATTTTTCAAAATATATTTTTTTACTTATGCATTTTCAAAATTTGTTTCTAAAAATCTGATTTCTAAAAATCATAGGGTAGTCGACTGTTTCAGTCTAGCAATCAACTAATGCTACTGGCAGTCGACTGCTAAGCTGATTTCGGATAAACAAGATTTGTTTAGCCCATTTTCAGTCATCTCTAGATATTTTAATGTCTCCTAACGCTAGGAAATGCTTTGGAAAGTATTTGAATGGTGAAAATTCATTGGAAATGAGTTAGAAGAGGTGTTTAGGGTGAAAATCAAATTTTAAGGGAGGTAAGAGTTCAATGTTGAATTTTTACCCTTAATTTTGATGGTTTAAGTCTCCTATTGGCTTAGGGACTCTCCAAAGACATTGTTGGTGCAATGGTTAAGGGGGAGCAAGCATTTAGGGGGAGGTTATCCATCAAGGGATGATGGATGAGTCTTTCCTCATAGGGTGAAAGTTAGAAATTTAGAGAAGTAAAGATTGCCTCTCATTTAGTGGTATGGGACTTATCACTAGGAAAAGTAAAGGCATTCTAAATATTTTTGGACCAAGGGAGAAATTGTAAGATCTCATTGGAATATGAGACATTGATACCCTTGGGGAGAGCCTTTTTGATGTATGTCAAAAAGGAGAAGAATTGATGAGAATTATGGCTTGAGTTAGGTAGTCTAACTCAAAGTTTTTGTCAAACATCAAAAAGGCAGAGATTGTTGGTGCAATCGGCCCAGGTCACAATTGACCAGACTCGAGTTTGACTCGAGCAGTATTTTGATGTTCGACAAAATGTATGACAATGTGATTGTCATGGAAAGTCCAAGTCTTGAGTACTTGACATGGAAAGTCCAAATCTTGTGTACTTGGCATGGAAAGTCCAAGCATGAGTCTTGGCAATAATAAAATTCAAGTCATAGATACTTGACAATTGTAAAGTCCAAGCATGGGTCTTGGAAATTGGAAAGTCCAACATAGAGTTGACAAGGGAAATCCAAGGGTATGATATTGGCGACGTAAAGTCCAAGCTATAGTCTTAGCGGCATAAGTCCAATGTTTGGCGACGTAAAGTCCAAGCAGCGTAAGTCCAAATGTACCTTGGCAAAGTAGACTCGTTTAGTATGACAATAGCTGATGGAAACACCTAAAGGCTAGCATATGGATGAACAAGTCATAGATGACTTAGAGAGATTCGATAGGCGTGAGGCTAATGGAGGTGGCTAGAAGGCTTAGGTCTAGGCTAAGGGTGGTTTATCAAGTATGAAGGGATCATACTTGAGTTAAACCTCATGTTTGAGGTTTATCAGTGGTCTGGGGTTATGGATCAATCGACTAGTTGAGTGTTTCACACTTGATAGCCTAGTCAACTTGGATCGGATCGAGGTTATGACGAGGATCGTCGAGTCGATCGATGCTCATCGCTATTTCAGGACTTAGCGTTATCGCTAGGGTTTAGCAATCGACTGGTCCACAACAATTGACTGCCATGAAGGATAGTCGACTGATTTAAGTGGACACGAGCACAAAAGCTTTGATAGTCAACTGATCAGTCGACTGTCAGGCCAACAGTCAACTGCTAGTGTATCCGCTAGAGTTTTTCCAGTGTGGATTGAGTCGTTGTGAGACAACGGCTACAGGGGCAATCGACTGGTACCTTATGGTAGTCGACTGCTAGGCAAAAATCAGACCGAGTTGCAACTTTATAAGGAGCATGAAAAAGAGGATTTTGGCCAACATTTCTTGAGAAATTTGAAGGGGAATTGTTGTTGCATTCAAGATCTTCAAGGCATTCCAAAAACAACCAAATATCAAGCATTCAAAACTCACATTTTTAAAGTGTTTTTCTTTATCTGTATTCATTTGCTTAGTGTGATTACTTGTATCTTGTTCTTATTATTGTATTACTTTCGTAATCACTTGTAAGAGGTTTCTCTACCTTTGGATTGTTCCGAGGAGTTTATTAGTAGTGGTGTACATCACTAGAGCTCACTTGAGCTCGACCCGTGGAGTAGGAACCCTAGGTTCCAAACCACGTTATATCCTTGCGTTTGTATATTGCATTTGTGTTTGTTGTATTTTGTTATTGTTATTTTATATTCCGCTGTGCTAACAAGTATTGTAGACAAGCACGCAAGCGATCGAATTCCAAACGATTCAAAACTGCTATTCACCCCCTCTAGTGCATCATCAACGTTCCTACAATGTTTGTCTATGATCAATTAAGTACGAGATGGAAATAAATAAAATAATAAACATAAAAAATGCACAATAATATATTATCCTACTATGTGATCTATAATCTACCAATGGATCACTCTTGGTGGCACCGTTATAGTTTATCCTCTTCTGACATCTTTTAGAGATGAAAAAAACTCTTACAAATCATATTTTTATAGCAACACTCTCCTTGAAACCAATCATGAGCATTGTTATTGAATCTTCATGAGATCAATTTTTATAAGTCTTGTTTGTGAGTAATAAGTCAACTCATTGTCCTTTAGTCGATTAATCACTTAGTATTAGTTGACTCTTCCGCGACGCTTGGCCTAATTCGCTTGGAACTAGACATGTTCTTCTATTGAATGATTCATTAGTCAATTGATCTATAAAAGTGCCACCAAATCCTCTAAATTGACCATGTCATCTGTCGATAACGTTGGTGTAGGGAACACTATTTCTATATTTTGATGTATGAAACAAAGTTTAAAGTTAGGAAGTAGTTATGGTCTAATGTGATTATTACGTGTGCAGGCTTAACAGGAAAATCCTAGTAGGTCAGGATGATCAGATACTAGGCAAAGTGTTGAAAGTCCTAGTAGGTCAGGATGATCAGATACTAGGCAAAGTGTTGAAAGTCCTAGTAGGTCAAGTTGACCAGATGCTAAGCAAAAGACTTGACGGATCAGAAAGATCGAAAAAAAGTCAACTTGGGCCAGGAGGACCGGACAACTGGCAGAAAATCTAGATGAGTCAGAAAGATCGTACATCTAGTGGGAAGACCAGTTGGGTCAGAAAGACCAAACAACTGACAGGAAATCTTGATGGGTCAAGATCGGACGTCAAACAAGGAAAGTCCAAACAAATCAGGTAGACCAGATGTTTGGCAGATAAGCTCTCGAGTGGAGAGGTGAGACCAAGTTCTCAATTGAGAATAAAGGTAGACGTTGATCCGACAAAGGATCACACTTGGACTCTAGAGTCGAGATCGGACAGTATTACTACTACTAATATGATTCATATATTGTCTGTGATAATTCTATTTTGTAAGTTTCCAGACGATTGGATAGGGTCAGATACCTCGGCGGTCTAAGCGACCGGACCTAATTTAGGCGTTTAGGATACCGAGTTGGCAAGACTAGCTGGAGACTATGTGACTTGGATGGCAGGTATAGCAGGCAATTGGATCAGATCCAGGCACCTAGAAACGGAAATTCTTGAACAACGTCGGAATGGATAAGGTTGACTTAGAGTCGCCTGAAGTATGTACAGGTGCCTGGGAAGACTGAGTTGTCAATTCGATAGGTCGATGTAGAGGCAACTGGAAGGTGATCCAGGCGCCTGGAAGAAGTCTATAAAAGAAGAGTTGATGCAGCTCTGAAATGAACAATCTCATTAAAATCATCCTCAAGTGATTTACTCTTGTTCGCATCCCGAAAGAGCTGTGTCGCATCTTTCCAACACTCTGTCGACATTCTGAGTTTCATCTCCCATCCAATTGTCGATATATTTATCTAATTTTAATTCACTTTTGTACTCATATTTACGAGGGAAGGTAGGGTGTTACCTTACCCTCAATTCTTCGTAAGTGAATATCCTTTAAAATCGAAAGTTTTCAAATCGAAGGAATCTTAGTTGATTACCCGATGAGATAGTCCAAGAAAAGGATTACAAGCCTTGGAATAACAATCTAGCTCAGATTGTGAACCAAATAAAAATAACTTGTCTTATTTATTTTCTACTGTACATTTTTTTTTAAGAAAAATAAAGAAAATTTTTTAAAAGTAATAATGATTTTTAATTTCGAGATTCACCTCCTCTCTTTGACACTATTCGATCCTACATATAATTGCTTAATTATTAGCCAAATATTGTGCACCGATCTACTTAATCAATTAATCCTCAACATAAACATTCCATTTAGCCTAAGTTGACTGTTTAATCAGTGGACTGCTATCCACCTCAATCAATTGCTTAAACTCTGAATTCATCCAAAGCACAATTTTGTGATTTTGAATTCACCGGTTGAAAAAACTATCTCCATTAGTTGAGTGTTGTTACCAAAAATCAACTATTCTACAATTTTATAATTTTGAGTTAATCAATCAACGAGTACTTCTACACTGATAAACCAACTATATCACAAGTTTATAATTTTGAATTCATCAATCAACTGGTACTCCTATATCTATATCAATTGACTAAAACTCTGACTCCAACAACACAAATAATGAGTTCATACCATGTCAAAAGATCTCATATTGACCTCCACTTGTTAGAATTTGAAACATACCTATTATCCAATTAATATCAACCTATTAAGACTTTCCATACCAAAAGACTTCTTATTCCTAGAACTTTATGCATTGTCCAATATCCAACCAACCAAGACTTCCCTTTGCCCAACCTCCATATCAAGACTTCATATTTACCATAGTCTACTCCTCGAAACAATGATCAACTTTAACCCAAAACCGATTGCACTGATATAGTTGATTAGTATTGATCAATAGTTGACTAGTACATCAACTCGGTTTACTTCTACAATTGAACCTACCTATGTTAAAATCTACACTTAATACATTTTCTCAACACTCGATTCGTCAAAAGTTATACCTACCTTAAAAGTGTCTTCCATTAATTCTCACATCCTTTGGATACACCCAACCTTCGGCACCTTTCCATATGATCATTTACTCTCTAACGCTCTACAACCTATACTCCATATCCTACGGTCAGATTTTTATCATTATCTAAAATTCTAACTGGTCCAAGTCACCGCAACCCAAGAAGGCAACGCTTGCAGGATTTTGCCGATTCCCCTCAGTTTAATAAGAAATTCACTAGCTAATACTAACAACAAAAATAAATATATTTATTGGTATAAAAAATGATTCATTGATCCTCAACGTCCCTATCAATCAATTTCATAGTCAATACGTAGAAAATAAATCACAGAAAATATATTGCCCAATCCAAAACTAGCACGATAGGAGAACAAGCACTCCAAAAAGTTTGCAGCTCTCGGAGATTGACTCTTGCTCATTGATACAACTCTGTTGCCGCGCTAACTACAAGACCCTCCCATGAGAACAAAATAAATCTCTTTTTTTATTGACACCAAGATATTCGAACCTTCGATCGGACTAATCTCTGGGAGTGACTGACTCTGTCCCATAGACCTTCAAGATGTTTCACCATTAGCTGAGCCAGATAAAGTTAGAGCCTAAGTGGTCTCCACCGACCATCATGGGTAAATCAGAAAAACCCAGACTTTGCAGTTGCGTCATCCCTAAACGATGGTCCAACGCCGAAGCCGTACTTCATCCACCGGACAAACTCCTGGACCCCATGACCGCTCGAATGAATTTTTTCTAAATTCACTACCGAACGATATTGCAGCAGAGGATAGAAATGTATTCTCTTATAGGATGTCTCTCTGCTTTTGCCCCTGAACTGTGCCCCTAGGGGCAAAAAAAAAACAAATCTATTTTTTTCGATGTAGCAACAAAAACAGAGAAACATCTCACAGGAGAACACAATTCGATCCTTTGTTGCGGTTCAGCGACGAATTTAAGAAAAATTCATTCAGGCAGCCTTGAGACCTAAGAGTTTTCCCAATGGACGAAGTACGACTTCGACGTTAGACCGTCATTCAGGGATGACGCGACTGCAAAGTCTGGACAGAATCGTAAAAAAATTGCAAATGCTTTCTGATTTATCCTTGGTGGCCGATGGAGATCACTTGAGCTCCGACCTTATCCGGCTCAACGGTTGGCGAAACGTCCCGAAGGTCCATGGGACAAGACCGATCACTCCCAGAGATTAGTCGGACCGAAGGTTCAAATACTCTAGTGCCAATAAAAAAATAAATCTATTTATTAGTGCAAAAAGCGATTCGCTCACCCTCAGCGCCCCAGCTAACCAGTCTCACAGCCAATACGAACGAGGTATATCACAAAGAGCATATTACCCAACTCAAGACTAGTGTGGCAGGAGAGCAAACATCCCGAAAGACTTGTAGCCCTCAGAGATTGATCCTTGTTCATTGATACAACTCTATTGCCGCGCTAACCACGAGCCCCTTCCGCAAAGACAACAAATCTATTTTTTTTTTTTTGGGGAATAGTAAAATGTATTGCGGAAATGGAAAAGTTTGTACATACCTAAGCATCTACAAACTAAATGAAACACAAAAGCATACGGATGGTACATGCCCGATCCGGTATCACTACATGCCTATCGGCACTTACATCAACCCATATCCAACCCAAACAAAGCCACATCCCGTCGGGTGAACCCACCAAACCACAGTGATGCGAAGCACATTCGCCGTCACGCCACACAAGCCCACCTTACCACCGATCAAGTCCAGCTGCTCGGTAGGAAGCCCCTTCCCTTCGTATTAGACGCCGCTTAAAATCAGACCAGACATGGTACGCCTGGGCTGGCCAAGTGTCGACACCATCATGATCCGTCGGTACCCTCCGGGAATGTTTGGCTTCCACGTCAGCAAGACTGCCACCTCAGTAGTAGCCTACAATCCTGGACCCACCTCCACCTAGGCCTACGCCAGCTCAGCATGCCATCCCATTTGGCAGCTAGACGTCAGCTGGGACAGGCAACAGCGTTGCCGCCCCCAACGTTGCTTGGCACACGGCTCAAGGTGGCTTGGTCGTCCTTGCTGCTAAGCTTCACGCCATACGCCAACAAAAACTGCACGAAACAGCTTTGTTGACCAGCACACGTCTTCCCTGCAGCAACTCCTCGAATCCCGTTCATGCTTCCCGCGCGTCGCCTTCGTTCTCCGCAAGCTCTCGCCGGAGAAACGCCAGCAGCCACCGAATGCAGTCTATCCCACATAACCAAAGTGGAGAGGAGGAGGGGCCTGGTTTACCGGCTGGAATCTTCAGATGTCGTGGACAGCAGCTGTGAGGCATCGAAAATCCATCGGAGCCGCCCTTCAACCCGTCTTCACGACAGAAAAATCCCGTCCTCTCCAGGCCTTCCTCCAGACCTCGCCACGCGGGACTGGTTATTCTCCAAGGCGTCCCCGCACCACCAAGCTGAGGCTCCGGCGAAGCTCCAACCTCCATAGAGACCCGTCTCAGCTGCAGCGCCTCAAGGTAGCTGGCCGGCACCACCAGCAACGCCCCAAGACCGCCCACCGAGCATCCCTTGTCCGTCGAGCGCCGCCTTCGTCCTCAGCCTCCATCAAACACGTCGTCGTTGAGCTGTTCAATCGCCACAGCCTTCAGCTTGGGAAGAAGGCGCACAGGAGAGGCCTATGGACAGGCCAGACCCCTCCGCGCCCAACCCCTGCCACTTCTGGCCCTTTGAGAGCTCCACCGACAACAGCATTCACGCCATCAGCACAACGCCGACGAGCTGCTCCTTTCGCCACAGCCAACAAGCTTGGGAGACAGCGCAAGAGAGTTCCCCACTCCACCTCCTGCCGCTTCTGGCCCTAAGGCAGCTCACCTTTCGTTCCGCCCCTCGCACCCCTACTCCCCCCCCCCCCTCCGGCGACTCCTCATGGAATGTCGCCGGAGGGGAAGGGGAGATCTCTACTAGCACCCACGCGGAGAAGAGCTTCACCCACCGCCACCCCTGGATCCAGCCTCCAACCGCCTTCTAGAGAGAAGGGAGAGTCTCTCTCTCTAGATTGGAGGAAGAGGGAGCTCCTTCACACAACAACAAATCTATTTATGGTTCTATGGCTAAAGGGTCTTAATGCAGTTAATCGAATCATATAAATATTTACTCAACTCAACACAGATCAGCAAAAGGGTGTCAAATGTTTGGCGAAAGCAAAGGGGAAAAAAAATGAGAGCTTTAGAAAATGAATTCATATTTGTAAAGTGCGTCATAAAACTCATACTAACCCGAACCAAACCCTAGATCCAAAAAAAAGTTTCTATATGGCTTCTTAGTGTATACCCATGCAAATAATATGGTAAATAAACAATAAAATTTATCTTTGTCAGAAAAATACATTTAATTTATTTTGCACCCTTAGCTTGTTGAGAAAATGGATCAGATTTTACGGGATCAACAAACTTATGAGAATGCCGGTGTATAATTTTTGTGCTGCTGGGTTTGTCGAGGAAGAAATTTTGAAGAAACGACATTGATTAACTATAACAGAAAACATTCAATTTCTAAATCAAATCATAATAACAGCAGATGGTAGTTTTTACATGTACTCATCAAAATGCTCAGGATGAACAGCAGGTGCTCTTCTGAGTTACAGGTTGTCCACGGATTTCTACTGTCGGTGGCCTAGCACTGTTGCCGGTTGGTTGGCTCACCATCCTGGATCCAGTATTCGTATCACAATACCAAATCATGTTCAAATAACCAATAACAAAAATCAATATTATATGATACCTGTTCTTGATGGCAGCAGTCATGGCCATGAAGACCTGCTCCACATTGGTAGCATTTTTCGCACTAGCCTCCATGAAAGGGATACCGATCTCATCAGCAAATGCCTGTATTGTCAGGCAAAAAAATGAATGTTGTCACAGCAAGAGCTACTAAATCAATTAAGGAGTTGACATGTCCAGTGGGAAACTCTTTAGGCAACGCAAAGTGTCTGATTTGGTGGAAAGAGATAACTGCAAATTATTGGTATCCTGTGACAAATTACCTTGGCTGTCTCGTAAGATATAACTTTACTGGTTGTAAGATCACTCTTGTTGCCCACCAGAAGCTTGTTCACACTATCACTCGCATATCTGTCAATCTCATTTAACCAAGTCTTCACATTATTGAAGCTGTCCTGATCTGTCACATCATACACCACCTGCAAAAGTCAGTGCATCAGCAGCTGCTCTTCAACAAGATTAACACACAAAGAACACAGCATTTATTGACACTCAATTTATTTAGAATCAGTCAACTTACAATGATGCCATGGGCACCCCGGTAATAACTGCTTGTAATTGTTCTGAAACGCTCTTGCCCAGCGGTATCCCACTGCAATAAAATGAAACAGATTTCAGAAATACACTTTAGATCCGCATTCACATCAAATACTCAAATCCAAGTCCGAGTAGCATGGCAATCAGCCATCTGTGATGATATGATATCCACAAGCACTTTACAATAAAGCAAACAACTTCCACAAACAGGGCAATATAAGGGATTTTTGTTTTGGTTTGCAGAGGCTCATTTGACTTCTATTGGCATTACAACATTAGACAAAAATGAATCACAGCTAGAAGAAATTGCTAATAAAAACTCACAATTTGAAGTTTAATGGTCTTCCCATCCTGCTCGACTGTGCGTATTTTCTGAAAGAATCTTTCACTTACAATCACTTAGAATCTTGCACTGATTTTGGGGATAAGGAAAACAATCACTTACAAAATCAACTCCGATAGTACTGATGTAACTTTCCAGGTAGGAGTCATCCTACAAAAAAAGAAGAGTAAGAAGGTTAGAAAGTTATACAGAACTTTCCCAATGTAAAGATCCACTGCTGCTTATGTTAGTAATTACTAGAGCAAATGTTGCACAATCTTTAATTACAAAAGGTCATGTCATGGCATGTTGAGCAAAAATAAATTTATATAATTTAAATAATAAAATAAGTAGAACTACTTTAAATTAAGATTAATAAAAAAATTTGAATATGATATATTAAAATTTTAAAAATATAATCAATCAATCAATCAAATATATTTAGATTTTTTTTTAATCATTTTGAATGTAAAAATTTAAGTGATATAAAATTTTGGTTCTTTTGTGCAAAATATAATTTAATATATATATTTTTACCTGTTATCAGTATACAACTTTTAATTATATTTGAGTTTCAGATCAATACTTTTAATGGCACATAAAAAACATCGCTTAATTCATATTGGTTAGTAAAAAAATTAACTTAAAATGTAACTTTGATCCCGCATAATTTTTTTATACAAATTTAGTTTCATTCAGTTGAATTCTATAGATAGAGTAATCAATAAATCAATCTCTTAAAAGTGATTGTTTGTTTTTGAAGCATACCCAGAGGGTATAACATTTTTAACCTCTAAGGTATTGACCACTATTGTTTTGAAAGTATAATCAACTACTGTTTACCATACATGCGTGAGTATTCAAGACAAATTTAATACAACACATCAAATATCAATGACAAAGCTTTATAATTTTGTAATTCACCTATCAGAGACAGTTATGGTTACAAAAATAAATCTCAAATAAATATATAGGAACTAGTGTAGGGTTATACGAATGAAAACTAGTAGATCATCAGCTAATATAGTTGCAAAAGGAGGAAATCACATTCTCCATAGACACAAAACCAAGTTCTTTACCAACGGCATCACTAGTTGGGTAAATTGAATTTGATGGTTTTGCAAGGCTTTTACAGATTATTTGTATTTCAAAATTATATTGAAATGCAGTAATGAATGAGAAAATACAATAACCATTCTTGGACTTTTCCTAATCATTATTGTTATTTTCATAAAAAGAGAACTACCTCTATTAGACGGAAGAAGCTCTATTTATAAAGTTACGATCTATTCTAAGAAATAGATCAAACTCTATCCTAAGAGATAAAATAATTATCCTTAATCATTTTCATCCCTATGTAGTCAATTCGGGAACCTTTCAGTGACTTAATAAATATATCTGTTAGCTGATCATGTGAGTTAATAAAACTAGTAGATATTTCTCCAGATATGACTTTCTCTCTGACAAAGTGACAGTCGACTTCAATATGCTTTGTCCTCTCATGAAAAACTGAATTTGAGGCGATATACATGGCGGTCTGGTTATCACATACAAGTGACATTTGTGTAACATCTCCGAACCTTAGCTTCTGAAGTAACTGTTTAAGTCATATAAACTCTTGACTGGCTATGTCCATAGCTCGATACTCTGCTTCTGCACTGGATTTTGCCACAACATTCTGCTTTTTGTTTTTCCAAGAAACAAGGTTACCTCTGACAAGTATACAAAAATCAGAGGTAGATCTCCTATCAATGGGAGATCCTGCCCAATCTGCATCAGAATACCCTATGACTCGAGTATGTCTTTTGTCTTCGTACAAAAGACCTTTTCCTGGAGCGCCTCTGATATATCGAACAATACGAATAACAACATCCCAATGTTCTTTACACGGAGAGTTGAGAAACTGACTTACTACACTTACTGCAAATGAGATATCTGGACAAGTAACAGTAAGGTAGCTTAGTCTCCCTACTAATCGCCTGTATCGTTCAGGATGTGATAGAGGCTCCCCCTGATTTGCCAGAAGTTTGACATTATGATCCATAGGATTGTCAACTGTCTTTGAGTTTAACATTTTTGTTTCTTCTAGAATATTCATTGCATACTTCCTTTGGGATATAATGATCCCATTTCTGGATTGTACTACTTCTATTCCCAAGAAATATTTAAGTCTACCGAGATCCTTTGTTTGAAAATGTTTGAAAAGATGTTTCACCTGTGAGTTCCCGAGATGATCACTTCTTGTGATGACAATATCATTAACATACACCACTAGGTAGATGCAACCAGTAGAAGAGTGACGATAAAAAGACAGAATGGTCAGCCTCGCTCAAGTCATGCCGAACTATTGAATTACAATACTGAATCTACCAAACCAAACTCTGGTGACTGTTTGAGACCATATAAAGATTTTCGCAAGCGGCACACAAGACCAGAAGACTCCTCCTGAGCAACAAAACACAGAGGTTGCTCCATGTAGACTTCTTCGAGCAAGTCACCATGTAAGAATGCATTCTTGATGTCCAACTGATAAAGAGGTCAGTGTTGAATCACGGCAATGGACATGAATAGGCATATAGAGGAATCTTGGCAACAGGGGAAAAAGTGTCCCCATAATCCAATCTAAAGATCTGAGTATAGCCTTACGTCGATCAACCGTTCCGTCCGGACCAACTTTCATCGTATATACCCATCGACAACCAACAATTGACTTTCTTGGTGGTAGAGGAACGAGGTCCCAAGTCCCACAGCTCTGTAAGGCACTCATTTCGTCCAGCATAGCCTGTTTCCATTCTGGATGGGCAAATGCATCTCCTGTAGTCTTCGGTAGAGAAACAGACGATAAGGAGAAAAGACAATAATAATAGGAAGGAGAAAGACGATGGTAACTCAAAGACATATAATAAGGAGAAGGATTACGAGTGGAACGTATACCTTTCCGAAGTGCAATGGGAATATCATATTCAGACGACTGTACCGGAGGAAGGGGCGGAGGACCTAGCTCCAAAGATGATTTCATGGCAGTCAGTGTTGGGCGACGGCAAAGCAGGCTGAGGACAACGTTGATAAACCTGCAATGGGGAAGAAATTGGGGATGGGGGTGATAGAGAATCCTCCGGAGGATAAAAGACTGGCGCAGGCATAGAAGGACGAAACCTGGACGACGACTCTGAAGGCCCAAAGAAAGGAACCGAATCAAAGAAAGTGACATCAACAGAGATGAAATACCGACGGAGAGTAGGATAATAACACTTGTAACCTTTCTGAAACCATGGGTACCTAAGGAAAACACATTTATGCGACCGAGGAGAGAGTTTATCAATGCCAAGATCAAGAGCATGAGCAAAACATGTAGAACCAAAGACCCTAGGTGGTAAAGGATGAAGGGACCGATTTGGATAAAGTACTTGATGAGGTATTTGACCCTGTAAAGTAGAGGAAGGCATGCGATTAATGAGATAACATGTCGTAAGTACGGCGTCACCCCAAAAACGAAGAGGAACATGAGAGTGGAGGAGTCTAGATTGTCTCGAGAAGATGGCGATTCTTGTGTTCTGCAACTCCATTCTGTTGGGGGGTATGAGGACAAGACGTCCGATGTAACACGTCGTGAGATGCCAAGAAGGTCTGAAATAGAGTAGATAGATACCCACGTGCATTATCATTTTGCAAGAATCGAAGAGTGATACTAAATTGTGTTTTGACTTCATTAAAAAAAGATTGAAAAATAGAAAACAATTCCGAACGATCCTTCATCAGATATAACCAAGTACAATGGGAAAAATCATCGATAAAGGCAACAAATATCGTGACCCCAATGTAGAAGAAACACGACTCGAACCCCAAACATCCGAATAAACTAAAGCAAAGGGAGACGTAGCCCGACTTATAATGCGACGAGAAAACGAACTACGAATATGCTTGCCTAACTGACACGACTCGCAAGATAAAGACTCTAAGTGAGAAAGACTAGGATGTAATTGTTTCAACTTATCAAGACCAGGATGTCCCAACTGAGCATGAATAACAAGTAGAGATGCCGCCGCCGAACCAACAAGAAAGGCTTGGTGAAGTCGATATAGGCCATGAGACTCATATCCGAAGCCAATCATCCTCCCCGTACTCCTGTCCCGTAATGACACAGAAGATTTAGTAAACGAGATAACACAATCAAGAGATCAAGTAAGCTGACTTATTGATAACAAATTAAAGGGAGCTCCAGGAACATAAAAAACATTATGAATGGAAAGAGATGAAGAAGGATGAACACCACCACCTTGGAACTGAGTTTGAGAACCATTTGCCATGATGACAAAGCGTAAATAACCGAAAGTAGATAGTGAAGAAAAAAGAGATTTATTACTAGTGATATGATCGGTGGCGCCAGAGTCAAGTACCCAAGGATCTGAAGAGCGAGATATGCCAGTAAAGGAATTACCAACTTGTGTAACGACAGCAAGGGAATTAGAATCTCGTCGATCCTCGTACCATTTCAAAAAGTCATCATAGAAAGGCGGCGAAGTCGGATTCGGTGTCAACTGTGAAGTGGAAGCTGAAGAAGTGACAAAACTCTGGGCGATCTGAGCAACACGAGGTCAACCATGGAGACTCCAATATTTATCAAAAGTGTGTCCTGGTCGGTGACAATGATCACACCAAGGACGTCTTTTTCCACCCTTACGAGGTGGAGGTCCGAAAAAGAGTGATTGAGAGGTAGGCGGCCTTCCAAACGGCTGAGATGCAGGTGGACCTCTGGCTTGTCGGAGAAAGCCGGAAGCGAGCTCGAGGATCTGTGTAATCCCGATTCTTGAGCAACGGCAATGAAGACGGAGCGGCGACGACGATCGAGGCGACCAAAGGCGGGGCCGATTGTGCCGAAGGCGGAGGGAGGGTTCAAGGCGCAGCAAACCCGAAAATTGGAGGACCGATGCCAGCGATCAGGCCCTACGGGGGGGATGCGAGGGGGGATGTGAAAGGGGTAGCGGTCAGGTGAGAGGAGTCATGGAGAGCCGATCCAAACGGAGTCGACGCGGGTGAGGGAGCCATCAAACAGCTTGCAGACCCGAGCGAGGGAGAATTGGTCATATCCACGGCCTCCGGTGGAAGAGAGGTCGTAGAAGAGGTCAGCCGCGTGCTTCTGGAATGCCTCGAGCTCGAGGTCGTGGGAGGTGTCGGACCCATCGATATGGAGATGGCGCCTCCCCCCTGTAGCAGAGGGTCTTGCACCGAATAGAACGCGTGGCCGAGGCGGCGATGCATTGGTCGCCATACTGGCCGGCGGCCTTCGCGTCATTGAGCTTCTTCTTCGCCAGCGAATTCCTCCTCCTCGGATGCGGATGCCAGAGCCGGCTACGAGAACGAGGACGGAGCCTCAGTGGGGATCTTGATTGCGCCATCGACTACGGTGGCGATGGCGGGGACTATCTCGGTCCCCGTGGCGGAATTGATGGCTGGCTCCGCGTGCTGCAAGAGCCACCGAATGGTCTCGCCGTCCGACTTGTGGCCTAGCTCGTAGGTGAGCTAGAAGATCCGAGTAGCGCAGGCGGCCGGCATGGTCACGTCCCCCATCGGCGAAACTTGCTCTCAATAATTCTTCGATGCTCGGGAGAAATCTGGGAAGTCGCGGAAAGAAGTCGTGGGAAGGGGTGGAGGCAGCACGGAAACCTAATCTGATACCATGTTATTTTCATAAAAAGAGAACTACCTCTATTACACAGAAGAAGCCCTATTTATAAAGTTAGGGTCTATTCTAAGAAATAGATCAAACTCTATCCTAAGAGATAAAATAATTATCCTTAATCATATTCATCCCTAGCCATATTTAGAATATTCTAACAATTATGTTTTGATCAATGATTCTTACCATTATTAACATTACAATGTGCATAAACAAGAAATGAAAATTTTTTTATCCTTTATTTGTACTTGTTTACCCTCTTTTTTTAAGTATGTTTAATGTGAAGGAAGGAATCCTAGACAAAAACAATGGTATTTTCCCTCTGCTTCCTTTGACTGATGGTACTTTACTTTTTTTTTCTATATTACTTTGGTATGATTTGCAGTCACTTTCATATGCAATAAAATCAAAATCCAAGCTTCAAAAAAATAAATTTATTCTTTCTTTGGAATCTATTTTTGATTTATGTTTTTCTATAATTTTAACAAATAAGATTTTAAAATTTTAAGTTACGACCTCTGTTTCTTTCCACGAAGGAAACCATTGGATGAAAAGTAATTCACAAATATCTTCCTTTTCTATTAGTTATTGTTTTCTATTCTTTTTTTCCTAATTCTTTCCTTCCTTTCTATGAAAGATGTTATTGTTTCAAGAGACCAAATCATTTTGCTAACCCTGTGTTTCCTTTCCTCCAAGGAAGCCAATGGACGGAAAATAATTCGCAAATATCTTTGTTTCCTATTAGTTATTTTTTCGATTCTGTTTCTTTTCCTAATTGTTTCTTTCATTTATATGAAACATGTTATCGTTCTAAGAGACCAAATCATTTTGCTAACCTTCTGTATCCTTTCCTCCAAGGAAGCCATTGGACGGAAAATAATTTGCCAACTTCTTCCTTTCCTATTTGTTAGTTTTCCTATTCTCTTTCTTTTCCTAGTTGTTTCCTTCCTTCATATGAAACATGTTATCATTCTAAGAGACCAAATCATTTTAACATACATGTTCTTTGTCCTAAAGAGTGTTCTTGTCCCCACTCTTAGGGAAACATTTCTTAGACATTTCATATACGTGAGTCATGCCTAACATGGGTGAAAACATAAGCATGTAGCATAGCATAAATCGGCATGAGTACAATTTAACATGGCATAAGATAGTGACATAAGGAAAATTAAGCTAACATAAATAGAAATCATCATCTAACATGCATAACGTGGAAGAATTTCAACAAAAATAATTTCTCTAATCCTATTAGCCGAACCTTCTATACATAGTTCTAGATTCTTTCGTTCAAAATCAAGCATACAACATTACATCGTAAACCTAATTAGATTATGGTGGGAAGGGACTAGTTACACAAACAAAAAGGATATTCCACATAAAAGGATTAGATCTTTCTTCTATTACACAATTCAAAAATAAGAATAGACGACGATCAATGGAATCCCATGTCAACTTTGTGAAATACTACACGTCATATGCTCAACTTGTACTAATAAATAACCAACGTACAATGGGTAGCAACATGTAATAATGCTATGAATCACCTACTATGGAATACTATTAACAATATTGACAAGAGTGTGCCCCCATGTTTCCAAGCATTTTAAGCTCCATGATTTTTATAAAATATATAATAAAATAACATAATGGATTGCACCCTGAGGATTGATGAAGAATGTTATCTCAATAGCCTCTCCAGTCCCAGTGTAGCTGAAAACTTAGGTGAAATATTATTCCAATTCTCGTGGTAGCAAGCAGCCATAATTCCAACTTAAGACACCAGCTCCTTCAGTGATGATACTAGCAATGCTGTTGTCAGTTCCTCCGAACAGGCAGCGGTTATAGCCATGTGGTCTAAATTATCTCTGGACTCGTTAGTTTACACTGACATTAGTAACAACAACAGAGAGGTAGAACAAAGAGGAAATTCAAGGTGGAGCAGAAGTTAGTGTTTGTGCACCATCCTAAGCAGATTTATCCTATTAATTTGTTGAGGTCACGAGGCCAAAAATTCACAAGAATTTATACTTTAAAGTAAAATGGCAAATAATAGGCGTAAAATCAATTGAATAGTTGCAGCTCCAATTCTCCAAAGACCTGACACCTCAAATTGCTCAAGCTTTTAGACAAAGAGTATAGTGGAAACATTCATGGAGAAAAGCAAGGAGCGCAAAACTTGAGATCATGAATGTTAGATACCTAATTTTTATTGTACTTAAATTTTCTCATTTCATTTTTTTTTTTTTTTTGGGTTTAAGAATCTGGTTGTGGCCGGTCCCCAGTCCGGATAAAGGAGGATTGCGTTAGGTTGTCAGTCAGCATTAAACTAAAATAAATATTCAATAAATGGATCAATCAGAGTATTGTGCTAATGTTAGGTTGTTCTCCGGAAGGAACGCGTTACAGGGTCCGATTGCAACGTCTCGGCAAGGACCGTTACATCTCCAGAACTCGGGTGTAGTGATAAATATGCAAAAGTTCGCATTACAGGGTCCGACTGTAACGTATTAACAAGAACCGCCACATCTCCATGAGAACTTGGATATAGTGTTAAATAAGCAAGAGTTCTCACACCATAGATTGGGTAAGAACAAATATTATAGAAAAACTAATAGTCTAAAATTTAGTACATGGAACATATGAACCCTTACTGGTAAAGCAATGGAGATAGTAAATACGATGATTAGGAGAAAAATTAATATTGTATGTGTACAAGAGACAAAATGGATAGGCGAGAAGGCAAAGATGATAGAGAACTCAAGTTTTAAGTTATGGTATACAGGAAAGAGTAAAACAAGAAATAGAGTTAATATTATTGTAGATAGTTCGTTAAAGAATGAAGTTGTAGGAATAATTAGAAAGGAGAATAAAAGTATAGCTCTCAAAATAGTAGTGGAGAAAAAAACTATAAACGTAATTAGTGTATATGCACCTAAGTAGAATTAGATAAAAATACCAAATTAATATTTTGGGACGGCCTAAATGAAGTATTACAAAATATTCCACCAAACGAAATGATTTTAATAAGAGGCGACTTAAATGGGCATGTCGAAGTGAAAAATGAGGAATATAAGAGGGTGCATGGGGGTTATAGGTTTGGAACAATAAATAAAGAAGGTAAAACTATATTGGATTTTGCGATAACATATGATCTTATATTAGCTAATATATTTTTTAAGAAAAGAGAAGAACACTTCGTCACGTTCAAAAGTGGAAATAGTAAATCACAAATTTACTTTCTTATGGTTAAGAAGAGGAATAGAAAGATTTGTAAAGACTGTAAGGTCATTCTGGGAGAAAGCTTAACTACCCAACATAGATTAGTAGTATTAGATATACGCTTCAAATAAAGTATTAATAGAAGGAAAATATACATGACTCTTAGGGTGCGTTTGGTTCAAGTAATCATACATAACCTTGGTTATGTGATTACCAGGAAATAAAACATAACCTTGGAATAAAGTATAACCTTAGATAAAAACCTTGTTTGGTTGGAGGTTTTAATATATAACTTAGTTTAACATTTTACTAAATTATCCTTTGTCTTTGCTCAATCAATTCGACGATGATGACGAAAATATTAATGGCGGCAACGGCGATCATTGTCGCGATCCGGTCTGGCCGCGGTGTGATGATGGACCAACAGCCGTCGGCGGCGGTGGTGGCCGGCGCCGACGGCGACGGTCGATCGACTAAGCGGCGGCGATGGTGGCAACCGTCGGCGGCAGCAGCGATCGGTCGGCCGGCGAGAACAGCGATGGGCGGCCGTCGGTGGTGGCGGCGACTAGTCGAGCGGCGGCCATCGCCCGGCCATCGATTGATGGCGAGCTATGGTGGCGGCGGATCGGCCAACAACAGCGGCGGCGATGGATAGCGAGCGATAGTGGCGGCGGCGGCAATGCAGCGGCGGCGATGGATAATGGCGGTAAGCGGTAGTGGCGTGGCGAGCGGCAGCGGTGGCAACTGGCGGCAGCGGTGGCGGCAGCAGCAACAACGGCAGCGGCGATAATATATTGGTAGGGGTAATATTGGAAAAAAGTTTCCTTAACCCCGGGAATCAACAAAAACCTTGGTTCTCCAAGGTTTTCCAATTCCCCCTAAAAAGGTTTTTGTTATAACCAGGTAATGAACAATTACTAGGAAATTGTTCATAACCTAAACCAAACAAGGTTTTTGTTGATAACCTAACAAGGTTATCAACAAAAACCCCCAACCAAACGCACCCTTAGGATTAAGTGATGAAAGTTAAAGGATAAGAAACAAAACATATTTAAAGAGAAGGTAGGAATACAAATATTAAATGGAATATACGGTGATCTAATACGACATGGGATAAGATGGTATCAAAGTTGAAGAATGTAGTCAAGAATGTACTTAGTGAGTCAAAGGGGCATGCACCACCAAGTAAGAAATCTTGGTGGTGAAATGAGAAAGTACAAAAGAAAGTGAAGGAAAAACGAGCAGCCTATAAGGAATTATATATTTGTAAAAACGAAGAAAACTTGAAAAAATATACAATAGCCAAGAAAGAAGCTAAGAAAGCAGTGAATAAAGCTAAGACTGAAACTTTTGAACGGTTATATCGAAAATTAGATACAAAAGAAGGGGAAAGAGACATTTATAGAATAGCTAAAGTGAGAGAGAGAAAAACAAAAGATCTTAATTAAATAAGATGTATTAAATATGAATGCAATAGGATACTAATAAATGTTGAAGAAATAAAAGAGCAGTGGAAGAGATATTTTCATCAAATTTTTAATGAAGATTTAGATGACCAACTTAGTTTAGGTAATTTTAGTAGGTTAAATGAGTATAAAAATTTAAATTTTTATCGTAGAATTCAAATTTCAAAATTAGAATAAGTTTTAAATGGAATGCAAATGGAAAAGTCGTTGACCAGATGATATTCCGATAGAGGTATGAAAGTACCTAGGGAAATAAGGTATTGAATGGCTTACAAAATTATTTAATATGATATTGAAAACAAAAAAAAATGTCTGAGAAATGAAGAATAAGTACTCTAATTCCCTTATATAAGAATAAGGGAAACATAAAAACTTATGCAAACTATAGGGGTATTAAACTAACAAGTCATACTATGAAACTTTGAGAAAGAGTAATAGAAAAAAGATTAAGGAATGAGACCACGGTTCTCGAAAATCAATTTGGATTCATGCCGGAAAGGTCGACAATAGAAGTTATACATCTCAGACAACTAATTGAAAAGTATCGGAAGCAGAAGGAGAATCTACACATGATATTCATTGACTTAGAAAAAACTTATAATAGAGTTCCAAGAGAAATTATATAGAGAATTTTAAAAAAAGAGGTGTTAGTGTAACATATATTAAACTAATTAAGGATATGTATGAGAAAGTAACGACTAGAGTGAAGACTTCAGGCGAATTAACTGAAATATTTCCAATAAAGATAGGGTTACATCAAGAATCAACTTTTAAGTCTCTTTTTACACTAATCATAGACGAACTCACTGGACACATTTAAGTTACAGTACCATAGTGTATGTTATTTGCGGATGATATTGTTTTGGTAGATGAGACACGTGAAGGAGTAAATGCTAAATTAAAATCTTAGCGGGAAACATTAAAAGTGAAAGGTTTGACTTTGTAGAGTAAAAACAGAATATATGAAATTTAAGTTTAACAATATTAGACCTAATGAGAAAAGTGTTAAGATAAGAGATGACGAATTGTTTGGAACTGAGAGCTTTAAATATTTATGATCATTTTTGCCAGGTGATGGAGGGATTGAGAGAGATGTCTTATATAGAATACAAGCAGGATGGTTGAAGTGGAGGAAAGCGTCGGGTGTTTTATATGATCGTAAAGTGTCTCTAAAACTTAAAGGAAAGTTCTACAAAACGACAATTAGACTTGCTATGTTATATGTCGCTAAATGTTGGGCTACGACTCAAGCATATGAGCAAAAGATGAGAGTTGCAGAGATGAGGATGTTAAGGTGGATGTGCGGACATACGATGATGGACAGAATAAGAAATGAGTATTAGAGAAAAAATCGGAGTTGCATCTATTGAAGAAAAGCTCCGAAAGATACGTTTAAGGTGGTATGGACATGTACTTAGACGATCAATAAATGCTCTAGTTAGGCGATGTGAAACGATGACAAATATACACATCAAATGAGGAAGAGAAAGACTAAAAAAGACTTGGTTAGTAACAATAAAATAAGATAAAATTTATTTTAAGTATAGATGACGATATAGTAGGGGATAGAGCCCAATGGCATAGAAGGATTCATATAGCCGACCCCACCTAATGGGATAAGGCTTGATTGTTGTTTAAGAATCTTGTTGGTTCTCTAAACCACAGCCAGCGGTCAATAACCTCACTTTTGGTTGAGACTTATGATATAAAGGAAGTTGTTAGGTGGAATCCAATTAGGTAGATTTATTATCCAAACTTTGATAAAGTTCCTTTGAAAACTTGGCCTTGACAAGATTGTGATTGAAGCTAAAATCAGTATTTTTGCTTGTGGAGGGTTAGGCTAACCCTTCCTAATACCATTAACTTCTTGTAACTATAGTTTGAAATACTAGTTGCTAATCATGTCATAGTGACATTATTTTTCCCTCTCACCTTGTATTGGCAGTGTTGCGCTATGATCCTAATGTCATATCTTGGATATTTTGTAATTGTGTTGAGCGTAGATAGTTACAATCTTTTGTATTAAACCTTAAAAGTTGGGAACCAAGCAGTGGGTACCATCAATTGTTTTGGGATTACATGTTAGTTTTGTTAATTAATTTATGTTATTGATGACCATATAGGAAATTTGAAATGCTACAATTTTGGTTGTGATGCATGTCATTAACTCAATCTCAATAGTTAATAGTGAGGGGTTGACCATTGGAACGGAACACTAAGTTTTGACAAGACATTTGAGTTAATTTATAGCTAAATTGAACATTATGCTAGCAAAAACTGGTGGGTTCCACAGCGAAAATAAACATAAAGTGCAGTGAAAAAAAGGGAATCCACCGACGATCTATGTGAATTGAAATTGATCATTTATTTAGAATTTACTTCTTTAGGCGCAGAACCTTTGTGAATGTGAAGAGTCAAGTCGATCTGAACACGATCAGTACGTTCGCACATCTTTGGTATCTACACGAACACAGTTGTCATCGCCCGTCTCACGAGCACAACTGGAGAATTACATGCACCCATGCCGTAGTGCTAACTATTATTTAAGGTTGAAATCGAATCCAATTTTTAGAGTTGACACGATCTTGTCTGATAAGATCGTGTTCAAAAATTTCTCAACCATTAAGCCTCATCTAGTAAGAACTTTTCGAATTTAACCACCAAGTCTTATCTAATAAGACCTTTTCGAATCTTGCAAGGATATTAAAACCATAGGCCTTATTTAGTTTGAGCTTATTTGAAAATCTCAAACGCATATTGGATTAAACCATTAATCCAACAAGTTTAAGATCCAAAAACCATTTCAAACTTAAATTTAGACCCAGTTTATTTTAGTCACACTAAAATAAACCAAACTCCAAATTTTCAATGTGAGACTTCGATTGTAATCCCAACAATTCTCTCCTCAAACGAATGACCACCAAGCTCCAAAATCGATACGTTCTTTGTATGTGACCCAATAGGTCCTCGTAACGTTGCCAGTGACTCTTAAATCTCATTTTAAAAGCACAAACAATGAGTGACATCTAGCAATGTATCATGGCTACCCAAGTGATGAGAATGTCGTAGATTCTATCTAACCTATCTATGACTATTATATTATATAACTTAGTCTTTTTATCCATGACATCTAAATTAATTTACAAGGCATAGAGTGTGTCATCCTCTCATCAATCTATATGTTTCTTGATCTCTAAGTAGACTAACTTAACCAAATAAGCTCAATATTTCATATTGACTTATTTAAGTATAGTCATGCATTTAGTAGTCCTACTTAATCAAGGAGCTCAGATATTACTTCCGTTATATGGAAGGGACAAATTCCTTCTACATCACTCACATCCCTCAGCATAACTTCTTGCATACCTAGTGAACGACTTTATAATCAACCTTATTACAAGTGACATTTGTCAATACATATGTAGGGAACCATAGTGACTTCAAGTCAAAGGATTATTTATACTAATAGTCACTATGTGAATATTTAAGACACATATAACAATCGATGAAACTTTCTCATGGCCAGTCAATCCAGTGCATAATCTCCAATATGTATCCATATATTAACTTGATATCTCATATCCATGATTTGTGAGATTAAGTCATCAGTTAACCTACATGCTAATCTCAATACATTAATTTTGTCCTTATATATTAATACTTGACTAGGAATAATTAAGAGTATTTTATATCTATAGTCTCTCACAATCAATTCAAATAATTGATGTCCTATAGAATAGTACCAACTACTCTATGACATTATTATATTTATTCAAATTTACACCGATATAAAATAAATATAATAAACATAAAAGGTTGTCTTTATTAAAATATGATATAGAGGTCCCATATCAATCATCTCATGATTGACTTTTAGGGTTGACACTAACAAAAATACCTTATAGTGTTATGTTATTTGTAGATGAGTAGCACAAAATCTATAGATTGAGAAATAACTTGTACGGAGAAATATAATATTTTGGAATCTACCAAGTTGATCTCAGAAAGGAATTGATCCATTGCAAAAAGAGTTGAAAGATGAATTATTATATGATACAATTGGATTCACATTGAATGATGAGTTGTTTAATTAAATATGTTACACGAGACGTTTAATCATGTTGATACAATTGAAAGATGAATTATTATATGATATTGTTATTTCATACCGAAAAGATATCTTATTACATAGAGGAAGCCCTATTTATATACAAAAATTAGGGTCAAGTCAAAGGAATAAATCAAACCATATCCTAGGAATAAATCAAACTCTATCCTAGAAAATAATTATCCCTAACGCTATTTAGGGATGACAAAATTAACCCTAGCCATATATACAATATTCTAACACTCCCCCTTAAGTTGAAGAATATAAATTATATGCACCCAGTTTGTTACATATATAGTCAATTCGGAGAACTCTCAGTGACTTAGTAAATATATCTGCTAGCTGATCATGTGAGTTAACAAAACTAGTAGATATTTCTCCGGATATGACTTTCTCTCTGACAAAGTAATAATCGACTTCAATATGCTTTGTCCTCTCATGAAAAACTGAATTTGAGGCGGTATGCATGTGTTGGGTTTCCGGCACAGCGGCGAGTGTGTGTTCGAACATGTTTCGTAAACATGTGCAAAGCGGAAGAATTAAAAAGCAATAAATCTAATTTATTACAACACACATCACACGCATGCATAGTACAACATGTGTAGACATAATCGTAGTTTCAAATTTTGCAATAAAGAAAATTACTCTAGTTATACCTGACGTATCACGTGCAGCGGGAATGGCATCAACCGGAGCGACTCTCGCTAGAATCGCCTCTATCCATATCCACACCGAGTATCGTCGGGATGGCTTCACAAAGCCACGAGCCTCGTCTTCGTAGGAGTCACTAGCCTCGTGTCGAAGACAATGTGATCAAGAGAATATCACAATCCGAATCAAAATTCGAATTCGAAAACGAGTCCCCAAAACTCGCTTCTCCAGAGAGGTATTCGTCAATCGATTGACGAATCCTTCGACCTCCACCTATGAGGATTACCGGAGATCGAATCCCCGGCAAGGTAGCCGCTGTCGGAGCTCCAAACGTCGTCCAAACGACACTCCGACACGAAAGGAATGAAGCTGTCAAGAAAACTGGACAGTTTGGTGGAGGAGTTGCGTCGGCCCAAAGGAGGAAGGTCGACTGCACCTTGGTCACCGGAGCCAAGGGATGTCGCCGGAGGGTCGCCGGAGGATGACCGGCAGCAGCTTGGACGCCGACAGCAAGGTGGACGGCGACACAAAAGCTAGCGGCTTGGACTGCTTAGGCAGCGGCAAGGAGAAGAGAAGGAAAGGGTGGCTAGGTTTTCCAACACCCAAGTTATCCACGAAAAACCCTTAAGCCATGTTTTTATAGAGAACACATTCTCCTAACGGTTATTGATTCATAACCAAAACCCGTTAACTCGCTCCAATAACTTAAGTTAAAATAAACCAAACCGTGTTGGTCTATTTTAAGTTAAAACGAACCGAACTAACTTTGGTTCATTCGTTTAAAACAAACGAAACCACTTTGATTTATTTTCCACCATTGGATTAGAATCAAACCAATTTGGTTCATCCATCATGTCTTCATAAGACACGGCTCATCCATGCTTCCATTGCGATTGAAACAATTTCATGCTCGCTCCTTGTTTGGTCCAACCAAACCTAGTTTCTCTCGGTCTGAGAATCTCATTCTCAAGCTCGTTTTAAATCCTTCGGATTATGCTCGTTGTGTGTGTGACCAAATAGGTTCTCGATTTACGTTGGCCGTCAATAATTAACCATTAATTATAGAACGATCATGAGTGTCACCTAACAGTACGTCATGATCCCCAATTAACCGGAAAATCAACGGTTGATCCAGAACCATTTCTGAAACCCTTCAGCAGCTACAATGAATCGTGTCCCGTTCCCTTCACTCATCTTATACCCACTTGGTTCAGGACATGGTCTATAGTGTCAGTCTCCACTAGGCTGACTACGTCACACCTAGCCCAAGTATCATTTCCTCGTCCTACGGATTCTAGTTACTGCACATGTATCCAAGAGTACCTTACTCTAAACATGTAATGCTTTGGCCAAAGACTTTAGTAACAATCCGACGAGAGGCCATGGGTATACATCTCCTTGCAAGGAGTGGTGAATCATTTATAGGCTATTCAAACACCTTCGGCCACTTCGACTTATACTCAATCATCCCGAGTTCACATCTCCTCAGAGATGCTTGCTTAAGATGTCAAAGCATAAGTCTTCATGACCAAGATGACTTGAATACCGCAAGTCAAAGGAATATCGCACTTAAGTTGCAGTAAGAACTTCATTGACATATCCATATATGCAAAGAATCATATGAAGTCTTACAGCTGGTCACTCCAATGAACTAGTTACCATAACTAGCATCCACGATTAACTCCGGACATCACAATGTCTCCAGCCAGTGAGAATCAACTGCTTGGATACACCAAAGAGTATACCTCGTGCTAGTCTCGACAGAATTGATGGTGTCCAAATCCATCAATTCATCGACTAGGGATAATTCCAATACATCACAATTACACATGTAGAGATACTCACTAGTTGTGATCCTATCACAAATTCTCTCATGCTGTGAATCATATTATGGACATTCAGTAAATGAGATTAAGATCTAATCAAATACATGAAAACATATATACTCAAATAGTCTTCATTTATCATATAAATACATAAAGCGATTGCCTTAGGACATCTCTCATATATAACTAACAAACTCTCACTTGGCCTAATGTCAATCGCCATGGTATCCAATACCATAAGCCCTAACATGGCTTTCAAACTTACTTTGAGGCCAGACCTTTGTTAAAGAGTCCACTAAGTTCCTTTCAGTGGGAATCTTCTCAATTTGTATTTCCTTCCTACTTATGATCTCTCTGATCAAATGATAGCGGCAAAGCACATGTTTGGATCGTTGATGAGACCACATCAAGTTCAGAGACGAACTTCTCGATCTAAACCGCTTCCTTTGCTGCTTCTAAAGCTGCAATGTATTCTGCCTTAGTGGTAGAATCAGCTACGGTGTCTTGCTTGAAACCTTTCCAACTTATTGTGCCTCCATTTAAGGTAAATACGTAGCCAGACTGAGACCTGGAATCATCCTTGTCTGTTTGGAAGTTGGCATTCATATACCCCCGTATTACCATATCTCCTTCTCCATATATTAGGAACATATCTTTAGTTCTTCTGAAGTACTTAAGGATCGTCTTAACAGTCGCCCAATGATCTATTCCTAGATCAGACCGGTATCTGCTCGTGACACTCAAAGCATATGATACATCGGGTCCCGTACATAACATAGCATACATGATAGATCCTATTACGGATGCATAGGGAATCTTGTTCGTGAAAATTCTCTCGTCTTCTGTGCACGGACACATAGACTTCGAAAGGTGTATCCCATGCCCAATGGGTAAGAAACTTTTCTTGGATTCCGACATGCTAAACCTCTTTAGCACTCGGTCTATATATGTAGACTACGAAAGACCAAGCAACCGATTCGATCTATCCCTATAGATCTTAATCCCGAGGATGTAGGTTGCTTCTCCAAGGTCTTTCATGGAGAACGTCTCGGACAACAAAATTTTAACTGACTGTAAGACAGAAACATTGTTTCCTATAAGTAATGTCATCGACATACAATACTAGGAACACGACTACACTCCCACTAACCTTCTTGTACACACAAGGTTCGTCCGAATTTTGTGAGAAATCAAACTTTTTGATTGTCTCATCAAAACGGATATTCCAAACTCTGGATGCTTGCTTGATCCGTATATAGGCCTCGGTTTACGTACCTTGATTTTATCAACAGATGTGAAACCCTCAGGTTGTATCATATGCACGTCCTCGAGTAGGTTTCCATTAAGGAAAGTTGTTTTCACATCCATCTGTCATATCTCATAATCATAATGAGTCGTTATGGCCAGGAGCATCTAAATGGATTTAAGCATAGCAACAGGTGAATAGGTCTCGTCATAATCAACACCTTGCTTTTGACGATATCCTTTCGCCACCAGTCTAGCCTTATAGGTAATCACATTATCATCCATGTCGGTCTTCTTCTTGAAAACCCACTTGCACTCTATAGGCTTTATGCCTTCAGGTAGGTCAACCAAGTTCCAAACTTGATTTTCATACCTGGAATCCATTTCCGACTTCATGGCGTTAAGTCATTTATCCCTTCGAACTTTGAACTTCTTCCATGTGTAGGCTCCTCATCATTGATGAATAACACATCGTTTGATTCACTTACGAAATTCATATCTCTCGTGAATGTTCGTGTTACCGGATCTAAGGTGTGATGTCACACATAGGTCCTAGATGGCTCATCACTATATGAGTTATCGGTTTGTGCTTCATCGTATCTCGTGATCATCTATCGAGTCTCTCGAGCCTCCTCAAGCTCAACGACACTCCCACTGTTTTCTTGCAAGAGAAACTCTTTCTCTAGAAACACAACATGCCTTGAAACAAATACCTTTTGTTTCACAGGATGATAGAATTAGTAACCCCTTGTTTCCTTAGGGTATCCAATAAATAGACATTTATCAGACTTAGCATCCAATTTGTCTGATACAGTCCGCTTCACATAAGCAGGACAACCCCATATCTTCAAGTAAGATAAATGAGATTTCTTACTATTCCATATTTCATATGGAGTAGTTGAGACTATCTTGATTCGGCGTTACATTTAAGTAAACACTATCGAGTCATACCCAAAAAGAACTTGGGAAGATTCGCATGATTCATCATCGACCTGACCATATCCAACAAGGTCAGGTTACGCCTCTCAGATACACCATTATGCTGCGGTGTATACGGCGGAGTCCATTGAGACAATATACCATTGTCCCTTAGATAATCTAGAAACTCTTGACTCAAATATTCACCACCTCGATCTGATCGAAGTATTTTAATACTCTTGCCAAGTTGTTTCTCTACTTCATTTCTGAATTCTTTGAACCTTTCAAAGGCTTCAGACTTGTGTTTCATCAAGAACACATACCCAAATGATGAGTGATCATCGGTGAAGGTAATGAAGTAGCTATAGCCTCCTAGAGCACGAGTTGTCATAGGTCCACATACATCCGTATGTATTAAACCACGTAACTCTCCCATCGGTTCACCTTTTCCCGTAAAAGGTAACTTAGTAATCTTGCCTTTTAAGCACAATTCGCATGTATCGTATGAATCCAATTCAAACGATTCCAGAATTCCACATCGGTGTAATTCGGACATGCATTTCTTGCTTGCATGGCCAAGACGACAATACCACATATAGGAGTCTAATTAATTATCCTTTCGAGCATGCTTGTTGCTTGCTTCGATATTGAAAATTTCACTGGATACGTCTAACGTATAAATATCATTGCTTAAAGTTCCAGTCCTATAAAGAACGTCATTCAAAGTTATGTAATAACAATTGTTACTAAATGGTACTCATTTCTATTTAAACAAGAAATAGAAATGTTCTTTATCATCGAAGGAACATAAAAGCAATTGTCCAGTTCTAAGACAAGTCCTGTAGGGAGTTTCAACAAATACATTCCGATGGCGAGTGCAACAACCTTTGCTCCATTCCCAACACGTAAATTTAACTCTCCCTTGACGAGTCTTCTTCTATTCCTTAGCCCATGTATGTTATTATATATATGTGAACCACACTCGGTATCCAATACCCAAGTGTCTAAAAAAATAGAATAACAATCAATAACGAAGATATCTGAAGAAGATGTGGCATCTGATGTCTTATTCTTCTTCACGGACTCAAGATAAATCTTACAGTTTCTTCGCTAACAGCCCTCCTTGCCATAATGATGGCAAGTGTCCTTTTGAGCTAGTTCTGCCTTTTTAGCCTTTTTCTTCTTCCCCTTTTGTTGTTCCTTTGACTTCCTCTTAGAACCTTTCTTCGAGGAATCAACTAACAGCACCGTCCCCTGCTCATGCTTCACAGAAGGCTCCACAGTCTTCAGCATGTTGAGCAATACCACAGATGAACCTTCTTGCATCTCAGAGGTGAAGAAGAGCTTGGAGACTTCGAACCTTTCGAATCTCACTTGCTAATCAAACAACTCATAAAAATGGACTATGGTATAAGCATTCATATGCTCATGCTGCTTCCGCAGCTCGAGTACCATCGCGGCTAGCATGATGCAACTCACTAGTTCAGAATCACTCACATGTTTCTGATAGGTCAATAATTGGTCCAGAATTGTGTCATCACTAGGACGAGCGGGAAGAGCCTCTTTGAGGACATACGCAAGCTTTTTCGCCTTGAGAACAATTCTCAAGTTTCTAAGTCAGTCCAAGAAGTTCGGCACAGTTAATTTATTTGAATTCAAAATAGAGCGCAAATTCAAAGACATCATGATTAAGCGATTAATCTAGAAATACAAATCGAGCATATATGAGAAAAATGGAAAAATGCATCAACATACATTTACAAATCTCATTCATTTTTCGAATTTTAAAACCCCAAAATCACTTCAGGAGATTGTAGGTCCATCTCCGAATGGGCTGATATCCAACATAGATATGAACAACCTTGGAGTGAGTCTAACAAATCATTCTTAGCTATGATGGTGGGTATCAAGTATACCGATTACATATCACGTATATATAACTATCACAATGTGCTATCAACTAATTGAATGTTCACACATATATTGGGTTGTTAACACGTTAACAAGTATGCATCATATGCATAGCACCCAACTTCACCTCTCTTCACATCGACCTTGGAGTGAGTCCAACAAATCGATGCTCCAAGTTAGAGTCGGCCCATTAATCGCGAAATAGTTTTAATATGGTTCGAGCGCATTCAACCAATTAATCAGGCTTAGAGTGAGTCCAACAACTCAAACTAACGATTGACCTCTGACTCTTACCATATTAGTGTTAAACTATTCCAATGATTTGAACATGTTCAGGTTCGAGTCGGGCTTGGAGTGAGTCCAACAACCCAAACAAGAAACATAACTCTGATTCTAATCATATTAATGGAAGGTGTAGGCTTTAATATTGTATAAGAATTTTAAAGTCTCATCCTCTTTGCATGCAAATAACTATTATCTATATGGCATGACATACATCTACATGTCACGACACGCATGGCATAATGATATGCATCTAATGCAATTACATGGCATACAATTATGGCATGTACAAAATTTTCTTATATGTCATAACTATTTATGGAAATAAAATATATTTGAGATTTGATTCTCCAAATCAAATCATGATTAAATTAGGAAATAAATTTCCAAATCTAATCACATATTTTATTTATGGAAAGTGTTAATTAAGGAAAGTCAAATTTAATTTAGGAAACAAATTTCCTAAATTGTCAAAACTATTTATGGAAATAAAATATATTTTAGATTTGATTCCCCAAATCAAATCATGATTAAATTAGGAAATAAATTTCCAAATCTAATCAAATATCTTATTTATGGAAAGTGTTAATTTCCATAAATACTTCTAAACTTTCCAAAAGTAGAAGATTTCCATAAATACTTCTAAACTTTCCAAAATTAGAAAATTTCCATAAATACTTCTAAACTTTCCAAAAGTAGAAAATTTTCATAAATACAATTACGACTATTGCAAAACAATTTTACGATTATGTCGAAACACAACCTGGGCTCTGATACCACTGTTAGGTTTCCGGCACAGCGACGAGTGTGTGTTCGAACATGTTTCGTAAACATGTGCACAGCGAAAAAATTAAAAAGCAATAAATTTAATTTATTACAACACACACATCACATGCATGTATAGTACAACATGTGTAGACATAATCGTAGTTTCAAATTTTGCAATAAAGAAAATTACTCTAGTTATATCTGACGTATCACGTGCAGCGGGAATAACATCAACCGGAGCGACTCTCGCTAGAATCGCCACTATCCGTATCCACACCGAGTATCGTCGGGATGGCTTCACAAAGTCACGAGTCTCGTCTTCGTAGGAGTCACTAGCCTCGTGTCGAAGACGATGTAATCAAGAGAACACAATCCGAATCAAAATTCGGATTCGAAAACGAGTCCCCAAAACTCGCTTCTCCGGAGAGGTATTCGTCAACCGATTGACGAATCCTTCATCCTCCACTTATGAGGATTACCGGAGATCGAATCTCCGGCAAGGTAGCCGCTGTCGGAGCTCCAAATGTCGTCCAAACGATGCTCCGACACGAAAGGAAAGAAGCTATCTAGAAAACTGGACAGCTTGGTGGAGTTGTGCCAGCACAAAGGAGGAAGGTCGACTGCACCTTGGTCACCGGAGCCAAGGGATGTTGTCGGAGGGTCACCGGAGGATGACTGACGCCCAAGGTGGATTTGGCGGTGACAAAGAAGGTGAGAGGGTGGCTAGGTTTTCCAACACCCAAGTTATCCACGAAAAATCCTTAAGCATGTTTTTATAGAGAACATATTCTCCTAACGGTTATTGATTCATAACCAAAACCCGTTAACTCGCTCCAATAACTTAAGTTAAAATAAACCAAACCGTGTTTGTCTATTTTAAGTTAAAACGAACCGAACCAACTTTGGTTCATTCGTTTAAAACAAACGAAACCACTTTGGTTTATTTTCCACCATTGGATTAGAACCAAACCAATTTGGTTCATCAATCATGTCTTCATAAGACACGGCTCATCCATGCTTCCATTGCGACTGAAACAATTTCTTGCTCGCTCCTTGTTTAGTCCAACCAAACCTAGTTTCTCTCGGTCTGAGAATCTCATTCTCAAGCTCGTTTTAAATCCTTCGGATTACGCTCGTTGTGCGTGTGACCAAATAGGTTCTCGATTTACGTTGGTCGTCTATAATTAACCATTAATTATAGAACGATCATGAGTGGCACCTAGTAGTACATCATGATCCCCAATTAATCGAAAAATCAACAGTTGATCCAGAACCATTTCTGAAACCCTTCAGCAGCTACAATGAATCGTGTCCCGTTCCCTTCACTCATCTTATACCCACTTGGTTCAGGACATGATCTATAGTGTCAGTCCCCACTAGGCTGACTACGTCACACTTAGCCCAAGTATCATTTTCTCGTCCTACGGATTCTAGTTACTGCACATGTATGTCTAGTTACTCTAAACATGTAATGTTTTGGCCAAAGACTTTAGTAACAATCCGACGAGAGACCATGGGTATACATCTCCTCGCAAGGAGTGGTGAATCCTTTATAGGCTATTCAAACACCTTCGGCCACTTCGACTTATACCTAATCATCCCATCATCCCGGGTCCACATCTTCTCAGAGATGCTTGCTTAAGATGTCAAAGCATAAGTCTTCATGACCAAGATGACTTGAATACCGCAAGTCAAAGGAACATCGCACTTAAGTTGCAGTAAGAACTTCATTGACATATCCATATATGCAGAGAACCATATGAAGTCTTACAGCTGGTCACTCCAATGAACTAGTTACCATAACTAGCATCCACGATTAATTCCGGACATCACAATGTCTCCAGCCAATGAGAATCAGCTGCTTGGATACACCAAAGAGTATACCTCGTGCTAGTCTTTACAGAATTGGTGTCCAAATCCATCAATTCATCGACTAGGAATAATTCCAATACATCACAATTTCACTAGTTGTGATCCAATCACAAATTCTCTCATGCTGTGAATCGTATTGTAGACATTCAGTAAATGAGTTTAAGATCTTATCAAATACATGAAAATATGTATACTCAAATAGTGAATCTTCATTTATCATATAAATGGTTTAAACATAAGGCGATTGTTTTAGTACACCTCTCATATATAACTAACAGCATGGCGGCCTGGTTATCACATATAAGTGACATTTATGTAACATCTCCAAACCTTAGCTCCTGAAGCAATTGTTTGAGCCATATAAGCTCTTGACTGGCTATGGCCATAGCTTGATATTCTGCCTCTGCACTGAAACTTGCCACAACATTCTGCTTTTTTGCTTTTCCAAGAAACAAGGTTACCTCCAACAGATATACAAAAACCAGAAGTGGATCTCCTATCACTGGGAGATCCTGCCCAGTCTGCATCAGAATATCCTATGACTCGAGTATGTCCTTTGTCTTCATACAAAAGAGTCTTTCCTGGAGCGCTTCTGATATATCGAACAATGCGAATCATAGCATCCCAATGTTCTTTACTTCATTAAAAAAAGATTGGAAAATAGAAAAAAATTCCGAACAATCCTTCATCAGATATAACCAAGTACAACGGAAAAAATCGTCTATAAAAGTAACAAAATATCTTGACCCTAATGAAGAGGCAACACGACTCGGACCCCAGACATCGGAATGAACCAAAGTAAAGGGGGGCGTAGCCCGACTTATAATGCGAGGAGAAAACGAACTACGAACATGCTTACCTAATTGACACGACTCACAAGACAGACTCTAAGTGAGACAAACTAGGATGTAACTGTTTTAACTTATCAAGACCAGAATGTCCCAACTGAGCATGAATAACAAGTGGAGATGTCGCCGCCGCACCAACAAGAGAGTTTTGTTGAAGTCGATATAGGCCATGAGACTCACATCCGAAGCCAATCATCCTTCCCGTACTCCAGTCCTGTAATAAAACAGAAGATTTAGTAAACAAGATGACACAATCAAGAGACCGAGTAAACTGACTTATTGATAACAAATTAAAGAGAACTTCGGGAACATAAAGAACATTATGAATGGGAAGAGATGGGGAAGGATGAACAATACCCACACCTTAGGACTGAGTTTGAGAACCATTTGCCATGGTAACATAGGGTAAATAACCGGAAGTAGATAGTGAAGAAAACAGAGATCTATTACCCGTGATATGATCAGTGGCCCCAGAGTCAAGTACTCAGGGACCCGAAGAACGAGATATGCCAGTAAAGGAATTACCAGCTTGTGTAACGGCAACAGTGAAATTAGAATCTCGTCGATCCTCATACGATTTCAGAAAGTCATCATAGGAAGGCGGTGGAGTTGGAGCTGGTGTCGACTGTGAAGTGGAAGCTGAAGACGTGACAGAACTCAGGGCGATCTGAGCAGCACGAGGAGGCCGACCATGGAGACTCCAACATTTATCAATCGTGTGTCCTGGTCGGTGACAATGATCACACCAAGGACGTCCTTTGCCATTCTTACGAGGTGGAGGTTTATTGTTTTGAGAGATGGATGGATGGTGGCTCGGATAATGCAACACAACTGAGCATCAATTTTTTTCCATAAAGGACGATCGACGACTTGAATATCCTCTTCAGATGAGATGTGTTTCATAACCCTGTCTAACAAGCCAAAGTTCAATGTGAGAGGCCCAAGAGGAGTAGTTCTTACCATCCAAGAGCTCAGACGAGAGCGGTGCTGTGACGTAGTTGGTAAAAATTAAAAAATCCGACTTCGAAGTGCTGGGGGTAGCCATGACGAATGAAGGCTGGATGGTCCGAAAAGAAGTTGCCGGAAGAGTTCTGCCTATACTTTACCAGAGGCAGCGATCACAGATCAAGAACCCTAGAAGGTACGCGATTCTGACTAGTGTGATCGCATCCAAAACCCAGAGCACGCGAGGTCAGTTGAAGCTTGCAGGTTCTGAGTCACGCCGTTATTTCCTCGCGTGATCGCTTTCTAGAAGAGGCAGAACTCTTCAACGAAAAACCTTCGGTCCACTAATGATACTGAGCTGGCGATCGCTGCGCGTCGTGTCCTTCTACAGTGGCGACGGAGGATGCAGAGGCAGCGTGGGACGACCAGCGTCGACAGCAGACAGGCGACGTGAACGACACAAGCGGAAGAGATGGCACGAAAAGATGCTCAAGACGTGCGGCGATGACAATGAGCACAAGCCTTGGTCGGCGGCAGACAGCGCAGTGAGATCGGAGAGGGAGAATCTCGCGGGTGGGATGGCGGCAGACGACGCGCGAGATCGGAGAGAAGAGGGAGAATCTCGCAGGTGGGATGGCGGCAAACGGCGCGCGACGAGATCAGAGAGAGGAAGAATCTCGCTGGAGAAGGGTTGCGCGTCAAGGAGATAAGCCGCGCAGAAGGAATCACACGGCTACGCATCGAGGAGAGGAAGCTGCGCAGCGTGAGAAGGAATCACGAACAGGAAATTTTCGACGAGAAAACCCTAAAGCTCTGATACCATGTTATTTCACACCGAAAAGATATCTTATTACATAGAGGAAGCCCTATTTATATACAAAAATTAAGACCTAGTCAAAGGAATAAATCAAACCCTATCCTAGGAATAATCAAACTCTATCCTAGGAAATAATTATCCCTAATGATATTTAGGGATGATATAATTAACCCTAGCGATATATACAATATTCTAACAGATACCATTGGATTCACATTGAATCATGAGTTGTTTAATTAAATATGTTACACGAGATGTTTAATCATGATAATGATTATGTTTTAGATTAAGTGTTAATTTATGAGGTAGTTGAATAGAATTTGGAGTATATGTTGATCTATGATAAATTCTATATGCATATTAAGGGGATGATCTAAAATTTAGATTGTTAGATATGAAATCAAATTTATATCTTGTAGTTGAGTATAACTTGAAAAAAAAAAAGACAACCCGATGCACAAAGTTCCCACCAATGTACGATCTTAAGAAAGGGTGGGACTATATTGGATTATTGTATATAGCTTATCCTGTATTATAAGAGGTTAATTTTGCAACTCGAACATGTGACCACAAGGTCACACAGCGGCAATATTATCATCGTACCAAAGCTCCCCCTTCTAAGTATCACTTGTTAAATTTTAAAATGTCACACAAAATTATTGGAGTTATAAAGTGATGTTGCTTAATGGTTGCACTAAGTTTTGGGTTTTGATGATATTGAAGATCAATGTGATAATCTGTAAGTTCATTGGATACAAGAATTTTATATTGATTTGTTCAGATTTGTTCAAGTTGTATATTGAGGAGTTGGTTTAGAGGTTAAAATATTATGTAATACGACTGAACTAATACTTTGTAATTATGGATTATTAAATTTATATTTCAAACCATAAATGAATCATGCAATATTAGTGAAAATGTGATTTAGCTGGAAAATTGTGACCAGTTAATTTGTTGAATCAGATGGTGTTGAAGAGGCATTTTATTAATTTGGTGCATCAAATGTTTAATCGAGTATTATTCTAATAGGTTTGGATCACAATAGATTTGTATTGGCAATACATTAGATCTAGTGATTGTGTGTTCCTTTGAAAAGTTATTAGGGGACATTCCTGTTCTAAAGTAAGTGGAATTTGAAGGATGAATTCTTTAAAGGTGGGGAGGATGTTAAATATCGAAATTTATCCTACTTAAATTCTCTCGTTTCAAATTCTTTTACAATTTGAGCTGAACCAAGCTGAAAAAAAAAATAGATTTTTAGCATTGTGTTGAAGTTGAATTGAGTTCAGATTAAACCCATAGATTAAGCGTGGTTCGGACCAATTTTTGATCAAACCAAGAGAATACTTGGTTAGTCAAGACGGTACAAGTTAGAAAATTATTTTAAGGAGATGGAGATTATATTATCTCTCCTCTTTTTCGTCTTCTCTCCCAATGTCCTAACGCCCTTTTCTCACCCGAGACTCCTCTTTCTCTCTTCCTTTTCTCTCCCAAAGTCCTGACACCCTTTTTCTCACCTGAGACTCCTCTTTCTCTGTTCCTCTTCTATTTCCCATCCGATGCAACACCATCCTACTGCAGCTCTCTTCCTCCTGGCTAGTGTTAGCCTCTCCTGCAAGCCACCCACACCTGTAGGTTCTCTCACTTCCTCTCCCTCTCCGCCAATCATTTTTCCTCTCCTCTCTTCTCTCTTTGTGTGTGCACAAGTCGCTTGCCTTCAAAGCCAAGAGAGGCTATTGCCAACTACCTCTGTAGGATCGATATCATTGCTAGAAGGGGGAGAATAGTTTGATTCGCTTTTCTTTCATTTGTCATATTTGTCTCTACAACAAGTTAGTGCAATGGAAATAATAATATAAAACGCAAAGAAAGTGCACAGTGAAAACAATAATATAAAATGTAAAGACAAACACAAATCAATTTCAACGTAGTTCACAGTCCCCCAAGAACCACTATATCCAACGATGGAAAAAGTCTAATTTTCTCCTTTTTGGCACCACTGAGGTGAAGAAACCTCTTTACTTGAGATTTGTGTTCCTATTACAAATTTGCAACGGGAAAGGAAAGACAGGGAAAACAAATAAAAAGCAAAGAATTGAAAGCAAGATTACAAAGCCTTGATGATTCTAATAGTTGTGAAGGCAAAGCTTTTCAATTTTGTCACATCAGTTTTGTCAAAGAAGACGGAGATAATCTCGAACTTTCATATGAAGCGTCAACTGCAGCAAGTCCCTGTGATTGCCCAATTCCAATTGACTAATGGTTGCACTTGATTATGTCAAAATCCGAACATTGTTGCACATCTTAATTTTGAAATCTTCATGAATAGATTCCTAATTAACCATCAGTCGTTTGTCTTGCAAGGACCAATCAACTCTTTGGCATCTAGTCGACTCCTACAGTCAACTCGCAAACATTATATTTGCTTGAATTTAACCTCAATTAACTGACAAACTTTCTATTTAATCAGAAATAATATCAGTCAAACTGGCAAATTTTCTGTTTGCTCCGGTGTAGACCACAAATTCTGAATGACTTTGTGATTTCATTAATCAACTAGTTTATATCCATCAGTCAACATTTGTAGCGTGTCCTCAATCAACTGCTCAAACCTTACCAACATTTGTAGCGTATCCTCAATCAACTGCTCACACCACAAAGTTTGTCAAACTTAAGGTATTGACGAGTTGAGTGTACGAGACTCATCAGTTTGACTCTTATAAAACCACAAACCTTGAATCTTCCAAATTTGAGGTTTTTTACTTATCCATGTACACTAACTAGTTGATTGTTACCTAATATCAATCACCTATTATACTATAACTTGATCATCCTAATGATCGAGTCTCACCTATCTTCGAGTTATACCCTTGCCCTAAGAGTTACAGTAACTCAAACACTCATTCTCACCATAACTCGTCATATGCCATAAGGCATCCATGCCTTATAAACTTCCATCCCTAGAGTCTCTTCATCACCGGGTCTTCATTGTCTAGCATCTGGTCACCTAATCTACTTAGACTTCCTCTCCAGCAATAATTCAATCCCCGATCTTCTTGGACTTCCATGCCTAGCATCCAGTCTCCCTAACCTGTTGAGATTTCACCTATGCAAGAATTTGATCCTCAACTTTCTTAGACTTCCTTCTGGTCTCCTTGACCTACTAGCACTTTACCTTACTAAGCATCCGGTGTCCATTTACTTAGATTTCCAACTGTAGTTTACATGTCGAGCTACATGCACCTGCACACTTGACACACCATGTGAGATCTAACGTACATATTCCACATGCCCCAATGCTTAGGGCATAATTGCACTAGCACATTTTCCTCGCTTTCCTCTATCTCTCCATTTCTCTCACTCTTTCTTGTCGTCTCACACAGCCCACTATAGCCCAAAATCGAGGAAGAGCCAAGCAACATTGTCGGCCCTTTCTCTTCCTCTCTTCTTCCTCACTTGTTCTACTTATGCACTACTGCTATTGTTCCTTGACCGTCATACTCTATTAAACCAAGAAAGTAAGACAATCAACCCTCATCTCTCTTCTCTTTCTTCCCTTTAGCTGTTTTTGAGCGTCGACTACATTTGGTTGAGCCAAAGAGACCACCAATAAACTGTTTTTTGCCAAGCCAAGTGGAAACATCGACTTTCCTCATTTTCCAAGCTTCTTGGTATCCTTGAATGAGGTTGTTAGGCACATCAGCCAAATTGAAGGTTAGAACTCTGAGTAGTTATATAGTCGAGAGAACCTAAATTAAGCCAAACTAATCCTAAATAACATATTGTGATTAGTCGAAATAAACAATTATTCCTTCAATATCAATCATACAATAACTCATCGAGTTCTTACATGTAATTTGGCTAACGTGCAACAACTACTTCGTTCAAGAATACCAAGAAGCATGGAAAGTTCCTCTTGGCTAGGCCAAAAGAAGCCACATGGGAGTTGTGGGGGCTAAAAAACAACCCAAGGAAAGCAAGAGAAAGGAGAAGACTAGATGCCCCTCTTTCTTAGCTTAATAGCAGCAATGATAACTTGACTAAAATAAGAGAGGAAGAGAAGAGAGGAAGAGAAAGGGTTGGAAATGTTGCTTGGCTCTTTTCCGAATTCAAATGGTGACAATCGCATGAGACAATGAAAAAGAGAGAGAAACTGAGTAATAGAGAGAGAGAAGGGAGGAAAGAGATAGCCACAATAGCCTCTCTTGGCTCTTATTACATGCGGCCCATCTGCACGCAAAGAAAGAAAAGAGAAAAGAGGAAAAATAAGAGATGGAGAGTGAAAGAAAGAGGAAGAAAGAGAATAGGTGGGAGTAGGTGACCTACCTATTGATCATAGCATATATTGAACTAATTAAGGATATGCATGAAGAAGTAACGATCAGAGTGAAGACTTTAACGGATTAACTGAAGCATTTCCAATAAAGATAGACTTACATCAAGAATCAGCTATAAGTCCCTATCTTTTTACGCTAATCATGGACAAACGCACTGGACACATTCAAGACAGTACAACAGTGCATGTTGTTTGTAGATGATATTATTTTAATAGATGAGACATGTGAAGGAGTAAATACTAAATTTAAATTTTGACGGAAAATACTAGAAGTGAAAGATTTTAGACTTATAAGTCTAGAACTAAGAGCTTTAAATATTTAAAATCATTTTTACAAAAGAATACAAACAGGATGGTTGAATGAAAAAGAACATCAGGTATTTTCTGTGATCATAAAATACCTCTAAAAATTAAAGGGAAGATCTATTAAATGGCGATTAAACCTGCTATATTATATGATATTGAATGTTGGATGAGAATTGAAAAGATGAGGATGTTATGGTGGATGTATGGATATACAAGGATAGACAGAATAAGAAATGAGAGCATTAAAGAGAAAGTCGGAGTTACACCTATTGAGAAAAAACTCTGAGAAACACATTTAAAGAGGTACGGACATGTACTTCGATGACCAACAAATATTCCAATTAGGCAATAATAAAACAAGATAAAATTTAAATATAGATAACATAGTAGAGGATAGAGTTCCATGGCGTAGAAAGATTCATATAGCCGACCCCATCTAATACGATAAGGCATGGTTATTGTTGTTATTGGTGGTGGTGGTGGTGGTTGCCCTCGTGACTCACTGAATACACTTTTGCCATCGTTTTCAAATTTGATGTTATCTTATTACATGTCATATTCGAATCGTCATGTATTTCTCTTAATGCTTGCATTCCTACCTTAGTTTTAGAGATATTTTATTTTCTATCCTTTAACTTTCACTACTTAATCTAGGAGTTATTCCACTACTTAGTTATAGGAGTCATGGACATTATGCTTGAAGCCATATCCATCGCCACTAACCTATCTTAGGTGATTAAGTTTTCTCTAGTTATAACCTTATGATCTTTATAAATTTTTCTATTCCTCCTTCTGACCATAAGAAAGTCAATTTGTAACTTATTATTCCCACTTTTGAATATAACCAAGTGTTCCCGTTTTAGAAAACATATTAGCTATTATAAGTCCATGTACTATGGCGAAATCAAATATAATTTTTTCTTCTTCATTTTTAATTCGAAAATCATAACCCTATACATTCTGTCATGTTCATTTAGATCTTCTCCTATTAAAGTTATCTTATTTATCAAAATTTCGTACTATCATTGAAATCTAATATAATTTTTTTCTTCTTTATTTTTATTCGAAAATCATAACCCTATACATTCTGTAATATTCCTCATTTCTTACTTTTATATGTCCATTTAGATCTTCTCCGAGTAAAGTTATCTTGTTTATCAAAAATTTTTACACTGCCTCACCTATATCTTCTCAAAACCTATGTTTGGTGCATTCATCTAATCTCATTTGAAGTGCATATATACTAATTATATTAATAATTTTTCCTACTACCAGTATCTTAAAAATTATAATTCTATCTCCCTTCCTAATTACTATTCTTTCATCCCTTAACAAACTATCTACTAGAATTCCTACTCCGTTTTTCATTTTACTCTTTTTTGTGTATTATAACTTAAAAGTTAAATTCTCTATCATCTTTACCTTCTTCCTAACTCATTTTATCTCTTGTAAACACAAAATACTAATTCTTTTAATCAACATATCTATTACTTTTATTGTTTTGCTAATAAACGTTCCTATATTTCATATTTCAAATGTAAGACAATCGGTATTTTTATAATTCTATATTTATCCGACCTACAATGTAAAACTATCATGAAACTTAGACAACTTAAATTAAAAAATTGTTATGCAACCCAAATATTCATGTCACTATAACAAAAGTTCTTATGTGCTAAGAGAAGCATGTTTGCATGCTTACATGTAACATATTTCCCATAGTGTCTCTTTCCCATGTTTAATTATCATGACATTGTTTGGGTTGCTCCAGTGGACATGTCAAACTCTTGCACAAGATAGAATGAATAATCGAGTAACTCTTTCTAATATTTAACTATCATGAAATAGTTTGGACACGCTATGCAAGGGATCACTCCAATAGTCATGCCAAACTCTACAATAAAATAGATCAAATAGTTAGAAATTCAAAGGGATGGCAAAGTGTACTATAGCATGGCCTTCTATACCCAAAGTACAAACATGTAATTTCACATTACTAGTTAGGCACTTTGGAAAAATATATTATTAAAAACATTGATAACTTTGTTGTCTTAAAATTATATTCTATATGTCAAAAATCATACCTCCGAGTCAACAACATGGGTTTCTTTCATGTGCCACTTGGCAAGCAAAAAAAAAATAATCACAACTCCCCTCTTTCATGTGCTCCTCTCCACGAGTGTCATTTTGTGTAATTTATTAACCTCACAAAGCCTCTCGTTCCCTTAGTCTCCATGGAACCATTACCTACACAATGGAGCCACCACTCCTTCCCTCCTCCCTCTTGCAACATAAACAGTCCATTATTTGATCACTTGAGAAGACTAAAATGATGGCATGTTGAGCAAAGCAGTGAGGACACTAGAGGGATTAGTAAAGACAAAAGATTTAAGGGCAAGGTCATTGATGGTCAATATTATTTTTTAGGAGAGAAAAAAGAATCTCTAACACAGCTACGACTTCTCTTATCAGTCACTTTGCCATAGTTTCAACAAGGAGATGCAATTGTTGTTGCTTTGGTACGAGTAAAGGTAGCACCACTTTCATTGTCTGGATAATGCAAGGCGACAAGAAATATGGTGTTTTCCACAAAGCTAAGGCTAGGTAGAGTTGCCTTTCTATGGTGTATGCAACAGCAACAAGGCATTCAATGAAAAATTAATTGATAAGACTCAAATAGTTGGAAGAAATAGGAAGGCAAGACCACAATGTGTCGATGGAGATTGGGAAGAAAGTCATCCCCACGAAAGGACCAAGTGGTTAGCACGGATGGTAGAATTGTCCCAAAGAGCAAGGATCAATCCCCGATAGCTGCAAAGCTTTTCGGAGTGTCTATCCTTCCACCGTACTAGTTCTTGGTTGGACAAAAATGTCCCTCGTGATTTACCTCCCTTCATCTAACTATGAGACTAGCGATGAGGGGCATCTGGAGTGAGTGCATCACCTTTTGCCCCAAGATTGGGAAGAAAGCAAGTTAGAGGAAGGAAGGGTAAGGAGGGGGTCCACTGACTACAATTAAAGTGATTTGAATTGGAAAAACTATTAATTACGTTAGCCTAAAATTTAGTGGATATTTTAAATAGTGTTGCATTGAAAAAATACTATTAATTAAAAAATCAAAGTGTAGGGGATCGATCGGCCGGCTAGAGGGGGGTGAATAGCCCTCAATCGTTCGGTGGTGGAATTTGCTCGTTCTCGTTGTGTTGCTTGTCTACGATTGTTGTTAGCGCAGCGGAATACTAATACAAATATAAATACTAACAATCACAAGCAATACACAAGCATATACGTGGTTCGGAACCGAATGGTTCCTACTCCACGGGCGAGCTCACCGAGCTCTAGTTATGCGCACAACACTAACTAAACTCCTTCTCGACTACACGTCGGAGGTGGAGAAACCTCTTACAAGCTATTACAACAGTAATACTACAAGAAATACAAAGACACAAGAAATACAAGTAAAAAAAGCTTTACAACTCTTAGCTTTGAACCCTTTCTTGTTGCTTGCTTTGGATGGCTCTTGAAGGACTGGAATGCAACAGCAATTCCCCTCCAATAGCTCCCTTAAAGTCTTGGCGAAATCCTCCAACTTGAGCTCAAGGCCCTTGTCTCACAACGGCGGATCCACGTCGGATAAGTTCCAACGGATCACCTACCCGATCATTCACCGATCCATAGCCGATCGGTGACGATCTAATCGTAGCCGATCGCCACGGGCTACGGAGCTTCGCGGCTCGCAACACTCCCATCACGATCATTATCATCTCGGCGATCAATGATCAGCATCAACATCGATCCGCTACCCATGGCAATCGATCGCTAAGCACAAAATCAAGACCTTAAACCGCCGAACCCTAGTCGACTTGGATCGATCCGACAACTATGGCCGATCGATGCCGGCAAAAACTCAAACACCAAGTTGTTTGAGCATCCGACCGTCGGGTAAACCCTCAAACATCAAGTTTGAGCCTCCGACACTCAGTCTTAGCCACTTGGCCAAGTCCACATCATCCCTCATGGAGTACCCCATCGAAGCTCTCTTCCCTCGGCCTACGTCCCTTGGATGCGCCAAGCACACGGCTTCGCAACGCCATCCTTCGTGTCTCTTGCCCTCGAAGTATGCTTCCCTTTGGGCTCACTCCATTCGCTCCCCGTCCGGCGGTCCCTCGGATGCACCAAGCGCACGGCTTCGCAATGTCATCCTTCACCGACTCAAGGACCCCGAGCCTAGTGAACTTACCAAGTCCTCAAGACTTCCCACATGCACCAAGCGCACGGCTTCGCAATGCATTTCTCACCAAGCACCAAGCGCACGACTTCGCAATGCTTTGGACTTTTCAACACCAAACTCCATGCTTGGATTTTCCATGTCAACCTCATGTTGGACTTTCCCACACCAAGCACCATGCTTGGATTTTCCATGTCAACTCCATGTTGGACTTTCCCATGACAATCTCATGTCATGAGTTTTGTCTATCATCAAAATACTATCAAGGTACTGCTCGAGTCAACCTGGGCCGATTGCACCAACACAAAGTTAACCCGCACCATCACTAAGATCTTTAAAAAAAATATTCATGTAACATTAACAATTTACGATTTAAATGATTAGTTTAAAAAAAATATTCCACAAATGATTATTAAAAACTATATTTTATCAATATTAATATATTCAAGTGATTTTATAATATTAGTCAATGTGTTAAAGAATATAATGAATTCATTTGTAATAAGTTTATTTTTATCTAATAAGAATAGAAAAACCCATTTTAAAATTACGATTATAGGTATAGCCAAATTAAATGAATTTAAATTTTGAATTAAAATTTTCTTCTTAAAACTTTAATTTTTTATATATCATTAATATTTTTTAAAAAATGTAATTTTGTAATATATTTAAAAAATATTCATGCATTGCACATTCTAGATAAATTTTAAGACCACCAAAGACAACTATTGCCCTGTGTCATGATAAGACCATAGAACTCAGAATTATCAACTTCTAGTTGAATCTAACAATAGTTTAAAATTTGTAATAAAATATTATATTTGTTTAAATGGAAACAACTTTGTGAGTTAGTTATTATTATGATGATGTGCAAAACTATCATTGTAAATACAAATAACTTTTACAAACAACCAAACAGAATAGTAAGCTAATAACAAATGTCCAAATGTCATCCGCAACAATTTTGTTTTCCTTTCTCCAATTAGTATTTGCAAACATTACTAAATGAAAATGAAGGCCTCCTCAAGAGAAGATTGTAGAAAATTAGACATGAAATTAAAAAGTCTATAGCAAACTAAACCATTAAAACTAAAACTGGATGTCATTTGTGAAACAACATTTATATACAAAACCACCAAATCCCATTTCTCCAGAATTATAAAAGAGAATGTATTAGGTGGCATAACTAGATTGAGAGCATCATTTAAAAAGGATAACCTTACATTTGACTTTTACCTATAAAAGGATCATTCTCAATGTATAGAAGGCAAAAAAAAAGTCACAGAAAGAACATGAAACCTAACAATTAACTCAAGATCTGCTAATGCATCTGAAATATAGGCAATATTAGCATCTGAAATATAGGCTATAGTAATAAACAACAAATTCAAGTTGCATCTTACCGCAAATCTTAAAAGCAAACAAGACTTTCCAACACCTGAATCTCCAATAAGCAAAAGTTTGAATAAATAGTCACTACAAAATGAAACATGTCATTTAGTTAGTTTTAGATCAAAGATATGGAATTATTTACTGTCAAATGAATTTGTAACTTGCATAACTTGAAGTTGTTTCAACCCAATCTGGAAAAAGAAAAACTAGTGTTTTTGCTTAGAGTTAATCTCAGCCCTCAAGATTCAGAAAATTGAGATAGGGCCAAAATTTCCTTCTCAGCCTAAAATCCAACCCTAGTCCCTACCCAAACCTAAATAGACATGGATAGCTTTTGACCTGATCTGACAAACAAGACTTTCCAACACCTAAATCTCCAATAAGCAAAAGTTTGAATAAATAGTCACTACAATGAAACATGTCATTTAGTTAGTTTTAGATCAAAGACATGGAATTATTTACTGTCAAATGAATTTGTAACTTGCATAACTTGATGTTGTTTCAACCCAATCTGAAAAAACAAATCTAGTGTTTTTGCTTAGAGTTAGTCTCAACCCTCAAGATTCAGAAAATTAAGATAGGGCCAAAGTTTCCTTCTCAGCCTAAAATCCAACCCTAGTCCCTACCCAAACCTAAATAGACATGGATAGCTTTTGACCTGATCTGACAAACTTCCATATGCATAAAGAACAACTTTAGTAAAAATCAACCTAATTGGACCAATTTAAAACATTCGTGAGAAAGCAATCAACTGTCTGGTAACTAATGTCATATGTAAACCAGTTCTCAAGTTTGAACTTTGAACCCCATAGAAAACATGAGACCAATTTTCGGCTCAGATTTGGGAAAACTTCCGGCCAATTTTATTACCAGTTCTAACCTGTGTCTTAAAAAATCCCAAAAGAAAAGGAATTTTTTTCATTTAATCAACTATTTTATGTGCCCACGATGTAAGCCCCGTATCAAGATCAGCGACCGAAATTATACGGTTTCGGTACCGTATCATCCATGCCGATACTATTTCGGTATTTTTTTTCTTTTTTTTAAACATTAATATTTAATTATTTGATTTTTTTTAAATTTTAGTTAATTTTTAAAAAAGAATTTAAGATTTAATTTTAAATAAATTATAAATTCGAATTTAGAATTTTAATTAAAATATCTTTTATTTTTAAAATTTTTATATTTTTAAAAAATATATAAATTTATATAATTATATAAATTAATTAATAATTTATTTAATTAAATTTTACAGTTTAATTAATTTATATTATATATATTTTTTTAATTAATATATTTTTTTAATTATAATTTATATTTTTTTTAATTTTAGAAAATTTCCCATCCGTAGCACGTTGCGCGAATGCATTCGCGCTGCGCGATCGCGATCGTGCTGCGCAATCGCGATCCCGATCGCGCTACGGCATGGCATTCCCCATCGCGTTGCGCGATCTCGTTTGCGATCACGCTGCACGATTGCGAACTTCCCGCAACGCGATCAAGAATGCAATCACTACTGCTGTCGATCGTGCCGCCGTCGTCGTCGTCTCGCATGCGTGCCGGTGCCGGTTCCATGTCAGAACGAAAAAATTCATCCCATTTCACTCAGAACGGCTCGGTATTTAATACCTTGAGCATCAGTACATTGTGATTTTAGTAGTTGTCCTTCAATAGTTTAAGTAGAAGTATTGACCATGTTTTATGAACATATCATGCCAAAACTCAATTTTCTTTATTATCAGAGCTCACCATAAAGGTGAACTGTAGAAACCATATATAATCACTAATCAGTTTCAGATCAAAGCAAATAAACAAAGAGCTAGGTTTATTTATGAAAAAGAACTGACCCTGGTGAATAAACTGACATTTAGAACCTATTGACAAAAAGAAGAAGGAAGGAGAAATAAATTAGGCAGCCTTGGATAAATAATGTAAATTTGAAATTTCAGCATTAGAAGCACGATGGAAAAAACGTATATAAAAAAATAAGATTTTGCGTAGTTCAGATGTATTCTTAAATCTTGCAACGACTAACATAAAATGAAATCCATATGTAGCAGCTTCCCAGATTTCTGCTGCGGAAGTTTAATAAGGAACAAACCCTTAATTCAAGGCATCTATTTAGGTGGCTATATAATCTATCATGTGTTACTATAGAAAAATCAATATTTTATATAGTCCAGGACTACAAACAGGATTATACACCTTATTCCAGATTATCATGTTTATAAAACAAACCAATAGAATGAGGAATCAGTTCAAGTTCAGAAACCATGTTATCTAAAAATACGATGATAAATGCTCTATTTACACTTGCATCTTATTATGAGGACCTGCACTGGGAAAAAAAAAGTATTGCCGATTATCCCAATTATGACAAGAGAGAGCCTAAGGACAATTTAATTGATCATTTTAAGGATTGGGCTGAAAAATAAACACATTGTACATGAATATATCTGCAACTATCAATGTCAAACAACCAGTAAGCTTCCTCACTGTTTTAATAATTCCCCTTAACTAGCTTCCCACACTGGCCAACAAAGATAAGTTCAGCACAGGTGGTTAATATACACAGCCTAGAAAACCAGAGATGAAGGATCGTTATCTCACGTGGCACTTTATAATTGGCAACCACTTCTCCACTACAGCCTATAATACCACTTCAGGATAAAGACTAGCTCGGCGTGGATATCTTTATTTTCCATGGTCCAGTACAACCCCATTAGATAAAGAAAAATGCATGTTACACATTGTGAAACTCCAGAGATTGCACTTGGGATTTTTCATATGCCAGGAAACTCAGTTCAGGATTGAAACAAGCCAGTCTAGCATAAGCTGGAAAATAAAAGATATTAGATACAACAGCTTAATAAAAAATCCACTCGATCACCCCAAGAGTGGACAATTCAAACCAACAATTTAACCCTCTACCAAAAAAAATCATCAAACTTTAAAAAAAATGCAAATGAAATGTAAATCATGTATGATCACTCATGCTTTATATTTATAGTTCAGAGTAAAAAATTTAATAACAAACAAATATAACAGTTAAGGTAGCAAAGATGAAAATCTTGAACTGATATAAGAGCCACTTTCATAGAAAATTAAAATATCATTGCTCTCCATAAATTACAAGAAGACATGACAGAAAATAAAATGAGGTAAAGCAATTGCATAGATGGAAATATATTTACATGTCAAAAAGATGTCAAAATCTGTACCAGGATCGAATGATTGCAATATCTAAGTACGGTCATATCAGATCCATAAGATCAACAAACTAGGAACCAATATGAGAAACTTGAAATGGAAAAGGAAAATAAATTATCTCATGATTGGCATAAGAAAAGGCATTCAAAAAATAAAATGCTCCTATTCTCATATTCATCATAAAGTAAAGCCCTGTTGGTCCTAATTATTTTTGGTCATCTTATCCCTCCATTGAACTATGTAAGATCATAGTCATTAGTGCTATCAGATAGTTTAAATCACCATACTTACGTTAATTAAGCTTTTCTTAGATCTCTTGTATCTCACTTTCGTTCAACTCTAATTATGTCATTATAGAGTACAATATTATACGATAGAATAACAAAGTTATATTTATAGCACATAGTAGAATGACAATAATATCAAAATATTATCAAATTAATATTACATTAATCTTTTATGAATAACATCATAGAATTATACCACAAACAAAATTAATTAGTAGGTTTTTTCTTTGTGAGGTCATGAAACAATTTGAAACTCTAGTAGTTATCTGATAGAATAAGTAATCTGTTGGTCCTAACTATTTTTGGTCATCTTATCTCTCCGTTGAACTATGAAAGATCACGTCATTAGTACTATTCAGATGATTTAAATGACTTTAATTATGTTAATTAAGCTTTTCTTAGATCTCTTGCATCTCACTTTCATTCAACTCTAATCCTGTCATTAATAACACATAGTACAAATATTATATAATAGAATAACAAAGTTATATTGATAGCACACGGTATAATGGCAATAATATCAAATTAATATTTTTTTATGAAATTACAACATGGAATTATACCACAATCAAAGTTAATTAGCAGGCTTTTTCTTTGTGAGGTCATGAAACAATTTGAAAATGTAGTAGTTATCTGAGAGAATAAATAATCTCAGAGGTCAAAGAGAAAAAAATCCTATAAATGAATTAGACCTCATATTTAAATTCCATTTGAATCACAATTATGAAAATTAAGCCACATAAAAGCTAGACTTAGGACCTTCATGAACAAACAACATTTTTAGTACAACACTCATGTGGATCACATGGAGGAGGCAAAGGGGGTGTTGGGGGCAGCAAAGACGACAAACACACAAGTGAAGGAGAGTCTTCGTGGTACACAAAGGAAAAGTACGATGTAGAGAAGTTCCTTCATTGCCAAACACTTGAAGGATACCACGAAGCACATCCACTACTGTCTCTGCTTCCTCCTCCTAGCGGGTTGTGGTTGATTAAAGAGGAGGGAAAGGGGGTGTCGTGGTCAGCAAAGGAGGGTGTTGTGATTGGTAAAGTAGGGGGTGTTGTCACGTTGTCATCAACAAAGAAGTATTATGGTTGGCCATATAGTAAGAGGGGGTAGAGGAAGGGATGTTCGAGTGTCAACTATGAAACCCTAACACCCAATAATGAAACAAAATATAAAGAAGATAAGATGAACCTCTCCACTTCCTCCAAGATGTATTATGCCTATGTTTCTTTCATGTGACCATAGGGAGGCTAGCAAAATACAAGCACACTCTGCCCTCAAACCCCACCAACAGTGCAATTGAACGACTCAATTGACATTATCAACATGTCATGTTGTTGCTTCTCTATTTAGAGTATGTATATAATGAGTTCAAATGATAAAAAAATAGTTTAAAAAAATATCTAATGTTTTAAGAATTAATTAGATTTCCTGAAGGCAATGAGTGAATAAAATGATGACAAATGTGTCATCTCATACGGATTTGAGTTGTGGAACTGGTTTGTTTTCCATGAAACTAGGTAGAATTATTGTATCATGGTCACTTAATTTCTAATAGAATTAGTTAGAAATAAACAATCTTAGTTAGAGAATTAGAAAAAGAACCTTAAAAAGGAAAAGGTTGAGAGGAAGCAGCAAAGCCCTAGTTTTGGATATTGAACAAAGAGGTGGAAGTCTCTCCATGACAAAAAGAGCGGTTGAAATCACCACTACCAATCTCAACAAGAGAAGATAAAAGAAATGAAATCCCTTAGGCAAAGAAGGTAGAATCCTAGCTCCTCATCCTCCACTGTAGCTCCTCAACCAAATCAATACTTATCCATCTTCTTCCCAAAAGAAATTTACATTGAGGAATCAATCTGAATTTATAAATTATTCAGGGCATTTTTATTTTCTACATATAGGCGAAGCATTCTTCAAGACTAGGTTTTTTGGTAATGTTGATGTCAATGAGTAGGAGAAGTTGGCACAATTGCAACGGTTGTATCAAAGGTGGAGTGGCAGCATGCAATTGTTGCACACTCGTGGAGGATTACACACTAACATACATCACAAAGGAGAGATATGATGCATGCATTAGATATGCACATGCATGAGAACTATCCTAAAATTGACAAACTCTGATAAAATGATTGACACGGCCTTATAAGAGGGTTAAACAAGTTTAAAAGTATAATAAAATTTCAAAAAAAAAACATTTGAATTGATATAGAACATTTTTTTGACACCCTAACATACTCACATCCATTTCACTAGGCTATGATGATAAATTTGACTTAACTAATATTATGTAGAACTTTGAACTACGCTATAACATTGATCTTTAATGTTTCAAGAAATAAATTTAGACTTGAACTTGGTTTACCTTAGAGCAAGGTGTTAAAAGGTGAATCCAGTGGTACACCCACCATTTGTCGAATTGAGTGTCAATGTAGTAGAGGGGGTGAATACCAATTTCTACGTTATCAATATTAACACAAAATTAAAACATCAAACCATGTACATGAACTAAGGCGATTCATGATTCCTCATCCTAATGCCTATAATCTGTTAGTGGGAACAACTCTACGTTTTCACCTTCTCAGCAACATCGAAGGTAAGCAAGCAACCATCACTGCTCATCAATTGATCCACCGTATCTTATTCGAAAGTTGTTATTCAATGTTTACTCATTGTGTCAGTCAACCAAAAAAATTGTATTATCAGCCAAACGAACCTCAATCGTGGCAAACATTCTGTTTGTTTGCCAAAAGTTTGAATCATCAATTGAATGGAACTTGCCCATCAAACAACTCATTCACTCCACAATACCCCAAAGAGAGCCAACTTAGGGTATTAAACTAGCAATCAGTTGGGACCCAATTGCGGATTGATAGGTCAAACTATAAACCCTAAAACATTTGGGTTAGTGACTCTCTCAACCACAACTCAACTAATACACAACAATAAATCACAAAACCCCGAAAAACTTCTGGTTTGATTTTCTTAGCCACAATCAACTGAATCCTAACACTAACCGAATGGTTCCTCTAAGTTTAACCACGGCTATAGTCGAGTCCGCTAGCTTAAGTTGTCATGTATCTTCATCTCTTGTGTACAGGTTCCACTCACATCTCTCGTGAAATTTCTCAAGTCTTAAAATCTTCTCCTGTCAAGTTGTGAACTTCAGATGCTCTAAGCTCTCGACTCCTCATGCCATCCTTCACGCCTTCACTTATGTCAGCTTGCCATATTCTGATGCTCCTCATTGTATAGTCCCTTGGATGTGTCATCCTTCTCTGGTTTTTGGACCTCGAACCATCACACATTTTAGTCATACTAAGTAAACCTATATACATGGTAGATGATGTGCAAGTTAAACAAAATAACAAACCTAACTTGAACCTTTTGCCCAATTCATAAAAAGGGATAATCGTCTTAACAATCTCCCCCTTTGGATAATTGGGGATCAATTTTAGTTATAATTAAAATAGTATATAAGGAAAGTTTCAAAATCATGACAAACTCCCATTCACCTAAGCTTGCTACTCATCAAAAGAGTATACTGAAAAGCCTAAAATACCCATTAGACTTTGTCAAAAACCTATCGTTTAACCCTAAACTTCAAATCTGAAAAAAATAAAATAAATTGTGCCAATAGTATATCAATCGACTAAAAATCAGCAACCAATCGACTCTAGTACAACTAATTGATAATTCAACTATAGTACAACTAATTGATAATTCTGTTTCAATCATCTGCCACCTAAAGTCAACTTCTATACCAAACTTCAAAAACGTATAGAAAATTTTATAATTTCAGAAAATTATAAAATTTTGTGGAAAACTTCTTTTTATGTATATCTATAATTGAAAATTTATATTTTCACTAGAATGCCTCTTAAATAATAGTTTGATACAAACATGAAAATTTTCATAAAAATCTAATTTTGTATAAACTTTCAAAACGATGTTATAAAATCCACTATTAAAATTTCAAAATAGAAATTAATTTTCAAAAACAATGGTAACGTTCATGCTAAGAGAACCATATAGATAAATATGAATCAGGTATAATATGGTTGACCGGGTGCGTTTGGTTCAAGTAATCATACATAACCTTGGTTATGTGATTACCAGGGAATAAAACATAACCTTCGAATAAACTATAACCTTAGATAAAAACCTTGTTTGGTTGGAGGTTTTAATATATAACTTAGTTTAATATTTTACTAAATTATCCTTTGTCTTTGCTCGCGACCGTCGGCAGCAGCGAGCGATGGCCGCCGTCGGTCGATCGGTGATATGCGGCGATGCGCGTGATCGGCCGGCGGCGAGCGGCCAGCGAGCGGCGCGGCGATGGGCGTGGCGACGGCGAAGCGGCCTGGTGGCGGCGGCGGCCAGCGGCGGCGATAGCGGCAGCGGCGGCGGCGGCGACGGCAGCAACAGCGGCGATGCGATGAAGCGTGCGACGTGGTAGCGATAGCGATGGCGGTAGCGGCACGAGTCGCAGCGCGGCAGCGGCCGGTGACGGCGGCAATGGCCGCGGCGAAGCGGCAAGCGGCAACAGCGCAGCGGCAACGCGCGGCGGCCCGGCAGCCAGCGGCGGCAAGGCGGCGAATGGCCGGTGGCGCGGCGGCAGCCAACGGCGCGACGGCGGCGGCGGCGGCGCGTGATCAGCGGACGGCAGACGGCGATTGACGAAGGGAGACAAATCGATTGAGTTTTGACAAATTGATATTTAATATATTGCTAGGGGTAATATTGGAAAAAAGTTTCCCTAACCCCGTGAATCAACAAAAACCTTGGTTCTCCAAGGTTTTCCGATTCCCCCTAAAAAGGTTTTTGTTCATAACCAGGTAATGAACAATTACCAAGTAATTGTTCATAACCTGAACCAAACAAGGTTTTTGTTGATAACCTAACAAGGTTATCAATAAAAAACCCTAACCAAACGCACCCTAAAGGTTTTCTAATGACTAAGAAGTGATTTTGATACTATGATAAATTTCTCTAATGCTAATTTCAAAGAATCAATTTACTTTTTCAGTCACTCATTTTTTTAATTTAGCTTTTCAATCCTAATGTCATGCAATTTATCACAAGGAACTATAAGGCTAAGTCTTTCTTCTAAATAAAAAATTTTCAAATATTTGTTCTTTTTCAAATTTATCAAGTTGCTTATTTAAGGAATTAACTAAACTAATTTAGCTTCATATAAGGAAGAGTTTACCTTACTGTGTCAGCTAAATCATAACCATATGCTCCCTCTTGATCTCACAATTCCTTGCCTTCTTTAGATGAGGATAAGATTCCATCATCTTCACCATAAATGCCTTGTTCATTATATGGCTAGCCCCTCCTTCATCTTTAGATGATGAAGGGCATTTATATATCGTCAAAAGTGTCAAGAGAGTTCTATTTTTGGGTTTAATATCTTCCAATGAGTGGGTTTCATCCCAAGTGGCCTTCAAATTTCTTTTAGGATGCTTCTTCTTTGGGCTTTCGAAAGAGGTTATCTCTTTGTCCTTTTATTTTCTCAATTTAGCACATTGGTCCTTTGCATCCCTTTCTTCGTAACAGGTGTAGAAGCAACCATTCCACTTTCTATCCTCCTTATGCCTCAAGTATTTTTTTAGCATATTCCTAATTCAATATTAGTTTATTTTTGAATTTATTTCTTACCTTACCATGCAGGCTTCGCTGTCACTGCCCTCTTCCACAATGAACTCAAATTTAAGAACAATGCTCTGCGCTTTCTATCCTTTCTTCTCCGACTAGAGCTAACTTACGATGTTCATAAGCTTGTTCCTTTATGGCATCCAGATCCTCGGAAGCATGCAGTTCTAATTCTAAAAATAATTGATCTAAAGAACATATATTTAAAACTCTAGCAATGAGGTAATTGTGCACAACAGAATGCGATCTGGATGAGGTGGATGGCGTCCCTATTTATACCTAGCATGCATACTGGAGATCTACCCTCCTTTCAGCATAGTAAATGAGTTAGAATTTTGTTTGTAGATCTCTCCGTGCAAGCTTTGCCTCCAATGATCCTTCGTGTATGGCTACGACTTTCTCCCATAAATTCTTCATGGTCAAGTGTTGCCCAATCTTGTTCATTTCCTGTTCAACTAGGGCTTGTTCCAATGCCCCAATTTCGCTTTTCTGTCCGTCACCACCACCTCCTCACATTTCTTCATCAACCTCGACAAAGGCAACATATTAATATTATCTACATCCTTTTTCCACAAAATATAATTGACATCTAGCTTTGGGGTGTGAAATATATCTTCGGCCATTTGCTTCGTGGCGATTAGTCCTTCAAACACTATGATGCTCTAATACCACTTGTTGGAATGTATACGGATGAGGTAGAGACAAGATTTAAAATCTCAATCCATACCAAGATTTCAGTCTATGACCAGAACGATATAGTTTTGGTACCGTATCATGCGTGTTAATACTATTTCGATATTTTTTCCTATTTTTTAAATATTAATATTTAATTATTTTAAATGCTCATTATTCATTTGATTTCAAGTATTTATTATTAAGTATATTTTTTTTTTTAAATAATTGATATCTAAGGGAAAAAGTAAATAAATATATTTTTTTAAAAGAAAATTGATATATCATTAAATTAAAATTGATACATTATAACATGTTATCTTACTAATACCAAAAAGAGTATCGTGAATCAGATGAAAACATTGATTCTTGTAACATTCTACTTAGATCAACCCTATAATTCTCCAACGCCCAAATCAAATAATTATCACATGACATGCAATATTGATATTGATTTCTCCACATATCCATCAATGTGTTTCGATTCACCACTGAAAGTTGGACGGGAACTAGTGTCACTGGAATCAGAACTAGTGCAGGATAAGGATAAACATACGTCCCCGAGGTTGGATATGATTGATCACCATACGATGCATCAAAACTATAATAAGATCGAGAGTATGATGAACTCCGATCAGAATCAATCTCAACTAAACTCTCTTGCATATCTCGATAATCATGAACTTTTTGTCTATGACCCTTATATTTGCACTGATATTGACTTTAATAGTTCTAGCTCTATGATTTTCATCTTGAGTTGCATGTGTGGAATTTTGCTCACATGTCCAAGGCTCTAACGTTGAAGTCGATGGAAAATACATTTCACCGCCATCGGATACACCATCACTATCATTACTTCTATGAGTACTTACACAGCAATTAACATCACTATCATCATTTCGAACTTTTCGTTGGATTGCAAGTCAGAAGGTGATGATGTTTCATTACTATCGTCATGTTCTTGCTCATTAATTGCATTGCGTAGATTTTCACTAATTCTCAATTGACTCCTTCCTTTAGAAGTAGAAATTTTATCCTTTCCTTTCTCTTTAGTATAAATTGTAGGAGCTTTGTCTTTGCCTTTATCTACAAATGTTTGTTGAATTTAGAATTGAGATGTTTGAGAACATCTAGGTTGAGATCCAAAAAATCGAAATTCTTAGTTAAAATCTTCATCATCATTATTTTCCCCAATGATACCACCTTTTAGCTTGTATTTTTTCAATAAGAAACTGAGATTGTGATGGATCTCATGATTCATCAAGTAACAAATTTTCAGCTTCAATAGCACTCCATCAATCCATCATTGGATCATTGTCACTTTGGACAAATCCAATATCAAATGGGTCTACATCACCAAATTCTTATTCTTCCTTCTCTTCTGTTATTGCTCTTAGTTGAAAATGCATATTAGAATAAACATAGATCATTTTCTCCGAGTGACAATAAGAAAAGACGATTTCGTACTTTGGTATAAAAGAGGGAGAAAGTTGACCAATTTCTTCCACAACCACTTGAAGACATTGTTTGTGAGAGAATTCGTACTGCAATCTTTTTCAAATTTGGGATTGATCCTTCATTCTATAACCACCACCTAACTGTAAGACAAATAAAATCAAACTTAAAATAGCATTTTTATTTGTAGATAATAATTAGTCATAATTTATGTTACATTTACTTGCATCCATTTTATATTTGCATGATATTGCAAAAGGATCAACAAAAGGAATATATCCCTCTCGAAATAATCGACTTTAATTAATAGTGTCAACCACTAATTCTCTATTTGTTTGTAGTCTTAATATTACATTTTTTAGGGTGACTAACAAATCATCATTTGTGACAAGATTATAATGATATTGATATGCCAAACTGAAATAATAACCTGAAATAATTAACCATATATAATTATTAATAGCAATATTAAAAAAATATTATTAAAAGAAATTGTCTCACCTTATAGTGATTATAACAATATAATGTTTATATTTGGTCGATGATTGTAAATGTCTTTCAATTTCCTCTTTTGCTTCATGAATCAGGTGGTAAATGTTGCCCATTTGTGGCTTCTTGTCCATGTCAACTTTACGTAAAACAACATACAAGGGCTCTATTGCGGTAAGAATCTCTACAATATGATCTCAAAATCTAATAGATATGATAATTTTTGTGTATTCTTACCATCAATTGTACTAGAGTATCGAGAGGCTTCCCCATCCTTAGAAGAGAACATGGTCTTCAATCAACTTTTTTTTTTAAACAATGACTTTAATAAGAGAAAGTGAGTTGCAAACCTAGTTGCTCCTTGTCGTAGAATCTCTCCATCAATAAATTTCTTCATTAATCCATGAATCCAATGATGATTATATATGAATTTCGTTAACAATTGACCTCTTTTTACTACCTTCTTCACTATATCGAGTTTATCGATATCTAGCGTCATCAAATTGATACAGTGTTGTGCATGGTGTCCAAAATAATGTTTGATAGTCTTGTTCCAATAACTCTCCGTCTCTCTTAAAGTTGGCAGCAACAAATGATATATATAAGATACATCGTGGTATTCTACAGTTGCATTAACCGATTTATGAAATATCACCTTTCTATTGCAATATAGTAAAAAGTTGATAATGCTCATTTGTGTAGATCCTGTCCAACTATCACACATCAATGTAATTCATATAAGCTTCATTGCTTCTTGCATGATAGAATCCAAGTTTAGATCTCCTCCACTTGTCCATTTAAATGCGGACCAACAATTTCATATGCAATTGGAGGTTGAATACCAGGACCACATTTTTGAATGTTAGATACCATGTTACGGTAGTATATGTTATTTGCCACATTGGAAGGAATTCAATTAAAATGAAAAAATTTAGCAATACTTTAGCCGATTGATTTTTTCTTCTCCTTTGTATAAGCATCATCACTCTTAGTTTGTTTACTAGCTTGATCTGAGAATGTCAATAGATCAATATCAACAATATCAACTATACGCTTTCGTCCCATAGAAGAAGAGAAACGACCAATACTAGTTTGTGTTGAAGTAATACGAGCAATTGCAGCTCTCCCCATTATTATTGCACTAATTGTGTCACTTCCACTAGCACCAGTTGAGCTACTACTACCAACGCCAATTATTGCCACCCTATCGCATATGATCATATGCATATCGAGTTCTAGAAGCATTAAGAGCTACTAAAAATTCTTCCATTTAAATCTTCACCACGACCTTCAAATTCATCGTAAATTGGTGCTCCAAAGGCTCACCTATCAAAAATTTCACATTGTTGTTTATATTTCAATTCTTTTTTCTCATAAGTTTCTCTTTCATTGCATGACGAATTTCTTTAGGAACTTTTGAACATCTAGAAACATCCGAATCTCCACCAATAAGATGTAGTTTTATGCGTGTAACTCCACCACCACATTCAATCATATCACAATATAAACATTGTCAATGAAATCAATTTTCTAATCGGCTCCAAGCTGAATCATAAGACTATTGTTTTAGTACCATTTGCCTACTTAAGCATTATAAAAAAATTGAAAATACTAAAAAATAATTCACAATGAATATTCATAATTACAACATTAAAAAAATTAAAATAAAAAATTAACTAATCTATTGTTTTAGTTCCGTTCTCAATCTGTTAATCTACCCTCAATTAAACTATTCAAATAAAATATCTTACAAACCTAAATAATATATATATATATATATAATAATTAAACATTCTAGGTTTCTTTAATAATCTCACAATAATTTCATATGATATTTTTTATTTTTTACTATAATTTATATTTATTTTTCTTTTAATATAAAATTAATAAAAACATTAATTTATATATCCGTTCTCAAACTGTTAATCTATGCTCAATTAAACTATTCAAATAAAATATTTTACAATGCTAAATTTTATATATATATATATATATATATATATATATATATATATATAATAATTAAACATTCTAGGTTTCTTTAATAATCTCACAATAATTTCATATGATATTTTTTATTTTTTACTATAATTTATATTTATTTTTCTTTTAATATAAAAATAATAAAAACATATATATATATATATATATATATATATATATATATATATATAGGCTTGTTATGTTGAGCGTGCGACACGATCTATGTGCATTAATAGGAAATGTACTGTAACTTTCGTCGTGCTCCGTCTCGCCCCAAGCACCCACTTTTCCATGCCCGAGCAAGCACAGTAAATGGGAAACACTGCATTTCCCATCGAAGCTCAACAACTGCTTAGCATCCACTCGGCATCGTCGTCGATGGCCGGATTTCGACCACGGGACCGAGTCCGATCGGACTGGTCGAATTCCTACGGCGAATCGACCGTGATTGTCGCTAAGCGGCCGGCGAAGAATTCGGCCGAATTCTATCGCAATCCGATCAAATCGACCATAGTCCGGCGAACTCCAATCCAGCCGAATCGTCCCAAAATCCACCGCAATTGCTGCCGTTAATTGGCCGCAACTGGCGGTGTAATTCGGCCAGATTCCGACCAAAATCCGATCGGAATTCGATCGCAATCCGATCAACGACGTCGGTGGCGACCCCGACAAGTTCAAGGATTGGCTATAGTGCGTACTCGGAGAAGAATGTCGGACGGCAAGTACTGTACATTTCCCATTATTATGCAATCCTGTATGAACGAATGGCTGAGATCGCGACACACACCGATTGACGCTCAGCATATATACAAGTAAAAAATTTATAAAATTCTATAATTATTTTAAATTTTTTGAAATTTTAATTAATTTTTTGAAATAATTTAAGATTTAATTTTAAATAAATTATAAATTCAAATTTAGAATTTTAATTAAAATATCCTTTTTTATTTTTATATTTTAAATAAAATATAAATTAATTAATAATTTTTTGAATTAAATTATCGTTAATTAACAATTTATTTAATTATAATTATATTATAATTTTTATATTAATTAATTATATAAATTAATTTTTTATTAATTCCTAGATTGCGATTACACAGCTCGATCGAGATCCCGATTCACAGCGTGATCGCAATCGGTGATCGTGATCCAAGAGGATGATCACAATCACAATCCCGCAATCGCAATCTCGCAACTGATCAGCGATTGCGAATCGCAATTGAAGTCGTTGATGATTGCACAATTCCATCGCTTCCAATTCCCAATTCCACCGCTAGCATCTCCAAAAAAATAAATAATCGTACCTGTTCAAAGTGGTCGTCGCCTCGTTGCCGCCTTGCTACCCTTGTCGAGTAATCTGTCGTCGCGCCTTCGCCATTGCTTCCAGATAAGGTGCCTACCTTCGTTTATATATCTTTAATTAACTATTGTCGCGAAGAATTCTTGTGATCCATCTTCTTTAATCTCATGATCGACAGCAGGAATCAACTCCTACTATCGCGCACTGATCGAGCGTTTTACCAAGATTACGCGCACGTGCCGATGTCAGTCCCAAGTCGGAATGAAATAAATCGTCTATTTTGGGCGGTACGAGTCAATATTTAAAATACTAAATAGAGGGGGTGAATACCACTTTCTATGCCCCTAGCAAGTTAGTGTCTAACAAGCCAAATATATACAACGCAAAATACATAACACAATTAAAACATCAAATAAAGGACATATGATTCAACTTGGTTCACGATTCATTAAAACCGCTATGTCGAGGGCCTATGATTTATCAAGTCGATCATTCCCGAAAATACCACTATGTTTTCGCCTTCTCGACGGTATCGAAGATGAAGAAACCTCTTAAAAATTAGCAATTACAAAAGAACAAAATGAGAAGGAAAGTAAGGATAATTAAAACTTTGTGAAAGGTCGAGTATGGTCGTTGATAGCACTTGGTTGATTGTCTTTTCGCAACCCCTTAAGCTCCTTTTATAGCCTTCTCCTAGAATGGTGTTGCTAATGTGGCAACCATCAATTGATTGCTCATCAAATCATAAATCGTTAAAGCTTCCGACTTATCTAAATCAGTCATTAAAGTTTCCATCTTGGCTGCATTTAACACAATAATTGTAGCATCAATTGACAAGATCTACTATCAGTTCATTGTTCAATGCTGAGTCAATTGTACCAATTGACCGAATTACATTTTGTTCTCACCCTCAATTAACTAGACCAATCAACTAGCAAACATTTTTTCATTTGCTAAATGGGATGAGTTGATTGCACCAATAGACCAAAATACATTATGTACCCAACCAAATAAACCTCAATTAACTAGATCAATCAACTAGCAAACATTCTTTTCATTTGCTAAAACTTGAAATTATTAGTCGACTAAACTTGCCAACCAGTTGATTGATTCATTCCACAATATCTTAAACAAACCCAACTTGAGTTTGGGGTATTGAGTTACCAGTTGACTGTATCAATTGACTGGACACAATTACCAAAAGACTAGTGAAACAATAACCCCTAAAATGCTTAGGATATTAACTCTCTCGACTACCAATCAAGTGTAGTTTTCTCGACCATTAGCCACTCAACTGAATTCCAATACTAGCCAACTAATTCCCCTAACTTTAACTACATTTATGGTTGAGTCCGCCTATAAAGGTCATTTCACTCACATCTCTCATGGAGTTTTCTAGAGCCTCAAGGTCATCTCCCATCAAGTTGAATCTCTTAAATGCTCTAAGCCCTCAACTTCTCCTAATGTCATCCTTCACTCACACTTTCACTTATATAGTTCACCTCCTCAAATTACCATGCTCCGATACTTCTCATCTTGTAGTCCCTCTGATGCAACATCATTCTCTCTCCAAGGTCATGAACCAGTCAATCTCTATATATGATTAATCCTATGCAACTTAACACACAAGTTAGACAAAAATATTAAGCCTTACTTGAATCCTTTATCCAACTCATCAAAGCTCTTAACTTACCTACTAACTGTAGACGGGGCGAAAGTCCCAGCACCACCAATAAGGTAGGTGAATGCCTAGGCAAGGCATGATGGTCAACATAAAAATAATATTAAAATAGAAAGAGAAATAAATTAAATTAAGAAACACTATACATAAACAACAACACTTTTAAGCCCTTAAAGTGATTTTATAATCACAAATAAATAAGTTATAATCATAATTGATAAATGAGCACTATATAAAAAAATGAAATATTTCATCTTTTTCATTGTAATTGAAAAAGGATAACCCGGTGCATAAAGCTCTTGCCAATATAAGATATCAGAGAAGGGTTTATTGTACCTTACCCTACATTGTAAAAGTTTATTTCCGTAACTCGAACCCATAATTACAAGGTCACGTAACAACAACTTTAACATAGCACTAAAGCTCCCCTTCACCTTTTCCATTATAGTTAAAAAACTAAAATCCAAATAAAAATATAAATTTTAATAATATAAATTATGAATCCAAAAAGTCAACCAAGTACACGAAGTTCTCGCCAATGCAAGATCTCAGAGAAAAATCAAACCACATTAAATCTATTGTATGCAATTTTATCCTGCATTATAAGAGGTTGTTTCCACGATTCGAATCTGTGACCTCAAGGTCCCACAACAGTAACTTTACAAGGCTCCCCTTTATAAATTGTCAATCCAAATTATAGAAAAAAGCAAATTGCTAGTTATACTTAATGGCATGCCCTAATATAAAAATAGAGGTAAGATAACTAATGTCAAATAGTCTAGCAACCTTATATAAAAATTATTTTTTTCCTTAGACCAACCTGGACCACCCAAATGGGCCACTTGGATTGCCTAGGCAGCTAGATAGATCATTTGCCAAAGTGAAGCTATCCCTAGGCAAACCTATCTAGGTAATCTAGGCCACCTCTTAAAACTATGACTCCGAGAAAGAGAAGTTTAATGCCACTATTAATGAAAACTCTGTGAAAATATTGCAGTCTATCAATCTACAATAAATTCTCCAAATTGACAGTGTGAGGTATCAAGTTTAGCAAATGAGACCACAAGCAATGACAATATTGAACGAGTAACCTTCAAGATCATGAGTGGCATCGTGACAACTTAAAGCCGAAAATGACAAATATGCACATTTATAGAAAAAGAAGGAAAAGAACCCAATGGGATAGAAAGATCCATATATAGTTGACCCCACGGCTCTGATTGTTGTCATTGTTGTAAGGTTGAAAATGAGTGGAGAGTGCTCCTCAGGTCATTTTTCAAAAATTCAAGTTGGGATCAATAAATCATTGGTTACATCAGCTCAGTATATTCCAAAAGGATTCCAATTGATATCAATTAAATTAAGCACATCCTTTTGCACACTACAATAACCAAATTCCATTAAATTTCATCTTTTCTAGTGATATCTACTTATTTCTAATAAATTTCACGTGTTTAAATTTCTCAATCACAGAAAAAAAAAAAGATAGACTTCATTATACATAAATATCAAACCAAAATCCAAATTCTATCAAAAGTAACAAGTATAGCTCCTTTGTTGTAAATGATTGTGAACGTGAACAAGCATTAATACAAAAGATTAATTCATCTAATCACAATATATTGGTTCAATCATGCCCCGATTGGTCAAGTTCAACAAGTGATTTTAAAGTGTTCAGTAAAAGGTTTGATTTAGATTAATGATATGTTTGTTGATGTGCAAATGCAAAATTCTTGCCGAGTTAGTATTGATGCAATGGGTCAAAAAAGTATGCGAAGGTTGACTAGATACTTAGAAGATAAAGAAATCAAGCAGGCACTCACAAATAAAGAAGTACAACAGCAGTTGACCAATGGAGAAATCAAAATAGATCAAAAATTATTGGATACTTCACAAACGGAGAAATCTAACAAGCATTGACAAGGGAAAAATCCAAAAAAAACATGGGAAATGAAGATGCTCAAGTGAGGCACATGTTGATAAGGAAGACCCAAAAACAAGGTCTTTCGGAATAAGAAGACTCAAAAGCAAGACCTCTTGGAAAACAAAGATCGCAAAAGCGACACTTTCTGGCAAACAAGGAAAACCCAAAAACAAGGCTTCTTAGCAAA